>JASJET010000048.1:6037500-6418408 GCA_034092305.1 Diaprepes abbreviatus
GGCGGCTGTTTGGTGTTTGGTTTCTCTCTCATCACGGTTTTTGCTAGTCTGTCATCGTCCATTCGTTCCACGTGATCTCTCCACTGCCTACGACGGTTTCGAACCCACTTCACAACATCCCCCACTCCGCTGTCCTCGCGTATTTTTGCGTTTCTTATTCTATCTCTTAAACTTGTTCCCGTGATCATTCTCAGCGTTTTCATTTCTGTGGTTCTCATAATTTATTTTGTCTTTATTGTTTCATTTCTTGTTTCTGCGCCGTAGGTCAGTATCAGTCTTACACATACCTTCTAAATTCTTGCTTTGCTTTCAACCGTCATATGTTTATTGTTCCAGATTATGTCTCTTAGTTGGCCTGATATCATGGCCGCTTTGATGGCTTGTGTGCGTAGTTCTTCCGTTACTGCCCTGTTACTTGTTATATGTGCTCCCAGGTATTTAAACTTCCCAACCTGTTCGATATGTTTGTTATCAACCATTAGTTTGCATCTTACCGGTTCTTTTGCTATTACCATTGCTTTGGTTTTCTCCACAGATATTTTCATATTATACTGTTTGGCTGTTCGATTGAGATGAAAAAGCATTCTTTGTAAGTTGTCCTCGCTATCTGCTGTCAAATCAACATCGTCTGCAAAGCATATAATCTGAACGGTGTTGTATCCCATTGGGTACCTAATATTTGTGCTTTTTACCTCATCAATGATTTCGTCCATGATTACATTGAAAAGTGTTGGACTTAGGCTATCACCCTGTCTTATTCCTATGGATAGTGGGATTTCCTCTGTTAGAGTGTTACTTGTTTTAATTACCATGGTGTTTTTGGAATTCAGTTCGTATATTGTGCGTATGATGGCTTCGTCTACTTGTTTTCTTCGCAGTAGTTCTGTTATGTGTTCCAGTTTGACTCGATCGAACGCTTGTGTAAAGTCCACAAAACAAATGAACAGCGGTTTATCGTATTCGATAGATTTTTCAACCAGCTGTCTGATAACAAATATACCGTCGATAGTAGAGCGGTTATTCCGGAAGCCCTGCTGTTCTTCGCACGCTCCTAACTTGTCTACGATTCGTTGTGACAGTATTTTGGTTAATGATTTGACTGAACTGTTTAGTAGGCTGATTCCCCTGTAGTTTTCGGGTTGTTTCTTTGATCCTCTTTTGTGGATCGGAATTGTGATGCTTTTCCGCCATTCGTTGTGTACTGATGTTGTACGGAGTATTTTTTGAAAAAGAACAGTGAGCTCTGTGATAAGGCTGGGGCCTCCATACTTCAGCATCTCATTCGTAATTTGATCGGTACCAGGTGATTTTCTGTTTTTTAATTTCTTAATTGTCAGGTGCATCTCTGCTTCACTGATGTTAACATCTGTTAGTTCTGCGCTTTCTTGTTGGTTTTCGTCTACGTTGTTTTCTGTAGCTGGTGCCTGGAGTAAGTCCTTAAAATGGCTGACCCATTGTTGGCTGTCGATTAGCCTTAGTTGGACGTATTCATTGATTGTTTTTTTTTGTTCCTCAGCATGTTTTGTTGTTTTGTGCTGTCGGTATTTTGTAAATGCTTGTCGTTTTTCTTTTGCCAGTATTTTCACCTCTTCTGTGAACCATGGTTTTGTATTGCTTCGCTTGTTCGTGCTAACTGTTCGTGTTCCGATCGCCTCCCTGGCGCTCTCTTGTATATTTCTTTTCAGTTTTTCCCAGGCTTTCTCCACTCCGTCATATATATATATATATATATATATATATATATATATATATATATATATATATATATATATATATATATATGAAGTAAAATGCGAAACAGTGAATGCAAACTTCGCTCCATCATATCCTTTCTGTGTTAGAGGTTGCACAGTTAGAATAAACTGTAATAAAACAATTCATCCTATTCCACCACCATCGAAATGGTGGCCCACCTGTATCACCATACCGAGAAGAAAGCCAAAGCTTACCCTCCCCGCCACAGTGATACGGCAGAGATACATGTTTCGTCTCTCACTAGACTCATCAGGGTACCGACATGCACCTGGCTGTGCAGGTTGCGTTCAGTGTTGCATGCTTTCTTCCGATCTGTCCTTTGCACAGCCAGGTGCATGTCGGTACCCTGATGAGTCTAGTGAGAGACGAAACATGTATCTCTGCCGTATCACTGTGGCGGGGAGGGTAAGCTTTGGCTTTCTTCTCGGTATGGTGATACAGGTGGGCCACCATTTCGATGGTGGTGGAATAGGATGAATTGTTTTATTACAGTTTATTCTAACTGTGCAACCTCTAACACAGAAAGGATATGATGGAGCGAAGTTTGCATTCACTGTTTCGCATTTTACTTCACTTATATACGGAGTTGCATATAGTTGTACGTTTGCTGAATGTGATTTCAGCACTACAACAGCATCATGTGGATATAACCACTGCTAATGCATCTCACACGGACGAATCCGTGAAAGCCGCATAAACATATATATATATATATATATATATATATATATATATATATATATATATATATATATATATATATATATATATATATATATATATATATATATATATATATATATATATATAAACACCCCTATTGGTAAATGTAAAAGGGCTTGAAAGACTTGAACTTTCTATTTCTTAGAGTTAGTGAACATTTCCACAGTTTAAACTTGAAAATATAATACAGGAAGCATAAATTATGATTAAAAGACTATCTAAAATTATAGTGATAAATAAGTATAGGACTTACAAATAATGTCAAGATCACAAAACCTATGGAATACCGTCACCATGAGATTAAATTCCCAAAAAACCAAAGAACAAAACAACAACAAAATCGTCGTATGTCGACTCTGTGAATACCCTATTAAATCCAGCGCCATCAAGTGTTTAAACTGTAACATTTACCTCCACAAGAAATGCCTGGATCGGGCGTGTGTGTTGTTTGACGTGAGCCAAAGTAATTGGCAGTGCCGGGATTGTGCCAATTTGAGTCCTACAAAATTCGAACTGAGCCTCGTTAAGAAGGAAAATGAAAGTCTTAAGCAACAAGTTAAAATTTTAACGAAGCTAGTGAGTGAACAGGATTTTGTGAATTGTTTGCAGAGAGAGAAGATTCAGCAGCTTATAGGTGAAGATGTAAGTTGGTTAGGTTGAGGTATTATTAAAAGTATTAGTTAAGAACGATCCAAAGTAATATATATATATATATATATATATATATATATATATATATATATATATATATATATATATATATATATTCTTTTCTATCTACTTGAAAGGCATATAAACAACTACTTAAATATGGCAGATAGATTTCTTTATTTCTTACTGAAATTTTGATTTTTAAATTTTTCGCACTACTCTGGGGTCCAATCCTCGAACTGGGGAACGTGAAGTGAACGGTGAAAAGGTGGCAAAAGCGTATTCTTGAAATGTTCATCACTCATATCCTCGTTCGCCCGGTGAAAGGTAAGCGAACGGTGAAACATGCGCAAATGAAATGTCAGCCGCTAAATGACATTAAACGCACGGATTTCAAAAAATAAAATAGAATTAAAAATTTTTACTTTATTTTTGGTTCTTAAAAATAACTAGCATTAAAAAAAATAATACGTTGACCAACCGTTTCTTTAAGACTTTTTATTTTCTGAATAAACAGTTGAGACGTTAATTAGGTGGTACCCCGATATTTTCAATATTTTCAAATTTTTTAATCAAATATCCTTAGAAGGTTCAATATGAAACTTTTATTTAAATAAGTAACAAATTTTATATTTAAATTATGTCAACTACAGCACTTAACGTAATTAGACTGTGTTAAACACTATACGACACTACAGATAAATAAATATTATGATTATAATTTATCGAGACATATAAATATGAACCCTACAGACCAACAAATGAGGTCCTTCAGCATAAAAACCTTATTTATGGTACATTTGATCTTCAAGTCTCTACAAATCTTTATAAAATAAAAAATATATATATTTAAAGTTGAATGTGAGATCCGCCAGTATCTTTAATGACGTCTTCTGTCTGGCCTTTGGTTTCGATCTCTGGTCATAAACAGTTTCACTATCATTGTTCAATTTTCAGGTTTTCTTTCAAATTTACTTGTCAGGACAGAACATCTTGCAGTAAGGGGCTGGACACTTTGTGAATTCATACAATAAATAACTGACTGGATAGTTCCCGTAGTGGATTGGGATGATGGCTTTTAGTCATACTACGTAGAGTTGTAATTTCCACCATTTCAAGGTTTATCAGTGCTGACTTTCTGCAATTACTGTCAGTATATTACTTTGTATATATGAATGCTGCTTTTCTTGATATCCCTTTTTCTTTATATATTAGAATCTTCAAGTACTTGACTCTTTGTATGCATTTTTGTTTAACAGTTCTAGAGTGTCAATTTAAGATAAATTTAATCCAGGCAAAGTACAAATATTGTAATGGCAATTAATAACTTCACAAAAAGAACAACAGCAGTATTTTTTTTTACTTTTGACGATTAATTTTAAAGTACCAAAGCTATTTTTTGCCTAAAATGGCAACAAAATATACTACGGACATTTTCGGTTTGACAGGTCAATTCAATCTGTAATCCATTTTATTTTTTTGAAATTGCCGGATTTTAGCATGTTCATATCTGGCAACATTGCCTTTTCAAGAATACGGCTTTTACTGTCAAAAAGTTCACATCGCCATTCCCATCGCATCACCTTTCACATCACACTTTCGAGGATAGGGGCCCGGGTGATTGTATTGATCTCGTTTGACTGGCGATATGTTTGAGTCTGGCATCGATGTCGACGGGTTTTTAATATCCTACAGACACACTTCGGAATTTATATCTTGTATAGCAGTTGTTTCTTGCGAATGTTGCTCTCGGTTCGATACAGCTCCACTGACGAGACTATAAGATGGTCTAAACGCGTATAGAAAGATAACCGGAGTTGTATTTGTAGGAAACAAACTGTTTATATATATATATATTCTTTACTTTTCTCTGCTTGAACGGATAATACATATAAACAACTGAGTTCGTGTTTTGCCGCAGCCGATCGACTGTAACATCAAATCACTTAATAGTTGTAACACACATTAATCAGACGTGGTAAGAGGTGTTTTCTCAAAAACCAAATTCTTTGAGCATTGAGTGAATTGAGGATCTCTCTATCAATTTTCGGCCGGACTCGGTTAAGTTGGATTATGGAACTGAATCAGAGTTAGGCGATAAAGCGATTTCTTGATAACGAGTAATACAACGATAGTGATTTTTACTCCCAATGTGATGCGAAATGACGAATTGTGCACTGTATACACGGGAAGTTAAATAAGTAATAACGGCAATAATAAATAACCCAAGTCCAAGAAATACTGTTCGGTTTCAGGCAGACGGAGCACGCGCTACCGATATCGATATGTCCTTTGCAATTTTCAGGCGACTGCATCACTGTGATTGATATATCGGCGAGTTCTAGATGGGACCTAACCTTATTGTTGATACTACACTCTGTCGACTCGTTTTATTTTCGTATTTTATGCCGATTTTATGTTTTGTGTGTGAAATGATCACATTAGAGTGAATATTTTTGATTAAAAATGGTACGGGAAACTTCCTGCGGTTGTCATAACTGTACATCGAAATTTGGCTCTTTTTAAATTTCCTAAAGATAAGCGTTGCCAGAAATAATAAGGATAATAAGAAAAAAGAAATGATTTGATGGTCCAGATTGAAAAAAAAAAGACGAGTATTACTTTCTATTTTTTATTCGTGTAACAGCGAGATTCTTCTTAGTTTTAGCACTTTTTCCCAGTATAATATAGAGGGCGCGAGGTAAAAAAGGTCACCAAAGGCACCGCCAAAGCTGTCACATCTGATTACTCTGTGGTTGTAGTTAGATGATGGATCAGTAGTTTGAGGCAATTCTTTCTTTATCTTCATCGTTTTTGGAGTATAATGAGCAAGTTGTCTCAACAAAAATTCATATTTAAAGTCATTAGGTTTACTGTGACCTCTCCGGCCCCGCTATAGATAAATATCAACGAAAATTATTATTACACCACAAAACTCGAACCTGCCACCGCGGCTTTCGGAACAACACTGAACTGATTTCTGGCTATACTTTGAGTTAAAGATCATTAAAAACTTCGACTACTGCGAAATCGAGTTAATTCACTGGTTATTTTAGTTCTACTGTGACATTAGTGTGAAAAATTATATTATTAGATTCCAAAATACTACATGTCATCCGACGTTTCTCCTATAATTGCACCATGTGTGTTCTAATATCGAGGAATGATGTGTGAACACGGCTTGTGGAAAAATTACATGGAATTATTTTAAAGTATATATATATATACATATATATATATATATATATATATATATATATATATATATATATATATATATATATATATATACCGGGTGTCAACGAATCTATTAGACAAGTCATAATTTCTAGAGTATTATGTGTATCAAAATGAGAATTGGTACAGGTAAATGGTATGTGAAGGGGAGAGTTTTGGCATATTTTCCACTTTCCGGCCACTTCCGGTTTCACCGGAAATGGCCCCGGTTTTGAATTTTTAAATGGAACACCCTGTATATTTTAACATTTTTGGATTTCTGAGACAATTCTAGATCAGAATGTGACATTTTAAAAACTTTTTACGTCTACTTCATTTTTTTAGAGACACTTTTAAAATTGCATCTAGCTGGCCATGATCGGACGCAAACTAATCTAAGGGCCTTAGGTAATGTCAAAAAAATACAATCGCAAAGTTTTAGTTACTAGTATGAAAGACAGGAATAAGACAAGTTGACAAAATTACGTTTTCATTTCTAACTATTAATTTTCAAATGGCGACCCCTTTTTGACAACTACTTTTCGAAAAAAGCATTCTTTGACGAATCTAACGGTACTAATTTATTTGCGATTGGATTAGACATAAGAACAGAAATTAAATATTATTAAGCAAAATACTGGATAATTTATTTACTTATGACAAGTGCGCCATGGACAGCCATGATGCATACTAATTTGCAACTGTTTTTATCAAGTCTTCTTTGGAAAACAAAGCACTCACTTAAGTAGATAATGACAGTGACATACGCTCTAAGAACAGACGTAAAAGTTTCTTAATTTTCATTAAGTTTAGTTTAAATTTTCGTTAAAATAATGTATACTCAAAGTGAAAAAGTGGATATGTTATTAATATTTGGAGAGTGTCATAGAAATTCAAGGAATGCTGCTTTTTAACAAGTTCAGCTACTGTACTTTCAAATATTTTAAGTGCGTCGTCTAAGTTATTAGTTTATTTTGTTAGTTTTTTTGTTAAATTTTTAACCCAATTCCTGTCTTTCATACTAGTTACTAAAACTTTGCGATTGTATTTTTTTGACATCACCTAAGGCCGTTAGATTAGTTTGCGTCCGATCATGGCCACCTAGATGCAATTTAAAAAATGGCTCTAAAAAAATGAAGTAGACGTAAAAAGTTTTTAAAATGTCACATTCTGATCTAGAATTGTCTCAGAAATCCAAAAATGTTAAAATATACAGGGTATTCCATTTAAAAATTCAAAACCGGGGTCATTTCCGGTGAAACCGGAAGTGGCCGGAATGTGGAAAATATGCGAAAACTCTCCCCTTCACATACCATTTACCTGTACCAATTCTCATTTTGATACACATAATACTCTAGAAATTATGACTTGTCTAATAGATTCGTTGACACCCGGTATATATATATATATATATATATATATATATATATATATATATATATATATATATATATATATATATAATGTCATCCAACATAATATTTGATGCAGTTTTGCGCATCTGGTATATTTGTAATACAACTTATTTTATGTTTTTTTATCAAAAAATTTCCCCCTAAAATAAACGTTTTTCGTAGACAAATCGAAATATTAAGTTTTAATTTGAAATATTCTCCTTAATACATATAATGATAATTTCAAGGATAAATTAACATGCATAATAATCTAATTTATTATTTATTTTTATCTTTACATGAAAGGCTTCATATTCTTAGGAGTAAAACAGTTTTTGCGTTCTCAAATAGTGGCAAATAAAAAGAATAATATTAGTATTATGGAATTCTGTGAAAAATACAATACGATACAATACAATAATGTAGACAGTTCCAAATCAGTTGAACCAAAGCATGTTTTATCTTTCTAACAATGATAAAATATTTTATTATAAAATGATTTAGTGCTGTCCCGGTTGTGGTGTGTGTTTAAAATAATTTATTTCGTTAAAACTGCGCTCTTCTCAATACATTTTTGTAAAATAGTGGTACAGAACTTGTTAACCTTTAAAATTTCTCAAAATGTGCTGTTGTAACTTTTTGTGGTTTTTTATCCCGACGTTTCTTACGGTGTACGTCTCCTCCCCAGGAAAACCTTGTCGAGAGGAAGCACCATATGCTTGCCAGATCTTTACGAAGCGGTCATAACGACAAGGATGCTAAACCGAATGCAACAGTGCGAGATATTTTAAACCAGATCGTGGCCTATCCTCCGACTCAGCAGTTGTCGAATGAAGAGCAGGATTATGTGTGGAAATACAGGTAGTAGTTGTATAATTTGGATAAATTCAATTTTAATTTTACTTGTAACTGATATGTTTGTTAAAAATATTAGTGATAATAGTGGCACCAAGATCTTTGGTATTCCAGTTTGCTTTGGTATTGAGATCTAAATATATTCATACATATTCAACCCGACAGAAGTTAGGGGACTAACAATGTATAAAAAATGACGTTTTTTCGAAAACGGTTAAGACGACACGAAAGAAGAGTACATAATTTTTAGTCGGTAGTTAAAGGTATGTAAAAAACGTTGTCCAAAGTTCTTATCATATAGGGCGTAAAAAAAATGGTGTCATGAGTGTCAAAGCTAGTCCGTCCCTGCAGCTGTGAGTAATTCACACACTTTCTTGAATAGTAATTTGGTACACATCATCAAAAAATTGAAATATACTTGGTGGTTCAATAATTATGTGTAAAAAACTTGATTCTCTCTCTCTTGATTCTTCTCCGAAGACGAGGTCTATTGAAAAAAGTTTATACGGACTTATAGTATTCCTTTCACGTTTTTTTTTTTCATATCCGGGAGATTTCCCACATTTTCCCTATATATATATATATATATATATATATATATTACATATTTTTTTTTAGATTTTACTTAAGTACGCAAAAGAAGGCACTAGCAAAGTTCCTAAAATGCGTAAATTGGAAACAGAACAATGAAGTTCGTCAAGCCCTTCATATGCTTGACATTTGGCAACCAATGGACGTTGAAGGTAAAAATAGATCGGAAAAAGTAATTAAGGGGACATTTTCGTGTAACTGAGAAAAAAAAAGGAAATTTATAATAAATTTTTATTAAAAGCTATTTGGTGAATTTTGCTGCAACTTATACAATTGAATGTATTGGCATGTAAAAATTTTTTATTGCTCCTATTTGTTCAATATTTATTGATATACAAGCGGCGCTGCCAGCCCCTCATAAAACGATGGAATTTCTAAGTCCGTTTGTAGTTGTCTGAAACAAAAAAATCTCTTTCAAGCTATTAGAAAAATCATTTAATTCCAATATATTGTTTTCCTTGAATGTTCAAGCGGTAGAAACTCATTTTTATGAGTATCCAAAATTTCAAATCAATCCGAGAATTTTTCGAGAAAAACACTGAAGAACGTTCTTTCTCTCTATGTTCTTCCAATTTTTGCGATTTGCTATGAGATATAATCCCACCACACAAAGTCTGTTATGTTCTAAAGCCAGGGCAGCGATCGCCCACAAACCGGCCCGGACGGCTTGCTCAAAAAACCCTCTATGTTCGCTTAGGGGCAGATTTTGATTTTAAACTTTGAGATAAAAAAAAATCAATTTTTTATAATTATACCCCCTATTTCGGGGTGGTAAAATACGATTCTGGTCGTATGTTTCCAAAATTTTCCCTTATTTTTTCCAGGAAGCACAGAAGAACACTTTATTTTGAAGTTCATTTTTTTCACTAAATTTTTAAAATTTTGTTACATTCTCAAATTTCACGCTTATAAAAGCTTCTATATGATATAAGATTTCATAAATTTGTCCTATTTTAGTCGGAAAATCAATAAAAAATAACTAAAAAACTTGACAAACGAATTCGCTGAAAATATAATGCCCTAGCATAAATATGATTTTTGTGAAATACACATATATTGTTTTATTTCTGTGTATGGTCGATTCATATTTAACAACTACCACTAAGAATTTGCATTAACAATTTTCAAGTTAAATGAGGCACTTTACTTTCATCTATTGATAGTCTCAACTAAAAATTGATAATTAACAACTAAGAAATTGACGAAAATTCAACTTCTAGGTTAAATCTTAATTTCAACCTAATTCGTGTTTGCTTTCGGATGTTTTCGGCTGAAGGGACAATCGACAAGTACATTAAAATAGAATTATAAACAAATAAAACTTAGTAAAAATGTATCATACATTAGTCAAAACACCTTTAGATTAAAATTAGTTAGACAACCTCGATTGAAAAGCACAAAAAATACGCTTTACTACTAGGTTAGAATTTCGATGGACGGTTTTGATTGGTCACCCTTCATTTTTATTAATTGTAAAATTTTGAAGTATGAGCAACGCATTTTTATTCTGTAACGTAAGTGTTGGTGTGGTGGAAATTCTTAATGTTAGTTGTAAATTTTTGGAAGTATGAACCAACTATTAAGTTTCGAAAAAAAAAAAGAATCCGAAAAACATATTTTCATATTTCTAATTCATTTTCATACATCTTAGCCTTATAGTTTTTATTCTTACACTTTCCCTTTATTTTTAAACTTTTTACTTTACTTTAGCAGGTACTAAACGGGTACTAAACGCCTTCCCATTTATTTAGGCCTTTTCCAGGTTTTTTAGTTTTAGTTAACGAAACTTTTCTTTTTTAACTAAAACGAAGTTAAACTAACTGAAAATTTTAATTCATTAATATAAGTATTACATTAAACAAAATAAAACATGTTGTTTACTGAGATGGACTAGTTTTATAACTTTTTAAATAAAAGCTTATTACATGAAAATATTTGACATCCGGCAACGTAGCAATAGATATTAATCCTTATTGCCACTCTGCGCTTTTTTGACAAATAGTAGAAATGTGAACTAAGTTATTCTTAATTTGGTGGCTAAAATTTTTGCAAAAGGGATACAAATATGTTACATACTAGAGGATGACAAAAAAATTGCTGAATAGGATGAAATTAAACTCAAAATTATTTTTTCTTTTCAATATATAACCCCTTAATCTTATATTTTTTTCACATCTGTGAATAAGTTTGTTTATACTATCGAAAAAAAAATTCCTGTTTTTTGGTAAAATAGACAGAAATTATTTCCTTCACCTCATTATCGCTGGAAAAGTTTTTTCCTTGTTGCTCTTTTTTTCATTTTTGGAAATAAATAATAATGACTGCGAGCCAAATCTGGGCTATAGAGAGGGTGATCCGAGATTTGAAAGCCAACTTTTTGAATAGCAGCCATTACAACTGAAGCCTTGTGGACGGGTGCGTTGCCGTGCAGAAGCAGCACACCTTTGTACAGTTTTCCTCGCCTTTTCTCTCTTACAGCATTTCTGAAACGTTCTAGTAGTCCTGCATAGTATTCTCATGTTTTGTTTTGTAGTCGGTCAGCAGTACTCCTTCTAAACCTCTTGGACTTCTTCGGAGGTGGTGTGCACTTTTTGTGCCACTGCATGGACTCTTTCTTCGACTCAGGCTCATAATGATGAACCCATGTTTCATCCTTAGTAACAACCCGGCCCAAAATTTCATCTCTGTTCTCACTACACAGGTCCAAAAACGCGCGATAACACGCTACTTGGCGTTCCTGTTGGTGCGGAGTAAGCATTCTCAGCACCCATCTTGCGCACACCTTTGACATGTCAAGATGGTCATGCAGGATATTCAAAATAGTTGTAGGTGATACTCCAACCATTTCTACGAGTTACTTCTTCTTCAGACGGGCATCTTCCAGTACTAACTTTTCTACTTTTTTTATGTTTTCGGCAAGCGAATCTTTCCCTTGTTTGAATAGGTTGTGATATTTATAAGACATGGTTTTTCCAGGGCAAGAGTCGCTGTAAACAGAAGACATCTCTTCCAAAATGATTTGAGGAGGTTTTCTTTGCTTTGTCAGGAACTTGATGTCTGCACGAAACTCGAGTATCTCCATAGTTGTACTTTTCTTCCTTATTGACTTGTTTAATTGACGATATCTCTGCAAGTAACGGCCTAACTTTAACAAAACTTGGTACATAAAGTACTAATGAGTTACTCAATTATCGCAGGTAAAAACGAGTGACGCATCCCTCCTCCAACCCCTTCATTCTTCGAACTTTTTGTCCCACTCTCGTACAATATATTGTAACTAGTACCATTCCAAATAATGACGAAAGTTCGGTGTTTTTTCAAGAAGTAAAAATAATCTAGAATCCTGAATCAGGGCCAGTTACTCAATTATCGCAGGTAAAAACGAGTGACGCATCCCTCCTCCAACCCCTTCATTCTTCGAACTTTTTGTCCCACCCTCGTACAATATATTGTAACTAGTACCATTCCAAATAATGACGAAAGTTCGGTGTTTTTTCAAGAAGTAAAAATAATCTAGAATCCTGAATCAGGGCCAAAATCGTGTTTTACAATCTCGAAATATGTAGGTAGTATGTAAAGGAATTTTTCGGAAAAAAAGCCATTTTGAACCGGTTACACGCGCATGCCCCCTTAATAGTGTTTTTATTTTTATTTATTAATCGTACATTATCATTAAAGAGAAAGAAGAAGAAGAAGAACTTTTTTATGCTTAAGTCGCTGTTATTATTTTTAGATGCACTGGAACTTCTTAGTCCAAGTTTTACTCATCCGGCAGTGCGAAGATACGCAATCTGTCGTTTACAACAGGCTCCCGACGAGGAAATCCTACTGTATTTATTACAACTGGTACAGGCCCTTAAATATGAAGATTTTTCAACTATTCAAGATGGTAAGATATTTTTTGGTCAATCTAATAGGTCTGTCCGATTAGGTAACTAAATTTTAATGTTATTTCTGTTTTCTGTCTTTTATTAACATTATATTGATTTCTTTAAAGGTTCTCGGTCTCTAGATGCAACTTTTTTTTGCCGCATGTAACTTTTCACAGCTCTACACACTTGCGAACTATCAAGTAAACTATTTAGAGCTAGAACTATACTGTAACAAGTCAATCCTTTTCAAAAGACAAGTTGCTGTTTCTATCGCTGCATAATGATTTGCACTAGTTGTGTTATTATTATCGGGAATATTCCATTCTTTTTATTAAGGTTTAAACATAAAAAAGGGTTTCCTTTAATCGAATATACAGAGTTTCTGCATGCTAGTTTCTTTTTAATTTGCTTGCATTTTTATGCACATTTTTTTTCCTTGAATATATTAAGTATTTGAACTAATTAAGAGCAACCTTTTTTAATAGTTTCACCTGTGTGTTAGCACCTAACATGGTGATTTTAACAAAAATCAAATAAATCCATAAAAGGAATGTGAAAATACTAAACATTATTTTAAACTGTAAACACGATTTGATGTACAGTGACTCGCAAAAATGTTGCATCGTACGAGAAAAATATTTATTGCGTTTCTGAAAATAATCAAAATGTAACAGATAGTCTCTGAACATTCTCAAAACCCAAACACACATTATAATTACTTTGGATAATCTTATCTTTTACAGGATAGGAGCAAAAATTTGATGTTGGCCTAAGAGCAAAGGGCACTTATTTTAAAAAATACAGAAAAATATTTCTAAAAAAAGTTTTTAGAGTTAACTTTAATAAGAAATATTAAAAATAGCGGACATCTTACATCTCGCCCTGTATATGGCAGGATTTGTCAAAATTTTTTCTACGTGTATTTTGGTTTCAAGATGTGCATTTGCCATATTTGGTTACTTAATTTTCTTTCTATATGGTGCAATAATTCTGCTGGTCATATTTACTTGTTAAATTGTAATTTTTTACACTTGTTCTATATACGGTAGTGATCACCTAATTAGAAACAATGTGAAGAGATAAATAAAACTCGAAATATTTGTAGGTAGTTAAGTATATTCGTTTTTGTTTAGTATATGGGTCTTCTTTCAGTAAATGATCTTTTAAATTAAACATTTTTTTACAATGAGGCATTTCAAACCAAGATCAAGTTTTTCTAAAGGATGATATATTTTATTGGACAATTAATTGCACAAATTTTGACAAAGAGAACTATTGTTAATCTTAAACAGAATAGCTTTTATGAAGAGATCATATATATATATATATATATATATATATATATATATATATATATATATATATATATATATATATATATATATGTTTATGCGGCTTTCACGGATTCCTCCGTGTGAGATGCAATAGCAGTGAATATATCCACATTATGCCGTTGTAGTACTGAAATCACATTCAGCAAATGTACAACTATAAGCAGCTCCGTATATGAATGAAATAAAATGCGAACAGTAAATGCAAACTTCTCTCCATCATATCCTTTCTGTGTTAGAGGTTGCACAGTGAGAATCAATTGTTATGGAACGCAATTTATCCTATTCCACCACCATCGAGATGATGGCGGGGAGGGTAAGTTTTGACTTTCTTCTCGGTATGATGGTACAGGTAGGCCATCATCTTGATGGTGGTGGAATAGGATGAATTGCGTTCCATAACAATTTATTCTCACTGTGCAACCTCTAACACAGAAAGGATAAGATGGAGAGAAGTTTGCATTTACTGTTCGCATTTTAGTTCATTCATATACGGAGCTGCATATAGTTGTACGTTTGCTGAATGTGATTTCAGCACTACAACGGCATAATGTGGATATATCCAACGCTATTGCATCTCACACAGAGGAATCCGTGAAAGCCGCATAAACAGTATTTGCATGCTTCCTTCCAATCTGTCTTTTGCACAGCCAGGTGCATGTCGGTACCCTGATGAGTCTAGTAGAAACAAAACATGTATCTCTGCCGTGTCACTGTGGCGGGGAGGGTAAGTTTTGACTTTCTTCTCGGTATGGTGTTACAGGTAGGCCATCATCTCGATGGTGGTGGAATAGAATAAATTGCGTTCCATAACAATTTATTCTCACTGTGCAACCTCTAACACAGAAAGAATATGATGGAGAGAAGTTTGCATTTACTGTTCGCATTTTACTTTATATATATATATATATATATATATATATATATATATATATATATATATATATATATATATATATATATAAGAAAAAAACATTAGCACTTAATACTAAGATCACATAACATGAAAAGAAATGTTTTAAAAGGCAAAATTTATCTCGTTAATTAAGAAACTGATTTTTAAGCACGTGGACGTCGTTAAAACGTCATTTTTAATTCAAGAATGAATTTGACACTGGACAGTTGACGCTAAAAGCCCGTTTTAATAGGTAAACTTTACACTGCCCAAGAACATATAATCGTTCTGGGAGCTGAGATAACAGTTTTTGAAAAGTTTTATGTTATTAAGCAGAACAACGATGAGAAATGAAAATAATGACTCAAATCGGTCATAATAATCAAAGCGAAATGCATTTTAGATATAAAGAAACGCGAGCTCCGCACCCAGTTGGACAAGTGTGATAGTAACATTCAGAATAGTGACTAAAAATATCCGACTGAGAAAATTGAACAGTGAGGGATCGATTTTCATTGATTTCTAGTTCTAATAAGTAATTGTATATTACGCTTAGTTTTTCTATGTTTCCTCTTTTGTTCATGGAAAGTGGTTCGTTGTTTATGTGAACCATTTCTAAGAAGACTCTTTTATGAAAATTATTTTCTTTCGCAAGGATTTTCGGTCTCTCAAAGTTTATTATATGACCCTTATCCAGCACATACTCCGCAAGTGCACAACAAAACACTTCTTTGTTGCAATCACTTTTATGAGAACTTATTCTACCTGGAAGATTTCTAGAGGTTTGGCATATATAAACTTGGTCACATAGGATCTTATAAATAATATTCCAGTTTTCTTTCAGTGAGATAGGTGTTTTGTTCTAGAGTAGAGTAACGCGATTGTTTTAATTTGTTTGGTTGCTATTTTAATGAAAGTTCCATTTTAGAAAACTTTTCTAAGTCTAGGGGTTAAATTTTCAATATAGGGAAGCGACATTTATGTAGATTGTTGAACTGCGTTGTTGTCTTCAACTGGTAATGATAATTGAGTTGTTTGTGTATGTACCAAAGAGGATTGGCTTACCCTTTCAAAAATGTTCTCTGGTATCTCATATTGAGGGCTATATCAGACTTTATTGATCATCGAAAGTGAATTAATTAACAGTCACACAACTATGTCATTGTAAGTTTTGATGTTGTCTCTCTTTTTACTAATTTACCACTTGAACTAGTCCTAACAAGTCTTAAAGGCCACTGGAATAATATATATAATCTTTGTACTGCGCCTGTACCTACTTTCTTCTTCTTCTTCTACCTTCTATAATAGGTCCCTGACCTGTTCCTTCTTCGATTTTCCTCATTCTGGACTTAAATTATCGCTCCACCTTTTCCGTAGTCGACCTCTACTGCGTGTACCACTAGGCGATTTATCTCGTGCGATCCTTACTAGTCTATCCTCTGTCATTCGGCTTATGTGTTTGTTCCATTGTGTCTTACGTTGTAGGACCCACTCATTAATGCAGTCTGTTCCATGATTGCCTGATGTTATCGCGTCTTTCTCTGTCTAGTAGCGTTTTTCCTGTTATTCGTCGAAGTATTCTCATTTCTGTAGTCTCCAATGGTTGTTTCGTTTTTGTCGTCTTTGGCCGTGTTTCTGAGGTGTATGTCATAATAGGTCTAATTGTGGTTTTGTAGATCCGAACCTTTGTTTCTTGTTGTAAGTGTTTGTTTCGCTAGATCACGTCGTTGAGGCAACCCGCCACTTTGTTTGCTTTGACCACCTGCCCTCTTACTTCATCTTCGATGTTGCCATAACTAGTTATGTCAATTCCTAGATATTTGAAACTCATTTCTTGTTGTATTATTCGACCGTCTAGTTCTAGTTTGCATCGGAGGGGTTCTTTTGAGGTTGTCATACATTTAGTTTTTTCGGCTGATAATCATATTATATTTTCTTCCCGTAAGATTAAAGGTATTTAACAATCTCTGGAGGTCGTCTTCATTTTCGGCACATATCACAGCGTCATCAGCGTAACAGAGAATTTTTATTTCTGTATCACCCATTTTATATCCTCTACCAAGTCGCACCTCCTTTATTATTTCGTCCCTTATCATGTTAAACAACAAAGGACTAAGCGAGTCTCCCTGTCTAATACCGCTGTTGACTGGTATGGGTGTTGATAATTTACCGTTAGTGCGAATCTGAACTTTATTGTTTGCGTATATGTTTTCGATGGTCTGAATTATATTGATAGGAATATTTCTCTTATATAACAGGTGGATTACGTCATCTAGCTTTATGCGATCGAATGCTTTTGTTAGATCTATAAAGCATAAAAATGTTGGTTTATTGTATTCTAGAGATTTTTCAATTATCTGTCGTAGAATAAATACTGCATCCACGCAAGACCTTCCTGATCTAAATCCCTGCTGTTCGTCTTCCAGTGTTGTAACCGAATTAATTTTATTTTTGATTACTTTCGTAACGAGTTTCAGAGTTGTGTCCAGTAGATTAATACCCCTGTAGTTCCCTGGTTCTTGTTTGTCACCTTTCTTAAACATAAGCATTATTGTGCTGGTTCTCCACCTATCTGGTACTTTGCATTGTGTCAGGATTTTTCGAATGAAGTTTGTGAGTTCCTGTGTTAGTCGCTGTCCTCCGTATTTCAACAATTCGTTATGAATTCCGTCTTGTCCGGGAGACTTTCTATTTTTTAAGGATTTTATAGCTTTCTCTACTTCTTGAATGGTGACTTCCACATTATTCCTTATTGCTGGTATGTTGTTTTTTCCAATGTTAGCATCTCCATCAAATAATTTTGTTAGGTAGTCTATCCATTTCTCCTCTGATATTTTGTTTGTTTCGGAGAGTTCAGATCGCCACATTGGTTTTTGTAGACTATAGAAGTCTCCTTCCATTCTTTTAGAGAACTGCTCCCAATGTTCACTTTTTAGTTGCCTGTACCTACCTGTTTTTAATTATAAAGCGAAAGTAATCACCCCCTAAATCATTTTTACGTTTTGTAGGACCGGAAAGAGAATAATGAACTGCATTGAAATTAATTTTTTACTTTTGCCTTCCATGTTTCTAATTAGTTGACCGATACTTTATATCGTTATTATTAATAGTTTCTTCCAAATATTGTTATTAGTATTTGGATGGAACCATAGATATTTTATAGGTCTGGAATTGATTATTTCAAGTAAAACCCGAAAGTTTCGTACTTCTAAGTTGTGTAAAGCTAGATTTTGCAGCTTGTTACAGTTTAAAATAATGAATTTATTTATATATCAATATCCCCAAAAATTTGATACTCAACTGTATCAAATATTAAAAAAAAATGCCTAAAAAAATCGTCTATAACGTCACATATTCTGACTAGAATAAATAATACACAACTTGACACATAATTTAACGTATTTGAACGTTTTTATTCAAATTTATTCAGTGAATTATAATCGAATTTGTGCAAAATCACTATATCTAGAATTGCAGTAATATTTATATTAAAATTTTAGTTTGTAGAAAAACATATGGTCGGTATTTTTACACAAAGCACCAAACAAGTTTCACCTGCTTTTTATTAACACTTTGCTTATAAATGCTTTTAGGTTACATGCATGTGATCTCCATGATTCAACCAGGTAAATGTATAACCTTTATTGTCATTATTCACTAATATATCTATGTATTAATGTCTAATTCAAACATCTATACTTTTGCAATAAATAAATTTAATAAAAACTTGATCGGTCAGAACTTTTTCACTGTTTCTATTTGTTTTATGCTGTTAACCAATTCAATGTGGATGTTGTGAAAGTTATGACCGACCAAATCTAGGTAGTCACTTTTATGAAACATTTTTGAGTGTTGCCACTGGGAAATAATTATTTAGACCAGGGGTTTCCAAACTACGCCTTGCGGGTCAACACCGAACCGCGAGCACCACCAATCTGGAACTCTTTAGTTTTTTTTGATTACATTGCTAAATTTACAATGTAAGTAAATCATACAAAATAATAATCAGATGTTTTTGTTTAACGGCCAATTAAGAAACACAATAACAGACTGGAACTATCCACTGACAATTTTTTGCAGTTGTAGATCAAGTTTAGTAGTCGACATTATCAGCAGTGACTTCAGATGATCGGTTAATTTGGATTTGTAAACATTTTATGTAATTTCATTTTCGAGAATGTTTTTTCACACAGATAAGTAGTGCCAAAAGCGGATAAAAAGCTGCGAGCAAATTTATGCAACTGATCAAACTATGTGAGTGGAAGACTCTTATAAAATTCCAGCAGTGATGATTTTAAATACTTTTCTTTAAAAATTCAATCATTTCTATTGAAGTTTGGGGCAAGAGTTTCTATATCGGCGTTAAAAGGATTATGAAAGACCTTGATATCGTTTGCAATTGCACCAAAATCTGAAAAACGAAACTCAAAGTTTATTTTTAAAGTACCCAAAGATTCAGGTGCGAAATCTAACAAAAATAGAGTCTCACCTCAAGATATCACTACTATATATTTAGTATGGTGATAAGTAGTCGTATCAATACGGAACACACATCACGCTCATCGGTTATCTCCTGAAACTTGCCCGTAAGTACCAACCGAAATTGCGAACGGAGCAGAGTCCACCTCTACTCGCTGGCTTATCAGTATATTGATATGACGAACTTGGCTCTTGGGATTTAGTGGGGGTGTCGGTGTGGCCTTTAGGTTAAAAAGTTTGGATACCCCTGATTCAGACCCTTTAAAATGGTTTTATGAGTTAAAATACTCAGAACATTGTGTTCTCAACTAAATTTTATATTTTCCCTTTGAGTTAAACAATTTTATCTCTCGTTTCTTTTTATTTTGAATTAATAAACCGAGTATTTCCAGGTTTCTCAAGGATATCTTCTGGACATGAAGTTTTCCCTTTAAACGAAGACAATAGTAACAATCCTCTTGAAAAAAAAGATAGCAAAGAAAGCAATAGCACAATAACAGCAGAATCTATTTTACAGCGATCTTCTAGTTATAGTAGTTATAATCAAGCAGATCACTTAGCTTCTTCTACTGTAAATAGTGTTGTGGAAGTGGATACAGAAAGACTACAACAGGTAGAAACCAGTTTTATTTGTTAGCCTTCAAGAATTTCTAGTGTTAAATGAATCATTCTTCATGGTGTCCCATTTTAAAAGTTTTCCTAGGCTAATTTTCACTTAAGGCACAAATACGTATCTAAAAGTAGAATTTTGCGAACTGTGGGTCTAATTTTAAAAATAGGGGTTCTAATATGATTAATACCACGTGATCTTCAAATGACTTTGAATGTGAAGGTCACGGTAACCAACTTAGGAACCCTCCATTGTTATTTTTATTATAAAATTCAGAGATTTTATTCATAAAACAATCTGGCGTCAAAATCATCTTGAAAAGCCGAAGGTCAAGGTCGCAACTGAGTCAGATACTCAATGATCATCAACTTTCATCTGAATAATTTTGGTGTTCTAGCCTGCTTACCTGAATAGAGATTCGGATTTACCACATTTGCCCTTCAGATGACCTCTAAATGAAATGAAAACCTTTTGTATTGCAATAAAAAAGGGGTGCTTACTTTTAAAAAAGTACTAGCCTTTAAATAGCCTTCAAGATCATTCTCAAGCTAGAATTCCTTATCATACCTCGAAATCCAACAACTTTTATTTGGGTCATTTTTTATAAAAATTTTTCGGTAAAAAAAATATTTAATTGTAACTTTTAAAATGCGACACCCTGTATATAACTTCTGTCCAGAAATAAACGGAACTTCTGAATTTAATCGGCGCGAGTATGTAGAATTGCATGTGACGTTTTCTTTAAAGTTGGAGCAAGTGACAATGATGTGAAAATTCATGACTTTACACACACATTGGTAAACAAGTTCTTCTTCTTCTGCTAATGCCTATCCGTTACCGGATGTTGGTGAGCATAATGGCTATACGGATTTTATCCACTGCTGCACGAAATAAGCCCACAGTTGATGCATTAAACCATACTCGGAGATTCCTCAGCCATGAGATTCTTCGTCTTCCTACACTCCTTTTGCCTTGTAGTATAAGCTGCAAAAGCCGGTACCTTTCAGGATTTCTCATGATGTGGCCCAGGTACTCAAGTTTACGCTTCTTTACTTGATACAAGATTTTCTTTTTTCATTCTATGAAGCACCTCTTCGTTGGTAATATGATCTACCCATGAAATCCTCAGAATGCGACGGTATAGCCAAAATTCAAAAGCTTCTAATTTTTTGCATGATGCTTCAGATAGCGTCCATGATTCAACGCCGTATAGGAGGGTCGAAAATACGTAGCATCTCAATGTTCGCATTTTGGTGTTTAAGGATAGGTCTCTACTTTTGAATATTTTTGCCATTTTAAGGAATGTAGTGCGGGCCTTTTCAATACGGCATCTTATCTCAACCGAGTGGTCCCATTCTTCATTGATATTTGTTCCCAAGTAGATATATTTGTTAACTCTTTGGATGGGTCTGTTATGTATCAGTAGTTGGCCGTGTATGCGTTTATTTTCAGAAATAATCATGAATTTGGTCTTTTTTGTATTCATCTGCAGTCCGTATCTTTCACTTACTTCTACCACTCTGTCCATCAATCTTTGAAGTCATCTTAAATCATTTGAGGTAATTACCGTATCGTCCGCGTATCTTATGTTATTAATACATTCACCATTGATAATCACCTCGTCGGAGGTATTTTCCAGGGCTTCTCGAAATATGTATTCTGAATATATGTTAAATATCAATGGCGAAAGTACACATCCCTGTCGAACTCCTCTCTTTATCATAACTTCCTCGGATTCCTCACTTTCTATTCTGACTGAAGAGGTCTGGTTCCAAAAAAGATTTGCTATAATTCTTAGGTCTTGTTTTTCTAATCCAGCTGATTCAAGAACTTCCATCATCTTATTATGCTGAACCTTATCAAATGCTTTTTGATAATCAATAAAGCACGCGAAAATATCGTGATTAACATCCCGCGCTCTTTGGAACAAGACTTGGATACTAAAAAGTGCCTCCATAGTACCTAGGGCATTTCTAAACCCAAAATGGGTACAACTAATCTGTTCTTCGCAAATCCTATATATTCTTTGATGAATTAATTTCAAGAAAAGTTTAAGAGAGTGACTCATAAGGCTAATCGTACGAAAGTCTTCACAGTTGTTTGCACTTGATTTTTTAGGTAGCGTTATAAATGTACTTTTGAGCCATATTTCAGATATAATTCCAGTGGAGTATATTTCATTAAATATATCTGTAAGCCATCTGATATCTTCTTCATTTAATAGTTTTAAGAATTCATTCCGGATATTATCTGGCCCGGGTAAACAAGTTACAGGATTTTAATTGAACGTTGTCTGTGCGTGGCTATTTTTACCATGCCGAAATCAATTGAGAAAAGAATTTCCTTGAAATATTGTGTTTTGAACATAATTAACTTTACGCAAACGTTGAAAATATTAAAGAATGCCTCTCTGAAGTATTGCATGTCGCGTCCAAAGTTTTTGAGCTGTGAAGACGTGGGAGATGACCATCAACATCATCTGACGGCGATCACGTCGTTCAAGCAAAGGCTGTGATGCTCGAAAATCATCGTTTTCCAGTTAGAAATGTAATATCGAATTGGAAATCTCATATACTCAATTCCATGTGATTTTAGTTCGCGTTGTTTGTGACTTAGGCCAAAAACTCAACCACAAGTTCCGAGTATTTCGGGAGAGAAAGTATGCTTTTCTTATTACAAATCTATTTGTCTCTTTTAGCCATCTCAGAGTCTTCCTCCCACCATAATGCAAAATGTCTGTACCGAATCCGGTAATACAGACACCCTTCAAAGTCACATGTACGAGGAAGAAGAAGACATAAACGATCTGGCATCGTTTCTGGTATACAGGGCCTGCAAAAACTTTACTTTAGCCAATTATTTATATTGGTATTTGTTACTCGAATGTGAAGATCAAGAAGGAACCATAAAACAAGATGTAAGTAACTTCGTCACTAACAGGTTTAAAATTCAAATTTTCTTAATGTGGGTTTATGGAGCAATTATTAATTTGGAAATATGGGATTAATAACAACGAACATTTGAGTTTTAATGTTTTGTTACAATATTTTTGCAGGAAGAAGTTAGAAATAGATATTTAACTGTCATGAAGACCTTTTCACAAGCGCTCGCAAAAGGAACTGAGTCCATGCAAAAGAAAAGAGCTACCCTCGCTAAACAGCAAAAGTTTATAGATAAGTTGGTGCAACTAATTAAAGCCGTTGCTAGAGAACATGCAAATAGGGCAAAGAAGACTGTGAAGTTGAAGGAATTGCTGTCAGATCCTGACGCGTTTAAATACAATTTTGCGAAATTTGAACCAATTCCTTTACCGTTGGATCCAGAGGTAAATATACAATTTGTTAACTGTGAAATAAATCGTCTAACATTCTCGGTGATAATTCTGTATTATCGATTTCTAGAGCTTTGGTTCCTCACTCCCAGGATTACAAAACAAAAACTATACATTTTAAAATGTGATTTTCACCTACATCAGTAAAGTTACCTAATCGTATGCTTTTCTACTTTTCAAGTCTTATATCGGTAAAATTACTTACCCTTACTCTATAATATTAAATAACGAAGAGAATATTTATTGTTAAAGATAACTGAAAAACCTATTTAACCAATCGGAACCAAATTTCTACCCATGTTTCTCGACATAACTGGGAAGGTTTAAAGCTCTTTTTTATCTGGAAAAAACAGGAACTTCCGTTGAAAATAACTTTAAAAAGCTAACACTTCAAAGCGTAGTATGTTTGCTCTCCGCTAGGAAGCGGTTTTGTCGTGGCACGATCTTAGACTGCAATGAATTTTTTTTATATATGTCTCTCTCTCTCTTTCACGCACATTTAAAAAACCCATAGATCTAGTACAGATAGAGTAGATAGTAGACAAATTCTTATTTTTTATGTGAAATGCTTTTTCGCAACCAAATTTTGTCACATCTTTAGAGGATTTAACTGATATCTCGCTGTTATATAGAGAGGAAACGTTTGTTCGCAAAAATTTCAAGAACTATTAACCCAATCATTACCAAATTTTAACTGTAGCATTATTATGTATTCCAAAATGTCATAGGCTACATAAATATAACAAATTATCTAATGAAATATGTAAATAAGCAAATAATAAGATTCAGCTATGCATTTCTTATTTCTGCCGCTAGGTGGCGAGTTGATAAACTCCCACTGTCCATGCTTATGGCAAGTTGCCAAATTGGGTGATTTTGTTGCATTTTTGGGAAAAAAATATTTTCAATTTTTTTTTAGAAAACGAAAGGAAGGGGAAATTGTTGGGGAAAAAATATAATTATGAGGAAATTTTGGGAAACACAGCCCAGTCCCGTATATTAAGTAGATGAGCAAATGGATCACGTCTGCCTCCATTTTGCTTCATTATGTTGATATGATGATATTTTCAGCATTTCTTATTTGTAACATTTTGTTGAATAGGATAAATTAGATTATAAGATATACTGTTTAATGATGTTGCAATATGGAGGCTGAAGTTTCAAACAAAAACTGGGATAAGTGTTCGTTTTGATGGATAGTTTGTTTCAAGCTTAAATTTCCTTTGCAATATTTGTGTTTAATCTATGCTTCGGAAAAAGTTTACAGGAATAGTACCACTTCAGGTAAAAGTAAAATTTTTCTTTTGAATTTATCTAGCAACTCTGTGGCTAGTCCCTTCCTGAGTTAAATTGCTTCTGGTAGACCTTAAATATCGGTCAATCATGGTCGCCACCAGACATTCTTTAAAGAAAGATACTACAAATTGAATAAATCAACATTTAATATATATTGGTTCTCATGGTTTTTATAAATCAATAAATTTGATATGGAAAATTGAAATAAAAACGACGAATTTCTCCCTAGATTTAACCTGTCATGTAGCACAACAGGAATAAAAAGCATCTTATGCAGAAATATTTTTTGGCCCTTTTATTTCCAACCTCACTTTTTCGTTGTGTAAATTGAGTTAACGTTTTTTCTTAGGTTATGATAACAGGAATAACGGCCGATAAAGCACTTCTCTTCAAGTCCGCCATGATGCCTTCAAAATTACACTTCAGAACAGCAGCTGACAGCGAATACGTCGCTATTTTTAAACTAGGAGACGATCTTAGGCAAGATCAGCTGATCCTACAGATGATCACTCTTATGGATAAGTTGCTGAATAAGGAGAATTTGGACCTGAAATTGACTCCGTATAAAGTACTAGCTACTAGTACAAAACACGGATTTGTTCAGTTTATAGATTCAATACCTGTTGCTGAGGTACTTGCTATAGATGGTAAGTAAAAAATACGATATATGCCTTTACCCTTTATTACTCGAACATAATAGCTGAAGTAGGGGCACTGATAAGTTCAGTAATATTAAAAATATTTTGTATCTTTTGAATTGTCAACCAATTTCTTGCAGGAAGCATTCAGCATTATTTCAGGAAATATCATCCACAAGAAAACGCACCTTACGGCATCCAACCTGATATTATGGACGCCTATGTCCGCTCTTGTGCAGGATATTGTGTCATTACTTACTTATTAGGTGTAGGAGATCGTCATCTTGATAATTTACTATTGACTAAAGATGGAAGACTTTTTCACATTGATTTTGGGTAAGTTCAATGAAAATGCAAGTTTTTCGCAAATTCGAAGGTATGAATTATAAGTTAATTTAACGTGTATTTTGCGTTTTTGAGTAAATTTTAATATATGAGATTGAGGTATTGTTTTTTCCAGGTATATTTTGGGACGCGATCCCAAACCATTACCTCCACCAATGAAACTAAGTAAAGAAATGGTGGAAGCCATGGGTGGGATTAACTCTGAACATTACCAGGAGTTCAGAAAGCTTTGCTATACTGCATTTTTACATTTGAGGAGGTATGTTCTTAAAGTTATATCACGTGACTGGCATTTCGGTCAAGTGTTTTTTTCATTGAAAGCTTTAAAAAGTATTTGCAATGTTCACTTAATTTTTTGTTTTTTGAGTATGAAAACTGAGTAGTATAGGTAAATGAAATAAGAACGAATGACGCGTCGTTGTGCACTTGACTAATTAAGGATGTTCAATGGTTAGACATTGATGTAGGGAAAACTGTGAAACGTTGAAATATTATTATTTGGTATATGAGAAACAACCTTGAATTTTTTCAATATTTTTTATCGGAGGTTTTTGCGAAAAAAACAACTCTAAAAGTAGTCCTAAATTAAGGAAAGTTCAAGCATCAGTCCCTTAAAACTTGATTTTTTAATATAATCCATGTTCAGAAATAGAAAAAAAAATAATGGTATGATAGAATTGTTTTTCCAGAAAGATTTACTTACTTACTTACTCCATGGCTTACAACCCTGGGTAGGTCTTTGCCGACTTCACAATACTCCTCCATTGTTGCCTGTCTGCCATGGCATCTAGCGGATTATCAATATTCATTGCCTTTAGATTTTTGGCAATATTGTCTTTCCATCGGAGGCGGGGGCGTCCCAGTGGTCTTTTCTTTACCGGTGCTTACTCCCATGCGAGTTTGACTGTGCGACTATCTGGTAGTCCTCTTACGTGTCCCGCCCACTGAAGTCGCTTAGATTTTATTTCTCGTACAATATTAGTGTCTCCATATAGATCCTCCAGTTCTTTATTGGTACGGATTCTGTATCGTCCTGTTGTTGCATCCACTGTTGGGCCATATATTTTTCTAAGAATTCTTCTTTCGAAGACTCGGAGCCGTTCTTCATTTGTTACCGTTAATGTCCAAGCTTCGCACCCATACGACACTACAGGTCTTATTATTGTTTTATATATGTTTATCTTGGTACGTCTTGTTGTTAACTTGGATTTTAAGTTTTGTACTGCGTAGAGGCACCTATTACCTGCTTGGATTCTACAGTTAATTTCTGTCGTTCCGTCAGTGTTTTCAGTAAGCATCGTTCCCAAATATTTGAACTCTTTGACGTGTTCAAAGTTATAGTTCCCCATTGTGATGTTTTGGCCTAGTCTGCCTCTGTGTTGGTTGTTTCTAGTGGAATACAGATATTTAGTTTTCTCTTCGTTAATTTTAAGCCCAATGCTACTCGCACTTTTTTCGAAGTTATTGAAGGTCGTCTTGATATCCTGCGTGCTGTTTCCCACAATGTATGTATCATCTGCAAAAGCCAAAAGTAAGTTGGGACCGTTATGATAAAACATCGCTGTTGGCGGTTGGATTTTCGCCTTTCTTCTGACGTATTCTAGAGCTACATTAAAAAGCAACGGGGATATAGCGTCACCCTGTTTGAGACCGTCATTTATATTGAACACCTCTGAAAGGTCTTGTCCAATTCTCACTTTGATCTTTGAGCCACCAACACACACCTGGGTTAGTTTGATTAATTTCTTTGGGAAGCCAAGTTCCTCCATTGCTTGCCACAATTTAACCCTATGGATGGTGTCGTACGCCTGTGTAAAATCCACAGATAGTTGATGCAGGTGTCGATTGAATTCCCAGCATTTTTCCATTAACTGTTTAATGGTAAATATTTGTTCTATGGTGGAGCGACCGCCCCTAAAACCACACTGATAGTCACCTATAGTTTCCTCTGCATAGGGTTTAAGTTTTCCTAAGAGTACAATTGCGAGTACTTTATAGGCCGTATTAAGCAGAGTAATTCCTCGATAGTTGGCGTATTTTATCTTGTCACCCTTCTTATGTATGGGGACGATGACCCATTCTTTCCATCCAGAAATATTTGATGTGTTTTTTATTACCTTATCGCACATTTTGGAAAGAAATAGGTTATGGACATTTTTTTTACAAATTTGCCTTTCCATCGGACGGTCGACATAGTATGCGGAGGTTTGGTTGGATTTACAAACTAAGAAACGTATCAGTGACAAATAACGTATTAACACATGTCATGTAGAAAGGGTAAGACTTCGACAGCAGTTTCGAAGCAAAAAATTAGTGATACAATTATTAATAATCGCATAATATAAGTTTAAGACGTTTTATATGCTCATAATACAACTCAAAATATCACTTCCTTGAGATATTATATATTCCTTTATGCATTTGAGAGACGTTGAAAACCACATTTTTTTTAAATCTAAGGTTTGCAGCACTGTAATCTTATTATGCTTTCATTCCTGTTCCTTTTCAAGCATATACTACAGGAGGCATGTGATGCTTCGCGCGTGTTCCACGGTAACGGAAGAAAAAGGGCTAATACGCGATCATGCTATCTCTCTCGTTCTTGAAGCACGTTCGTCGCTGTCGACCAATCGTCTTTGGGGCGCGAGATATAGATACTGCCTCCAGTAATGTATGCTCGAAGCTGTTCCCCAATCCCTCTCCATGACATTATTGAACATCCTTAATTAATATAATACTTTTCATAGCATTTTTTGGGGAAAACGAGTGCTGTAATAGTTGGAAAATGATTGCAAGATTTTAATCTTTCTTTTTTATGCAGGCATGCCAACCTTATGTTAAATCTATTTTCCCTAATGGTTGATGCCAGTGTACCAGATATTGCACTGGAACCTGATAAAGCAGTTAAAAAAGTACAAGAAAAATTAATGTTAGATCTGGGAGAAGAGGAGGCAGTGCAATACATTCAAAATCTTATAGATTCATCAGTAACGGCTGTAATGGCAGCAATTGTAGAACAGTTTCATAAATTAACGCAATATATGAGGAAATAAATGGAAATTGACGTGGTTTTGTAATAATAATTGACAGACATGCATGGCACCGGAGCATTTTAGCATTCTATATCTTCAAGAAAACCTATGGGCATACTCTACAATATGGTTTCCAAGTATCAACATCAAAAATGTTGAGATTATTTTACCACTGATATATGTGGTTTTACTTTGGACCAGATTTTAAGATATATTCTCAGAAAGTTATATTTTAATTATTATCATTTTTTTATTTGTGACGAAACTTTAATTGTGATTTATATGAAGTCGAGAGAATAAATATCGAAATATTAACCGACTTTTGTGATTTAGCTTATTGAGAGATTCAAATAATTTTTAGGGTGTGATGGTGAGTTTTAATGAAAAATTATAAGTAGTATTTTTTACTTGCTTAGCAGTAGATTTAACGATGAATATCAGAATACACCAGTTTTATTTTCTTACGGTTGAATGTACATTTAGTACCGACAGCTTGATAATTTTGTAAATTTAAACTATTTCCATTAATATTTTTAACCTCCCTGTACTTCCTTATATTTAGATATTTATTCTTTCCCTTTCCAAACTTAGTTAAATTTATTTATGGAAAAAATAGGTAACAAAGACTGTGTGTATAACTGTGGAAACAAAAATTTTCTGAATTTATTAGTCTTTATATATTTTTTGTTAACACAGTTACACTCTCTAGAGAGATAAGTTAGTAACATTTTTAATAAAGATATTCTAAAAATAAGGCTTTATATTTTTTGTTCCATACTTTACAGTTGGGGTGTTCTTAGCAAATGGATCATTATCACAAAAGATGACGAGTTAAGAAAAAAATGAACTTGACGTTTTTAAGTGTAATCTTGTAAATTTGTCATATGCGTTTAATTAATTATGTGATACTATACCTGATTGATTGAATGGTATAGCGGGCTAGGGTTGAGAAGCTCTCACTCTGCAGCCTAGCGATTTATTGTGTGTACAGGTTGGTTACCTTAATCAGATTTAGGAGTCTGTTCACTAGTTTGTTCTCCATGTATAAACCTTCAGAATTTATCGATCTTTGAAGGGGTGTTCAGTAGGTTAGTGTAGTTGCAGGATTTTGCGGCTTAGTTTGCCGGATGGTCTGCTCAGCAGGAACTTGCCGTGCCTGTGGCCCACAATGTGGTTCCAGTGGGTCTGGCCTTGTTGATTTATCCACCAGGATAACCACCCACGAATGACAGCCTTAGTGATTCCACCCACGCAAGAGTAACTTAGTTGTGTTTTGTCAGAGCGATAATATTTTGATAACTTCCAGATATATTTACATTTTTTCTGATGACATGCAGGCGGTTTAGCGCTGTCTGAGCCTCAGAGAAAATGTGAACAGTCCTGCTTCCTTAACCTTTCATCAAATTATCTGAAATCAAAGTATCAATTGCAGGTATTTTTGTCAGGAGTATAGTGGTGAGATGCTTCAGTGCCGCGCTTCCATTGATTCCGTGTATTCCGGCTCCTGTAGCATGGTCAGTTTTCTTGCTGACCCTGTGTTATATCATATCCTGCCTTCCAGTCGGTCTGAACGGTGTAAGGCTTGACAAAGTTATGTCACCATGCCTTTGATGCAGGTGTCCGAGAGCTGGTCTAATCCACTAAGTGCTTATCATGTCAAGATGGGAGGATAGTAGTTTTCATGGCTGCTGTCGTAGTGCTTTCCATGACTTCTGTGATGCACAGACAGACCAATCTCTACATTTAGGTGAGCTCCGGAGTGGCTCGCCTGTGAGTAGTTTTTGTCCACCCACCATACAACCGAGCCATAGGTTATCATGCTGTGTACAGCCAGTGTACAATGGGTGGGTTTAATCTCTTTGTATACTATAACTTTACTATACCTAAAAATTTTTGAAGAAACTGGTATTTTCAAAATAACAGTTTTTTTTATTTACATCCGAAGTAACATTTTGCCCTTCAACTAACTTTCTACTCTTGTTTTCGGACAATCTTTGTTTTAATTTTTTAAAATCTTTTTAACATTATTCTGTAAATATGTTTCTTAATTTTTTGTTTTGGGAAATTTCAAAAACTATCTTACATGTTATGAGTATAACACTGCCAAAAATATTCTAGCGCCTTCTTTTCGCAAAAGGAAAGTAAAATATTACTTACGCAAGCTGAGATAAAACTAAGAGACACCAGTTAATGATGTGAAAACCTTGAAAGTTTAAATATTTATTCTATTAAATATTAATAAATTAATGTCTATTTTTACAGAACAACCAAAAGTTCAATTTTAACATACTTTGTTTTACGGATTTTTTGAGAAATATTAGGAGGTGGAATTTTTAATAGTATTAGAGTCTTGCCATGATTTAAAAATATTCTATCAATAACTTTAAATATAGTATTGATAGGTGTTTCAGATAATATTCAAAATAAAAAAGTTTCCAAGTGGCTTAGGAATATATTTTTTTATTAATATATATATATATATATATATATATATATATATATATATATATATATATATATATATATATATATATATTATAAACAGGAAATAGTTATGCGGGTTAGTCTAGTCGACGTACTCGTAATTAAGATCTTTCTTATTCTAACGTCACCATAATCAAAAAAAAAAGAGCATTTCATCCTCATGGATTCAATTTATATTTTCCTTCTATCTCTATTAAATAGGCGTACTTATGAAACTAACTTATATCTATTTTCTTATAAGACCATTGGTCAAACAACCTATTTGTAAAGTCTACCTGATAGGCGACAAAAGGCGGTTTTATAGGTTTGGGACTTTTCCTTTTAGGTTGGTTAACAAATATATTTACTTAGAATATACTTATATAAGAATCTACTAACTATTGGGTTACAATTATGCGTTAAACCATAGGCTATCTATCTATCTATCTATCTATATATATATATATATATATATATATATATATATATATATATATATATATATATCATTTTTCTTAATTTTGTATTTTCTTGGGTTTAGGTTCTTTAATTAATAAAACACAAAACAATTTGACGTTTCGCCCTTTATTTAAGGCATTTTCAAAAATTTTTTCCTTGACATTTTGTTGTTCTGTTTCTAAATTTAGAAACGTCAAATTGTTTTGTGTTTTATTAATTAAAGAACCTAACCCCAAGAAAATACAAAATTAAGAAAAATGATACAATCTATGGTTCAAGAATCAAGAAAATATATATATATATATATATATATATATATATATATATATATATATATATATATATATATATATATATATATATATATAGATTATGCCGTTGTAGTGCTGAAATCACATTCAGCAAACGTACAACTATATGCAACTCCGTGAATAGATGAAGTAAAATGCGAACAGTAATTGCAAACTTCGTTCCATCATATCCTTTACGTGTTAGAGGTTGCACAGTTTGAATGAATTGCTACAGAACACAATTCATCCTATTACACCACCATCGAGATGATGGCCTACCTGTACCACTATATCGAGAAGAAAGTCAAAACTTACCCTCCCTGCTACAGTGATACGGCAGAGGTACATGTTTCGTCTCTACTAGACTCATCAGGGTACCGACATGCACCTGGCAGTGCAGAGGACAGATCGGAAGGAGGCATGCGAATACTGAACGCGGCTTCGCCGACCTCCCGCCGGATGGCGTATATATGTTTATGCGGCTTTCACGGATTCCTCCGTGTGAGATGCAATAGCAGTGCATGTCGATACCCTGATGAGTGTAGTAAAGACGAAACATGTAGCTCTGCCGTATCACTGTAGCAGGGAGAGTAAGTTTTGACTTTCTTCTCGATATGGTGGTACAGGTAGGCCATCATCTCGATGGTGGTGTAATAGGATGAATTGTGTTCTGTAGAAATTCACTCAAACTGTGCAACCTCTAACACGGGAAGGATATGATGGAGCGAAGTTTGCAATTACTGTTAAGTTTTTTAAAGTAAATGAAATTTTCGGCTATCTAATAATCCAATGTAGTAAAAGCAGTCTTCTTCTTTAAGGAAAGTTCTTGCTGATCATTTTAAGTTGATTATTTGGGCATTATAATGTTGCAAAAAAAGAATTTCCGGGATAAATAATTTTAATTTTGCAAAAACTACTTGAAGTCAGATATATTTAGAACTTATTAAGTATCCGATGACCCATATTTTTACGCAATATCTAAAGTGTGTGCTAATTTTAGCTAAATTTATTGTTTACCAAGCAATTAGTGAATTTTTATCTTTTTTAAAGATTTCCTCAGCAACAAATAGTCCAATCTACTCGTGCAAAAGCTTGTTTTGAAAGGTGTACAAAATATTTTACTCATATGTTTCAAACATGCCTTTCATTATCAAGCAAAAAACAACACATTTTTTCACCGTAATTATTAACAATTACTTTAATTCAACAAATCCGTGCAGAAACTGGATGTTTTGTTCCAATACTCTCGTGCTATCTGAAATATCTGTGAATTAACTTTCGCAGGCACCGTCTTCAACAGCGTATTTTTTTGCCAATTTCCCGGACCTATTAAGGAGAGCAAAAGGTACATTGGATATGTACGTATTTCTTTTCACTATTGAATTTTTGTATTTGAAAAAAAAAATAGCTCTATGGACCTATTAACACAGACATCTTGGTAAAGTAAAAACTACAGAATTTTCAAGTATTTAAAAATATTTATTAAAATCTTGATCAAATTGTATAAATAAAGCTTTAAAAACTTAACATTTTTATGATTTTCTGCTCACAATCATACAATGAAAAAATGCCTCCTGATCTACGTTTTTAGTAAAATTTGACGTATTATTTTTTTGTGATTAAATTCTACATAACTTAAAAAGTTACAATTGTGTCTCACATGGTTTTGGTTTCCTATAGAATGTTCATCTCACTAAACTAAACCTTACATAAGCAGTCTTATAATAAATACTAAATTTAAACTTGTATACTGAAAATTAAAATTTTTTTAAAAGTAAATTATGCTAAATATAAAATAATACATCTTAAAGTAACACATTTTCTTCAGAACAAAAGAACCGATAAGCTTTTTTACTAAATTCTGGACCTATCCTTCTCTGGCCACCCAGTGGTCCTGCAGCTCTTCTAACAGGTAAGTCTTGTAGTAATTTTTCAGCCTCTTGAGGATTTTTACAGTTTTTGTAAGCCTAAAAGTGGACGAATACAACAGAATAGAAACTATATTTGGAATTCATTAAAATATGAATTTTTTATAACTTAACATAATACTTGATGAGTAAAACAGAGAGATCTATATAATGAATTTAAAAAAAATTGAAAATAGAGTAGAAATCGCTAAAAATCAAACTGAAGATGATGTGTAATTGGTTTCTGCAATCCTGTTTTATTAATTTTTTTACTGAAATATTTCCCTAAATAATTTTTACGTACTTCCATTAGTGAGTTAATAGTTGGATATACAGAACTAACTGCTTCAGCAGTTTCCAAACTTGCTAACGGGAACATTCTCAAAAATTGATTCCATAATCTGCCAAGCCCATTGCCATCTTTATCTACTCTAACACAATCCCTGTTGTTGACAGTAAAAAACTCATTTTCCTGTTGTAAAGATTGTACTTTAGCAGTTCTAAAATTAATTAATAAGAGCTCTAATGTACAAACAGTTTAAATTCGATACTAAAGGGTGTTTTTTATAGAGGTATAGAACTTTTAAATGGAATAAAACAAAGATGAATTTTTTAAATTGACATGAAATTTACTTTATTCGAAAGATAACCTTCTGGCATTATAATTTAAATATGACTTCTGGCATATGACCGCCACGGCTGGCTCGGACGTAGTCTAATCTGGAGATCCAATTTTCGATGACTTTTTCCGACATTTGTGGCCGTATATCGGCAATAACGCGGCGAATGTTGTCCTCTAAGTGATCAATCGTTTCGGGCTTATCGGCGTAGATTAGCGACTTCACATATCCCTACAGAAAATAGTCTAGCGGCGTTAAGTCGCACGATCTTGGAGGCCAATTCACAGGACCGAACCGTGAAACTATGCGGTTACCAAACGTTTCCTTCAATAAATCAATTGTGGTACGAGCTGTGTGACATGTTGCGCCGTCTTGTTGAAACCACAGCTCCTGCACATCATGGTTGTTCAATTGATGAACGAAAAAGTCAGTAATCATGGCTTTATAGCGGTCACCATTGACTGTAACGTTCTGACCAGCATCGTTTTTAAAGAAGTACGGACCAATGATTCCACCAGCCCATAAAGCACACCAAACAGTCAGTTTTTCTGGATGTAACGGTGTCTCAACATACACTTGAGGATTATCATCACTCCAAATACGGCAGTTTTGTTTATTGACGTATCCATTCAAACAAAAGTGAGCTTCATCGCTAAACAAAATTCGCTTATGAAAATCGGGATCAACGGCAATATTGTTTTGGGCCCATTCACCGAATCTACGCCTTGCTAGGTGATCGTGTGGCTTCAATTCTTGCACGAGTTGGATTTTGTAAGCACGCAAACCAAGATCTTTCCGCAAAATCTTCCATAAAGTGAATGGACACATATCCAATTCCTGTGCACGATGGCGGATAGACTGATTCGGGTTTTCCCCTACGCTACGCTCTACAGCAGCAATGACTTCTTCTGTACGCACTGTACGACGTCTCTGTGGATGCGTATTATCATTTAGAGTAAACGTGGTGCGAAAACGTTCCATAGTTAATCGAATTAATTGCTCTGATGGACGATTATGTTGACCGTAAAATGGACATAGTACGCGATACGTATTTCGAACAGAACCATGATTTTCAAAATAAATTTGCGCAATTTGGAAGCGTTGTTCAGGCGCCAGTCTATTCATGTTGAAATGCCAAACCAAACTAAACAATCACTTGACAGCTGACAAAATGGCCGCCAGTTAAAAAAGTATTGTCAACTTAAAGTTCTATACCTCTATAAAAAACACCCTTTACTTACTTGTAAGGAATTTGTGCTATAGATTTAGTACATTCCCCTACAAACGTTGCCAAGTCTTCATATTTTTCAATTGGTCTAATATAAATATTTTTACAGAAGATTTGTAGTTCTACTAATTTCACTTCTATGTCGTTTTTTGATGTTTTTGGTAGATCCTTGAATTCAACATTAGTAGTTTTTTTGTTCATGTCAGTTCCAGTCACAGTTGTCTATAAGCAAAATTAATAATATATCAATGCGTGCGTAATTTCGAGGGCGTAAGAAGGTAAGTAGGTATGGCCAATTTACTCGTGTTTCTAAGTTTTTAATAGATAATAGTATTGTTTTGTAGTTTTTACTGTATTCCCTTTAATTTAATTTATTATTATTATGAAATAAAGAAAAACAACTTGGCTCACCATATGGCACTTACCTTATATTCTTTATTTTTTTGATCTCTTAAATATTTATAATATCGCGGTAATCCTAATATTGCTATTGAAAGATGTTGTATTTCTTGCATGCTTAATAAAGACTGCATATGCTCGGTTAAAGTATCATCAGTAACATGTTGTATAAATTCTGGCATTTCCATAACTAATAAACAGTGTTTTTCCTGTTGAAAGACGTTTTGCAATAACTGAAAATATAAACAAAAGTTTATTTTTTCTCTTCATAGGGAGTGATAATGGATAGTTCTTATAAAAACTGTAAATTAGTTGTCTTGAATACACTTGCAAAAACTTAAATACCTTAAGGAGGTCCATGTTGTTACCCATGTTGAATAAAAAATATTAGATCATAATGAAAATTAATTTTTATATAATAGTTTAAGTCGTAATCTATACTATTGCGGAAACGATTAACTTTACCTTGTAAATTTTTGAAAATTCAATTTTAAAAAATGTAAAAATTTGTACAGAGACTTATGGGAAATCAAGATCTTGGCACTTTCCTTTCAATTATAGTACCATTTGTTGATTAGTGAACTTGAAACAAATTAAAAATTAAGTATTTAAATGTACACATTTCTTTTTTTGGTATAAAATATTTAGCTTACCATAGGGTTAACCGAAATATCAATTAAAAGAAATGACATAAAATTTAATATTAACCTGCTTTAAAATGGAGTCCAAACGTTTGGCAACGTTGCATGAGCGCGCACTTCAGGTCTTTGAATACATTCAATATGAAAACTTTGACCCATTAATACTTTGAAATAATACTTGTATGAATTAAATTTATACTATTACTAACCCAAAAACTTTCTCTTTAAGGACACTGGTTAAAGATATTGGTACATCCACAATTTTTACGCCACAAATCATCAGCAATACATTTTATTTCTATCACTCGTTTATTGGAGTGAAATGTTCTTCTGACACCATCGTTTACATTTAAGACTTACAAATTTACCACCATCTTAGCCTTGAGACATTCGAATATTACGACTAATCATTTTACTATTTTGTAAACTTGCCTATTATGAAAGAGTAAGAGTAGACTACTATGTCAGAGATAAACAGTAAAAGCAAAACGTTGCCAAATCAAATGTTAGTTACGACCAGCTGATTTAAGTGTGAAGTGCAGTATTTCATTATTTTTTTTATAATAGTTTTTATTTCAATGATAAATGCCTTACAAACTATTAATTTATAAATCATATTATTTTTTATTGATACTACACTTCATTTGACTCATGTGCAGCGATGGACCTCCTTAATTTATTTTTTCCTACTATTTTACCAGTGGTAAACAAAAATGCAGAACGCCAAGTAAATAAAAAATCAATAAATTATTGGAAACTTAAAATATAACATTTCTACAAGAAAATCTTGATAAATTAATTTATGTACATTCTTTCTCTATTTTTAATTTGTAATTATACCTACCATATTGTCAATAGTAGGTACTTTTCTTGTCCAGGATACTAGGTTTGGAACTAACTGCTTGGAAACTTTGTAGTTATAACCACCATTTTTTAAACCAGCTTTAATAACTTCCCCATAATGTTTATCAGATATGTTTTCATCTATGTTTACCGTCATGTACTAGAAACGGCAAATAAAGAATTATAAAGTAAGTATTTTTTGCTCTCTCTGTTTAAAATTTTATTTTAGTGCATACCATCAAATAGTCAATCAGTTAATACAATAAAATAAGTGATAAAATTGATCTATTTATTAATACTTAGGATACCTCATTAAAATTCAGTAATATCTGATAAGGTTGTGAATGAGCAGATAATTTAATAAGTATTATTTTTTTATGTTTTACCCTTACCTGTATACACTGATCAGGTTTAACACAGTTTTCAACTACTCGTAAAGCATTTTTTAGCTGCTTTTGATTTTCTTTTTCTAGTTTTTTTTGCTCTCTTTCTTTTGCTTTAGCTAATTTTGCCATTTCTTTTTCCAACTTTTGAGCTTCTTTGTCAGCTGAATTTATCTTTTTTAATTTTTTTGGTTTTGGTTGTTCTAAAACAAAAAAATTGGACATAAGTTTCATTTACATCCGCAGAAAGATTCAATTTTAAATGTGTATTTTACTACCTAAGATGTCTTCAGAATTAGACTCATTGTCAAGAGAGGAATAATCAGATTTTAGACTTCCATTTTCTGACATTTTCACATTAAATTTAAAATTATTTTTGATTTTATCCAAATCTGTACCACTCGACTTGTCTTCCTCAGATGACCCACTCCATCGAAAAGAATTATTAACCTTTGTGAATTGCACTTCCTTTTGTTTAGGTTTTTCTATAATTGTTCCACTAATTAAAGTCTCTAATTCCTTACTAATCACTGCTCCAGGTTTGTCTTGAAATTGTTCAGAGTCCAACTGACTAATTCTATTTAGAACTGCATCAAAATCATTTGAATCTTCACAAAAGTCTTCAGCAGAAAAATTGTCGTGCCATGAAGAATTTGTATCAAATTTCTTAATGTTAGTTTTATTTTCACCCTTAAGTCTGGTTTCTAATGGTTCGTAATTAAATTCATCATCGGAAAAATCATCCAAATTATAGATATTTTTAACGGGTCTAGTATCCGTAGAACTAATAGATAAACATAATTTTTTTTCACTTTTATCTTTACTGGAGAGCGTGTCTTTTGATGGAAGAGGCAATGAAAATTCTTCAGAGTTGTATTTTTTAAGGATGTTGTCTATTTCTTCGTTTTCTACTACAATAGTTTGGTTAGAACTTGATGTATCACTTACTTCAAAAAGGTCTTCCATGTTTTTTTTTAAGTAAAAATTAAAACTAAAATAATATATAATTTTTAAGTTAAAAAGGCCGTGTAGTTTTGGATTTGAGGTTAAAATAAACAAAAGTAAAGTTAGGTTCTGTTCTGTTCGAAAAATTTCCTATGGCCCATGGATTTCGAAAATAAAATAGATGGCAGATTGCAATTGAGCTGCACGAACTTGAGATATAAAACTGGACTGCTCGTGTTCCATATCTCCCTTATAAAAAAAATGACCCCACCGTGCTCCGTGCCATTTGGTGCAAATAATTGCTTTGGCAACAATGAATTCCCTAAGTTTTTATGATATTGGTGAAAATGTATTTTGACATTGACTGAATACTTTTCATTTTAACAAAAATTTATTTTTGATTTTGCTGTTTTATGGATTTTTTCACATTTTATGTAACGTTTTACTGAAAATTTCAAACAGGAATGTGAACTTTAAGGTTTTTTTTTTGTATTTTAAAAAATGTGATTCTTTATCTAAAACGTGCAAATACCTCATCTGGTAAATTGGAATTGGAATTTATTTATTTGGTAAGTTATAAAGCATTCAATAATAATTATATAAAATTTTACCTTAGAATCAAATTGTAAATCTAAGGGTAACAAGTTTAATCTTATGGATATGATAATTATTAAATGCTATCAATATTTTAGTTTTCTAAGAGAAAAGAATCTTCAAATTCAAGAGCTGAAGCAAATTGGTCATGATCATGATTCTTTTATATATCAGATAAGTAACTCTGTTCAGAGCATTTTTCTGGAAATTGTTTTATACAATAAGATGTGCAAAAAGTTTGTGTTGTGCTTCTTACAAATAAACTGCCTGAAAAAAACTGCGATGTAAACATCTTGAAGCAACTAAACTTGGACTTAATAACATACACTGGCTCTACAAAAAAAGTCCTGAATTAGGTGTGCATTAACCAACAACAATATCGTTTTACCATAAAGTTAATGTTCCACTGACATAAAGCTGAATATCGAAACTGGTATGGTATTAAAATTTTAAATGATTATACGTTTAAAAATTAATATGCCATATTAAAATAGAAATAAATGATTGCATATAATATGAAATTTTTCAATATTGTTAAGGATGTTTGGAAATTACATAAATTTTACTTTTATGTATTTATTTTGTCTAAAAATAAAGTAATAACATTTTGTTTGAATATGTTATTAATTAATAAAACAAAAATTCTTGATTTTAGCTCAGATAGGAAATTTGTGTCATGAAAACCCTTTGTCAAAGTAGTGAGAAGCTGCAATTGATTACCATTTCAAAAATTCAACTCTAGAAAAGGCCAATTCCAGATCCTTAAATAGTTAAGTAAATTGAAAGTTTGACCTAGTGTAAAAATTAAAAGTTGCTAGTAAATCTTTATGTATATATTTAGATTAAAAATGATTGTATTAATGTAAGAATTGTCTTGTATTTACAAGCTTCTTTATATTTAAAGTGTCTTAATAAATATTGTTTTGTTTACAATTAAATATAAACTGCTTTAACACTATCCCCTTTAGAGTTTAATTTTTTTTTATATAAAAAGGGTTTAGTACATAATGTTACTTTACTTCATTTAAATTAAAGCTCCGTTTTTATGAAGGAAATGTCAACATTATTATGAATGTTGTTAACCCTATATAAATACCTAACATATCAGTTCCCTAAAAGCATCGAGAAGAAAATAATTTTAACAAAGACCTAATCGAAGCTATTTTTAAATGATGAAACTATCTTACTTTGCAATAGATTATGTGGACATTTCGATACCTTACATTAAACAATATACTATATTAATTCATGATATAAAATTTTTAAAAATAAATGGCTTAATACTGGTTTTCGTTAACTTCTTATACTCTACTTCCGAATAAGGATGTTTCTAAAAGATATTTCAAAAAAAAATTAGTCTCGATTTGTTTTTGGTGCATATTTCACATTTTAGCTGTTTTACTAAATAACAGTTTTATCGTAAAAAATAAAATATGTAAACAGTCATAGAAAAATCATTTTCATTTATTTATAACAACTGACATTTCATGCTTGTTATCTAAAAATAATAAAATTGTTACATATTTACGCTGTTCCAAAGAAGATAAAAAAATTTGCTTTATTGGAGTTGCTTTAAACAGAAAAATTATAATTTTGAGAAAACTAAAAGTAGAAATTCAAGTTAAATATTGTTTTACAGAAACAATTATCCTGGGTTGCGATTCTATAAGAGTAAAGGGAAAGACGATGTCATAATAAGGATTTTCTATCTTTGTTCAGTCTGTATTAACACATAAGTATATCACTGTCCTAAAAGAGATAAGGAGAGAGAATGTCAAAAAAATATGCTTACAGAATCGGAGCTCTGGTCTTTTTTATTTAATATACTCGATTAACCTGTCAAGTAAAACAAGGAAGAGCGATTTATTGTTTTAGATATAGTACAGAAAGAGATAGTTATTGTCTAAACCTGTTAGTTAGAATAATAGAATTGACATTCATTCACGCCAATGTAAGAAACTATTAGGGAATTCAATGTTGCCATACAAATCATTGCACCAATGGCGACCAATAAGGGGGGGGGGGTCAAAAATTATTTTCATGAGCAGTCCAGTTTTATATCTCAAGTTCGTGTTGAGCTGTCAGATCAAAAATGTCCATAGTATGTTCGTCGCCATTTTGGGGAAAAAGTAGTTTTGGCACGATAAATTATCCGTTAAAAACTAAAAAATAGTGTCATTTTATTACTCTTGCGAAATTGTTGATTGCCATTAAAATTTTTGTTCTGTCCCTGGATTAAGTTTATTTTATTTACTTAACTTAAGTTCTTTTAATGACGAGTTATTTTAACAACCACAAATATAATAAAATTTTTTAATCTATTTATTTTTACGACCAACCAATAGTATCGCACACATCCAGAGATTATAATCAATTGAAACGAATTGGATCAGTTGGGTGCGTTCATAACGTAATACTCTCATTTTATCTCTTTCTGCTATACGTTTCGTCCAACTACTTATGTCGATACAAATTCGAAAGCTATGCGAATTGCATCTACCTTTATCAGTTAAAAATTATAGTTAGTCCGTATAATTTTCCTACAATATTGGTGTATTCACTGTTAATATAAGTGAACTTTCCCCAATATGGCGGATAGCATGGTATTATCCGAATATATTAAGTTTATTACACGATCAGTACAGTTCTTTCATATGAGCGTTCTATGGTCTCTAGCTTGTCAACATCTAGTCAATTTGACAAAGTTAGGTAAATATGAAAAGGGAAGTTTGGTTGAAATACATAGTTACAAATTTTGTTTTTAAAATATATTTATAATGAAAATGCCTGTTTTTCTGGATTTTTTATTTTTATGTATTTGATTACCTTAGATTTACAAAGAAGCCGCCAATTAACTTCGTGCCATATTCGGGAAAAGAAGAAATTATTTTCAAATAAAAAGAGATAGTTATATTTTGTTTCACTTTTCCTGATTCTCATTCGTCTATGTAACGTATCCTACTTGGAGGTATCTGGTGAAAGTTATCCATGAGTAAAGTGTCACTATATCTATCTTTTGGCAACTCTACCTGGACTTATTTGTCATGGATATCATTTGTAACTTGTCAGATTTAACTAAGTTAAGAGTAGGTAACTCTAGACAACGAATTTCTTAACAGAGTTTCCTTTGTTCAAACACTAAACATATTTTCAAAAAAAATATACCTTAATGCGTGGGACACATTTTAAAATAGGATTTGTCTTTTCAGTCAGCTTCAAATATGACAATGTTTAAATATCCAAAGCTCTGCTACTCGGGGTCTTCCTGCATTGCCCTTGTATAACAATGAATAAAGTATATACGAGGGTATCAGTCAGTGGCGTAACTAAGAGTATGTGCGCTCCCCCGCAGATTCTTGAATGCTTCTTAATATTACGTCATGATCTTTTGTATTTATTCATTTTCATCAAGGGACTTGAAGGCACCCCTGGAATGGCTGCGTCCCAGGCACCGCTGGGCCTGCGGTGTCGTTATTTACGCCACTGGTGTCGGTTAATATTTCGAGGATAACAAAAACAAATATTTATCAATGGACATGGTTTTAATGTTTTTCAAAATATTCTCCGTGATGATCAGTCCGAAAGGCACTTTGACCACTGTGTAATAATATCCCCAAAATATTTTTTTAGACGTATCATCATCGCGCAGTTTGTTCTCCATGTGCGGGAACAAAAAGAAATCAATGGGTGCCAAATCATGACTGTACGGAGGATGATCCAATTCCATATGTTGAGTCCTCGAAAGTAACTTCTTTAAGTTGCTGTGCGAAAGCTCGAATTGTTATGGTGGAGAGCAGGGTCGTAGACAGGGCCCGAGGGGAAAAACTTGCGAGCCCTTGTATATATACTCTAAAAATATCCACAATTTTCAAATTTTAAGTTGCGTAATCACAAAACCGAGCCACTTGAGAAATCCGGGTCCGGGAATCACCCCCCCCCCCCCCGGTCCTCAGACCTGTTGGAGAGTAATCCGTCGTCTTCGTTTCTTTTCTTCAGTTCACTGAAAACTTCCAGCACACACATGGTTGTGTACCATTCAGACTAGACGTTCTACTCTTCTCTAAAAGTACTATTCGCCAGTTTTTCCGAAAAAAAAAGAGACTATTTGCTTCAAAGTGCTTCGTGTGCGAGCTACTTCTCTTTCTATCATCGCACTGATGCCAACTTTGTATTTCTTATGCCCTATTGCGCGTAAATTCACAGTTTTTACTCCCACCACGCGCAGGCGCGGATCCAAGGGGGGGGGGCGGTGGGGGCGATCGCCCCCCCCAAGGGCTTTGAGTTTAGGAAAATGGACCCGATTTTTCCTCTTATACTACAGTTTATTTAAGAACTAGAGAGAGTAATAAATCATTTTTTATCCTTTTTCTCTTCGCAAACTACCTGTGTTCTTTAGTCCGGTGTCTTTAGCAAAATCTGTTAGACACATATATTTTTCATAGGAATGGGTTAGAAATTATATAATCAAAAATATCGGTCTATAATAATGGACTAAAACGTAGCCTTATTCTCTCAAGAAATTCGAAGTTATAATTTAAATACTTTCAAAATATCCATTGTCAAAAATACAAAAAGGTAAACATATATAAAAAAATAAATTCGTCCACATAATATTAAAATATTTTTGGGGTTATCGGTCATTTCATTATCAATTAAAAACATTTTTAGGGTATTTGACGTTTCAGTTTATTTATTCTTAAACCATCTGCAGAGTTACAATTAAACACTAAAAAGGGATTCAAATGTAATTACTTTTTTTATGTTGTAATTAAAATTAGACCTATTTATTTTTATTTCTGTTGTACTGATATCTTAATTTAATTTACTTTATTATATGGAAATACGATAGCCCCAAAAAAATAAGATAAACATGATAATTCTACACGCTTAAGAAAAAGACACAATTACAATAATAAAATAACAAAAAACTAATTAGAATTAAATATATATAAAATTAAAGAGTGGGGCACACTAAAATAAAAATATATAAAAAAATAAAAAATATATATAAACAACATTAAACAATAAAATACAACAAAACAAAAATTTAAATAATAAATTGTGTTCACACTAGTAAACATTACATATCTAATTCCTAATCAAAGTCAGTGAAACTATCTTCGCTCAAATTAATTATAATTGGTTTCTCTATGTCACCGATTATGAGATCGAGTTTCCATATTTTGTTTTATTCTTTTATTATATGGATTTTTCTCAATTGTCCGCAGTAACTTTATTCAAAAAAATCTTTCAAAAGTTTAGTTAAATTACTAACTTTGTTAATTGTGTTATTTCTAGCAACTCTACCTTTTACTTGAGAGAGATATTGACTTCTCCAACGGACAGTTTCCGGACGATCTATAGGAACAGATTTTCTATCTGGTTTTCCCCAACAAAAATTAAGTTCTCTGAGCAATTTCCAGAGATCAGTTCTTTTAATTTCAGGTAAATCGCGATCTTCATTGATTTTAGTTAGAATTTTGTAGACGGTTGGGATCTGCTTCTCATAATAAAATGTATATACAACACCTTTAATTGCAGTTTTCATCTCTTCTTTCAACGAGGTTTTTCATCTACCTATGATCGAATGTGGCTTGGGAGTACTAACAATTCCAGTCGTTTTTTCTCCTTCAGTATTCGGTATATAGTAGATTTTCCAACTCCTGTCATGTTGGAACACATCTCAACAGAGCTTTTAACATCATTATCTAGATATTGATATCTTAAGGCATCACAAACATTCATCGTAATAAGTTTTTCGTTCAGGAAAAAATGCCCTAGTTTAACGATTTTGGAATAAATATAGAGGTGAAAGCTATATATTTTGGGTATCTCACTAATCTCAAATAATATATGAAAACAAGCCCAAACAAGATAAATCATTAAGAACAAACTATATGGTGTACTTTGCTCACTGACAAAAATTAAATTAAACTCTCAGAATTTTTATATTGCAGTAAATTTGTAAAATATATTTAAATATATTGAAATATAATTAAATTTACGGCTGTTCTCAGTTACCAGCGGCACAGGAGCAGGTATGTTGGAGGTTTCGGTAACTATTTTATTACTCTCTCTAGTTCTTGAATAGAGTATAGGAATGTGTATACTTGCGATTGCCCCACCCCCCTCCCAAGAGCTTTGAGTTCAGGAAAATAGAACCCATTCTGTCTTTTATATTAGAAATGAGTTTGCTCTTTGCACCCCCCCCCCCCCCCCCCGCTGACATACTGTACTTTTGTGATATCACCGCCCCCCCCAAAGAGGGAGGCTGGATCCGCCCCTGACCACGCGTAGTTTTCGCTCCTTCTTCCTTTCATTCCCCAAATATAAACGGTTACCCTCGTATATAATTTTTTGTTTTTAATTTAATAGTTATTTGGGTTTATAAACCAGAGGGCTATTCTTTTGAGTCATTATTACTTTCGGTTCTATCATTTGAAGTAATCATGATCACTTCAACCTAATGACAAGTAAATGCATATTTTAAAAAAACAATTTACTTAAAAAAATACAACCTAGAATACGTTTCAGCTAAAATTCATATTTGATGTGACGTTAACTCGCAACCAGTACTTGCAAGTACCCACTAGTTATCGTTGAAAATATTTTGATCTTTCGAGTCGCAGGACGTGAATATCAACGGTGAATGGGAATTTAACCGCAGATCGGGTTGAACCGCGATCCGATTTGTTGTGTGTGTTGTCGTGTAATCAACAGGTGTTTCGTGTTTTGTGCTTTGTTCACGAAATAAAAAACGGAAATATTTTTCAGGTAAGTAATAAAACTAATTTTCATAGGATGAAAGTACTTTTAGGCGTTAGTGTTCTAAATGTAATACGTTTTATTTTTATTGAAAAGTAACGGTGTAGAGTAAAATGAACCAGTTTTTATGCGGTTTTTTATTTCCCTCGATTTAAGTTGCCGTTCAGTTTGTTCCCAAGGTAGAAAATTAACAATGATTGTTTAGAAATTGTTACGCAAACAATGCAATAGGTAAATTCCTTGCTGCCGGAGCAATAAACGAGAAAGATTTGTCACAAATGTAAATTTTAAACTTTGAGAGATAATTCAAATAAATTCTTGGAAAATGAAATGACCAATTTGCAATAATTAAGCCGGCATCACCTTTTGCAATCTCAGCAGAGTATAGACAATAAAGGTTATAATTTTACTATAATTTTTGTTATCAAGGCGAATGTTAACAGAGTTATCATTTTTATTTTATTGCGTTATCAGTGTGTTCACCTGTATCGTTTGGTTTACATAGTACCTGTCTAAAATTAATTAATCATTAATAATTTTGTACGAGGTTTAGGAAATATGTGACGTTTGACAACTACTGAAGTACCAAGAACTAATCTGGACTTTTCAACTTCTTACTTATTCCCAAAAAATATATAAGGAAGTATGAGAACACCTGCTATAAATAAATATAAATGTGTATGACCTAACAATGTTCTGATGGTCAGTTTCAATCACTGAACGTTTTTATTTTGCTCTGAGTAAGAGCACTTATTTTATCAGTACAAATGAAATAATTTATCTCATATCTATTTTTTTTATCTTTAATTGTCATCTTTTTTTTGGAGCAAGCTCCACTAGAAATTTTACATTACATGAAATAATTTAATTTTACGCTTATATCTATTCAGAACAAATAGAACAAAAATAATATGTAAAAACTATATCCTAATTCACTTAGTTTTTGAGCTTCCAAAAAGGAATGGGAATTATTCGGAATATTGGAGACACCGAATTTTTCGCTGATTTCTTCAATGTCCCCTATTTTTGGGTCGTATAACGTGAGTCCGAAGTTTCATGCGGTTTCCCCCTTGAAATTTCGCTATATCTAGTAAAATACACAAACATGACACAGTAGTTAAATATTTTTTTTAACAAAATTAAGATTAAAAAATTCCATTCATTTTAAAAGACACGTCTGTTGCGAAATGCGGTGTTGTCACGTTGGCGTGGTTTTTAAATTTTATTGGGATGTAAAACTTGCAGTGGCGGCTGGTGCATTAAAAAAGTAGGGGTTGCAATTCCAATGGTACATTAGAAATATCTTCATCCCGTCCTTTGTGTCCACTGCTGGACATAGGCCTCCCTCATTTTTGTCCATTGTGCTCTATCTTAAGCGATTTGCATCCAATTTGTTATAACTCTCTTGAGATTGTCAGTCTAACGAGTAGGGGGTCTTCCTCTACTTCTTTTGTCTAATCTCGGCCTCCGCTCGAGTAATCTCTTCGTCAACCTTCCATCACTGATTCGGGCGATATGTCCGGCCCAGTTCTATTTGAGTGTGGCAATTCGGAAAATTACGTCGATAACTCCTGTCTCTCGTCTCAGATCTTCATTTCTAACGCGGTCACGCAGCGATATACCTAGCATTGACCTTTCCATCTTTCTCTGAGCTATTTGCAGCGTTTTAGAAGTTGCTGTTGTCAATGTCAAAGTTTCGGCACCGTAGGTCATAACCGGTAACATACATTGATCAAATGTTTTACGTTTTAAAGAAATTGGTATATCGCTTTTAAAGATGTCTTTAAGTTTTCCATAGGCTGCCCATGCGAGATTTACTCTTCTCCGTAGCTCGCATGTTAGATTATCTCTTGTGATCTTTATTTCGTGCCTAAGGTATATGTATTTTTCCACAAACTCCACTTCGTTGTTTCCAATATTGATATTTCCACTAGGTACCAGATTGGTCATAAATTTTGTTTTTGATATATTTATTTTAAGACCTGCATTGGCGCACACTAGCTGAAGTTCATGTAACATTGTACATATCTCCTTGAGATTACCAGAAAACAAGACTATGTCGTCCGCGAACCTCAAATTTGTTAATCTTTGGCCGTCTACATCCAGGCCTATTTTTTCCCAGTTAAGTTTTTTACAGACATATTCTAGTACTGCAGTAAACTGTTTAGGCGATAAACTTTTTCCTTGTCGAACTCCTCTGCCAATTGGGATATGATCCGTGTTTCTGTGTAGTTTCACCGACATAGTTGCATTCCTGTGTATATTGTAAATTAACTTTGTGTATCGATAGTCAATGCGGCATGCTTGTAATGCTTCTATAATTTTGTCAAACTCTACCGTATCAAAGGCCTTACAGAAATCCACATAAGCCAGAACGAGTGGTCGATTGTATTCGATAGTTTTTTCTATTGCCGTTTTGATGCTCTGTAGGTGATCATTTGTTCCAAACCCAGTACGAAACATCGCTTGCTCTATTGGTTGGTAGAAATCAAGTTTTTTCTTAAGTCGATTCGATATTATTCTTGTTAGGAGTTTATATATGTGACTAACAAGGCTTATTGGTCTGTAGTTTTCCAAATCATGGGGATCTCCTTTTTTGTAAATCAAAATTACCTCAGCATTGTTCCACTTGTCGGGTATTGAACTGTCCAAAAGGTACATATTAAAAAGGTCTTTTATTTTCTTAAGTAGACAAACACCTCCAATTTTGATTGCATCAGTAACTACACCATCTTCATCTGGAGATTTGTTACTCTCAGTTTTTCTTAGGGCTAGTTTTATTTCATCTATTGTGATTTCCGGCATTTGTTCTGATCCTTGGTTGACAATGCCCTTTTTTCTTGTCAATATTTCTGGTACTTGATCTTTGCTATTCTCTTTGCTTCTATATAGTAATTTGTAAAAATCTTCGACTACTTTAAGGATTTCCTCTCTGTCTGTTGAAAACTGACCATTCTTATCTTTCACTTTGATTATTTGTCTTGTTCCCGTTCTTACTATTCTTCTCAATACTTTCATACTTTTATTTTCTCAGTGGTATGTTCGATCTGTTCTTGATTGTATGTACGGATATGTATAAAACCTGTCATTGGCACCTGTGGATAAAAAAACAATAAGTCTTTAAAAATTGAGATTGTAGCAGTGTATTTTAAATAACTAAACATAAAGAAGGCATTAAATTTTAAAAATATAGCAGTCAAAACAAAATCCACGTATAAGTTACTGTGTGAATTATTTATAAAGGAAATCCTTACGCCGATCTTTGGCATTAGTAAACTTATCAATAACAAGCTGATTGAAGTCAGGTATGCTTTCAATAACGTCCCTTGCTTTAGAAAGCATTGCCAAAGCAGAGTCTTTCTTGACTCATAGTATTCGTATAGCCCAAAATATTTAATATTATATTTTTAATACAACTAATACTTTAAAAAGCACGTTTTTTAAATTCGGTTTCAAATTTCGCTCCAAGAAGCCAGTACTTGTCACGTGACGGTGGCGACGTCACATGTTCCCAAACCCTGGTAAACTGATAAGGTGATATAAAATTTTTTCGTAATTTTTGTAATAAAAAATGGGTTCCAAGTTTTATAAGAGTGGTTCGGTGTCCCAGTGTAAAAGTAATACATTTAAAACACCTGGAAAGTTATTTATTCACGTTCCGCGCTTGGAAAATAATAGGAAATTGTAGCTTTAGCTAGCCCGCAGGGATACACACTTGTGCCTACACAATCTAAAATGTATTTTCGTTTAGTCTAATATTCCTTTTAGACCTAATAATATCAATTACATAAAGAACAATGTTATTTACTAAAATTGTTTATATTTCTGAAATGCAAAATAGCAATTTTAATGATTTATACAAAATAAAAGAGCATATATATATATATATATATATATATATATATATATATATATATATATGACATTAAAGAGGGGAAAACAACATAACCTGCAAAGTTCGCATATTTTGCCATGAACATCCCAAAAAATATTCGTTTCCGCAAAATTTCGATATAATTTCCGCACTGTTCCCCCAAAATGCTTTTAATTACGCCAACTGTCCCTAGTAAGATATATTACGGTATAATGAAGTAAACGAGGTTGAAATAATGAAGTTACTGGTGGAAAACTTAATCAAAACCTTAATACAGAATTTCATTATACGCAATTCACAAAATCGTTTTAAAAGAACCATATAATATTTTATTTCTTTGGGGTTTTCCAAGCGAAAAGTGAAAAGTAAATAATAGAAAGTTGGTGGGCTTGTACAAAACCAGCACCATGTTTTTACAAAGTTGGTTAGATATTCATGATAGATAAAATGAAAAAAAGCTAATATATTTTGCATCTGCTTTTTCGCTACGGTTGTGTTAAATTTATTCATCAATGTAAAAAAGCTTCTGCAATGATCGAACTTGCAACGTAATCACACGGTGGATAAATTTTTAAAGGATTTTTTTAGTTACTGACTGGGAAAGAAAATATGTTCTTTATAAATGAGTGGAATATTAAGTACTACCAAGCTAACATCCTTTGTCGGCATTGTTTAAATTTCTTCAATACATGCAAAGCACAGGAAGGTCCCAATTACTATCCAAATATTGAAGATTGAAAATGTAGGCCATTGTTAATTTGTACAGTTTGGTATAAAAAATAAATTTTTGTATTGTGGGAAATTTCTTAAGTACCTCCTGGCATTTTAAAGTGGCAATTTAGTTTTAAATCGTTTATTACCCTTTTTTCCAATTTTTAAATAGATTGACCCCAAAGTCTAAACTTTCATATTATACATAGCAGATGCGGATCCAAGGAGGGGGGCGGTGGGAGCGATCCCCCCCCAAGAGCTTTGACTTCAGGAAAATAGACCCGATTTGGTTCTTATAATATAGTTTATTCAAGAATTAGAGAGAGAGTAATAAATCTTTTTTTTTCTTCGCGAACTACCTGTGTTCTTTAGTCTGGTGTCTTTGGCAAGATCTGTTAGACACATATTTTTTCATAGGAATGGGTTAGGAATTATATAATCAAAAATACCGGTCTATAATAATGGACTATTTGGGTTGGATAACAATAGATATTTGAAAGTGTGAAGTGTTAAAAAGGATTTTAATCCTTGTCACATACACTACAAAATATAGATAATTTTGACATATTTAACACAAATCACAACTGTATTATTATTTTTAATTTTGGCATAAAAATCGTTTTAGGCACATTCAGACTAAAACGTGGCCATATTCTCTCAAAAAATTCTAAGTTATAATTTAAATACTTACAAAATACCCATTGTCAAAAATACAATAAGTTAAACATATATAAAAAAAAATAAATTCGTCCATATAATATTAAAATTTTTTTAGGGCTATCGGTCCTTTTATTAATTAAAAACATTTTTAGGACATTAGACGTTTCAGTTTATTTATTTCTTAAACCATCTGCAGAATTACAATTAAACACTAAAAAGGGATTCAAATGTAATTAATTTTTATATGTTACAGTTAAAATTAGGTCTACTTATTTTTATTTCTATTACACTGACCTCTTAATTTAATTTACTTTATTATATGGAAATCCGATAGCCCAAAAAAAAAAAAAATAAACGTATTAATTCTACATGCTTAAGAAAAAGACACAAATACAGTAATAAAATAATAAAAAAAATCACGACTAATTGGAATTAAATATATAAAAAATTAAAGGGTGGGACACATTAAAATAAAAATATATAAACATCATTAAACAGTAAAATACACCAGAAACAAAAATTTAAATAATAAATTGTGTTTATACTGGTAAATATTACGTATCTAATTCCTAATCAAAGTCAGTGAAGCTATCTTCGCTCAAATAAATTATAATTGGTTCCTCTATCTCACCGATCATGAGATCGAGTTTCCACATTTTGTTTTATTCTTCTATTATATGGATTTTCCCCATTTTCCGCAGTAACTTTATTCAAAAAAATCTTTCAAAAGTTCAGTTAAACTACTAATTTTGTAAGTTGTGTTATTTCTAGCAACTCTACCTTTTATTTGAGAGAAATATTTCCTTCTCCAACAGACATTTTCCGTATGATCTATAAGAAAAGATTTCCTATCTGGTTTTTCCCAGCAAAAATTAAGTTCTCTGAGCAATTTCCAGAGCTCAGTTCTTTTAATTTCAGGTAAATCCTGATCTTCATTGATTTTAGTTAGAATTTTGTCGACGGTTGGGATCTGCTTCTCATAATACAATGTATCTACAACTCCTTTTATTGCAGTTTACATCTCTTCTTCCAACGAGGTTTTTCGTCTGCCTGAACAAAGTTTTTAACGTTATTATCTAGATATTGATATCTTAAGGCATCATAACCATTCATCGTAATAAGTTTATCATTGAGGAAAAAATGCCCTGGTTTAACGATTTTGGAATAAATATAGAGGTGGAAGTCATATCTTTTGGATATCTCACTAATCTCAAATAATATATAAAAACAAGCACAGACAAGATAAATCACTAAGAACACACTGTAAGGTGTACTTTGCTCACTGAATTAAAGAAATTAAATTGAACTATCAGAAATTTTATTTTATTATATGATAAATTTATAAAAGCTTTTAATATTTAAATATCATTAGATTTACGGCAGTCCTCAATTACTTGCAACACTGGAGCAAGTACTTTGGAGGTTTCGGTAACAGTTTAATTACTCTCTCTAGTTCATGAATAGAGTATAGAAATGTGTATGCTTGCAATCGCCCCTCCCCTTCCCAAGAGCTTCAGCCTTTTATATTAAGAATGTGTATGCTGTGGGCATTCCCCCTTGTCGGCAACTTGTTTTTTCTTGTGATCGCCCCCCCCCCCTCTCCAAAGGCTTCAAATTCAGATAAATAGACCCAACCCTGTCTTTTACACGCTCTTCAAATTCAACTTTTATGAGTGTAAGAAGCTCATTCAAGTTTGGAACAACAAAGGAAATGCTATAAATCAAGTACTTTCATATTTCTCATTACAAAAACCAGATTAAAACAATTCCATAACGCGTCATACATGCCCTTAATATAAATTTTACCGATTCCTTTAATTAGAACCGATTGTCGCACCTTTTTTGCTTTTCTGAATTAGAAGCGATATTAGTGCACACGACCCTACACCGATCAGTATATTTCTTAGTCTATTTATTTTATATAATATAAAATATGGGTAACAAATAATTAATAAAAAAATTATATCCATGTTAAATTACTACAGTTAAATACCACTGTAAAAGAAAATTTAAACGGTATTTTAAATTACTAATTATAATGGTGCTTTACACTCTAATAATTACTATCTTCATGCTCAGTTGTTTACATCTTCTGTTTTCTTATTTGAAGAATGAAGAATCCAACGAAACAAAAATTAAATATAGAGAGTACACGAGATAAAACTTTAAAGTTTTAAGCATCTGAACATACGAGAAAGTACTTTGTTTACTTACTAGATTTTGCCCGGGGCTTTGTACATGTTGAATTTAATTTTATGATAATTTATTTTTTTCCTATTAAAATCACAACTTTATATCAACAAAGTCTTCAACTATTAGTACCGATATACAACGCAGCTACCAAAAAAGTGATAAATGCAACGGTGTGTCAAGTTTAATGTAATGTAAACGCGAAAAATTATGTGAGGGATTCCAATACCGAAATAGGTTGCTTCCTCTAACTCTGCTTTTTCTTCTTTGGAAGATTCGGCTGTAATAAAGTAATAATACTTATAGATTCAGTAAATTCCATTAAATTATTAACAATTAAAATGTTTAACTTTCTATAATGTACAGTTTAAGAAAAATAAAAGTATTATGCTTAGTGGTAATTCTGTGAAATAATTTATTTATGTCGGATAACCTTTCAAAGTAATATGTACAAAAAAATATATGTTAAAATAAGAGAGATTTAAACTTATAGAAAAATTAATTTCTCTTTATGTTCATGTAGATTTTTTAGATCTTCTTCTTCTTCAAGTGCCTTCTCCATTGCGGAGGTTGGCAATCATAATAGCTATTTTAATTTTTGAGGCAGTTGCTCTAATAAATAGTTGTTTTGAACTGCATCCAAACCATTCCCTTAGGTTTTTTAACCATAAAATTCATCGTCGTCCCACGCCTCTTCTGCCACTTATTTTGCCTTGGATTATGAGCCGTAAGATGCTGTACTTTTCTCCTCCCATAATGTGTCCGAAATATTGCAGTTTTCTCTGTTTTACTGTTATCTCGACTTCCTTTTCCTTCCCCATTCTTCTCAACACTTCGGCGTTCGTAACTCGATCCACCCACGAAATCCTCTGAATTCTTGTATAGGTCCACATTTCAAAAGAGTTAAGTCTTCTCATTGCCTCTCGATTCAGTGTCCACGCTTCCATTCCATAATATAGAACACTATATACGTAACATTTAGTTAGTCGTATTTTCAGGGCTAACGTTAGATCTTTGCTGCAGATAACCTTTTTCATTCTAATAAAGTTGGCACGTGCTTCCTCGATTCTGGTTTTTATTTCGACGGTATAGTCATTATTTTCTGTTATTAGGGTTCCCAAGTAAGTGTACTTCTTAACTCTTTCTATGTGCTGGCCTCCTACCATTAGGGTTTCATTATTATTGGTGTTGTTTTTACTAATTATCATGAACTTGGTCTTTTTTGTGTTAAGAGAGAGAGAGTCCATATTCTCCACTAACTTTTAATATTTTATTCATTATCTTTTCTAGGTCTTTCAAACTATCAGCTATTATTACGGTGTCATCTGCATACCTAAACCTTTAGATCTTAGGAACAAGTAATTGAGAGAGTTTTTTAAACTCTGTTAAAAATATGTTGAATGCTAGTGACGTCACATATAAGCAAACAAACAGGATGTCGCGAATTTATTACAGTAATATAAAAATACAAATATACTCGTATTCAAGTGATCTTTACACATAAAAACCACATAATTAGCTCATGTGCATTGGGGGTCTCTATGACCTGGTTTTAGCCATTATATACACTTTTTAGGATTCATTAGAACAGAAACTTAACACCTTTTTAGGAATGCTTATGGTCCTCAGTGGCACTACGCACGATTTATAAAACAAACAATCGTTTAGCGTTGCTTCGTTTACTATGATGTGACGTCATACGTGTCACGTGATCAGCGTTATTCCTTAAATCGCTTTTCGGTGCGCTTTCCATTCAAACTTTTTAACTGATTTTTACCGAAAGTGCAACAGATCTCCAAGGAATATTTATAGAGTGTGCATTAGATGTCAGAAAAAAATGCATGATATAATTTGCCAACAATAGTGAAATATCCTATTGAAAATAATATTTTTTAAAATTAAAAGTAGGTAGAAGGTAATAATATAAAATAAAATCAAACGTTGTAAATGACTTGTGGTGCTATTATAGATAAAATATTTTAATTCTAATTTCAATGTCAACCGTGAAAATAGGTAACATTTTCGTTCGTCATTTTGATAAATATTTTATTAATTTCAAGTTTAATATTTTCGCGTAAATAAATTATTATTCTTTCTTGGAATGATATTTCTATAACAAATCAATGATTAAAAAAATCGTTATAGCTACACAGTAGCCCAAAAAGATTTTTCATCCATTGAATTTTTCCGATTTCTATATTGATGTCGAGGGCCTTCGACGGCAGGTCTCAAAGGAGGTAATAAATGCACTTGGGTTACAAGAAGTCAATTTTTTTATAGTTCTTTTGTTTGTAAGTAACTCGACCGAGACTCGCAGTGATCTGTCCACTTTTTGGTGTGAACTCCAAGGGTTTTTTTTATCTAGTGGAACGGGTTTATGACACGCTTTTTCGAAAAAATTTACTTTGCAACGACACTGACGACGCGAGATTTTTTATTTTTTTGTTAATGAAATGAAATTTATTTAGTACTTGGCATTGATTAAAAGATGTTCATAAGTGAATATGGAGTGGTCTGAAGAAAATATGTTGAATTTAGAGGAGACCTGCAAATAATTCCAAAATTTGTGAGTTATGCACAAAAATTTTAAAAAAGAAAAGAAGTGGATGTGTGAAATAAAATTGAGTCTGAAATTTTGCAGAGACCACCGAAAAGAAAATTTCGAGTGCCTGTCAAATGAAAATGGGCTGGCGAAAATATACTGAGAGACATGTGCGGAAGCCAGAGAAAAATATGGGGAATATTAAGAAGAAACAAGTCAAATATACTGTGAGAACTAATAAAATCACATTAGAGCAGTGGGAAACATACTTTAAAAATCTATATAAGGAAGAGGAGAACATGGAACAGATACAAAATGAATATGAGGAGGACAATAGCATAGAACTCACAAATGACAAGATAGAAAACACCTTAAAGTCCCTTAAGAATAGAAAAAGCCCTGGACCAGACGAAATCACTAATGAGATGCTTAAATAAGGAGGGAAAAAGCTATGGAATGAAATATTAACCCTATTCAAGAATATCATAGAAACACAAAAAATACCGAGTGAATGGAAGAATAGTGTAACAATAGCCATTTTTAAAAAAGGACAGAAAGTGCACCCAGAAAACTATCGAGGAATAACATGCTTGATAGCATCCTCAAAGCATTCACAAAAACTATACTGGAAGAAATCAGCAAAATCATAAGTATACGAGAAGAACAATAAGGTTTCAGAAAGAACAGATCCACTATTGACGCAATATTCACTGTCAAACAAATAACTGAAAAATCCCTAGAATTTAATAAACCTGCGTACATGTGCTTCGTCGATATGATCAAGACTTTTGACAGAGTACGCTTAAAGGACGTCTTAGAAATAATGAGAACAAAAAGTCTAAGCCATAGGCTAATTAACCTAATATACGATATTAGCATCCAGTGCAGAACAAAATTCAGAGTGGGACATATAACAACGGAAGACATATATGTAAACACAGGAATTAGACAGGGCGACTCGCTCAGCCCTTTCATATTTAATCTAATAATGGATAACATAATAGAAAATCTCCCCAGAACAGCTGGATACAAAATGGGAAACACATTCTTCCATACCATCTGCTATGCGGACGATGCTGTTCTTATTGCAGACTCTGAAGATAATCTCCAAAGACTACTGCACTTTTTTAACACTAAAGCGAAAGAATAAAATATGCTCATCAACACCGAGAAGACCAAATGCTTAGTAACATCCAAAGAACTAATACGGTGCAAGTTGGAAATAGATTCCAAAATTGTCGAACAGGTAAATCACTTCAAATATCTGGGAGCAGAAATAACGAGCCATGGAAACCTTTTTAACGAAGTAAGAGAGCAAACAATGAAAGTGGCTAGAATTTCGGGATGCCTAAAAGAAATTGTCTGGAAGAACAAATACCTTAATATCGAAATCAAAACTAAGATATATAAAACGGCTCTAAGACCCATCATACCCATCATAACATACGCGGCAGAAACAAGACCAGATACAGGTAGAACTCTACAAATGATGAGAACAGTCGAGATGAAAACATTAAGAGGTATTCAAGGCAAAACTCTACACGACAGAATACGGAATAAGGATATCAGACAACAATGCGGGATACAGGACATAGGTAGATGGGTTAGACAAAGGCGAAGATTCTGGAACAAACATATAGGGAGAATGGAGGACGGTCGACTCGTTAAAAGCGCAAAAATGAATAACCCAGTAGGAAAAAGATCACGGGGAAGACCACCAAAACGATGGCGAGAATGCTGGACCTCATCTTCCGGGGAAGACGTGATGGCAATGAACAGGCAATAGTCTACTAGCATGGTTAACTGTGTTAGAAAGAAGAAGAAGAAGAAGAAGAAGAAGAAAATATACTTATCTTTTGGAAATGACAAGTTCTACTTTGTTTAACAAATATTCAAAATCTAGTGGAGAAATTATGCTGAAATTTGTGTATAGTCCGCTAGTATGTTGGAAATATAAATTTGCTAGAATTTCCAATCTTGACCTTTTTTTATTCAAGGTAGTGTGCTTTTATCGCCGAAGTTTTCGTTTTTTATTTATTTAATAAACTTAAATAAATAGTGAAATCCTACTGCATAAAACTAACAAAACAGCTGTTTATCCTTCGTCGTCAGACATGGCACAGCACGTCTATCTTCTTCGCTCACTTTGCATTAACTAAAACGATTGTGAGAAATTTGCATGGTGGGCTCCACTTCAACCTAAACAAGGCTGCCCTTTGTTCTTCGTCACCAATAAGTCCGATTTGAAAAAAGAAATAACTTTAAACCTGGTCATATTCGTTACCAAAATTGTAAAATTCTACTACGGAACTTACTAGATAATAAATTTGAGTATCCGTAATACAAAACACATTTGGTGCGAAAATGATCAAAATTTACAAATACTGATAAATATTTCTGTCTTACCATTATTAATATATTTTTATTTATTTTTACACCGTCCAAACGTTTTCAACCATCTGCTTTGACGCCAGCCGTCGAAAGTATAAGGGTTCAATCGAATTGGTAAACATCAAAGAAGGTTCGCTGCAAGTTCGAGGTATGCTCGTCACGGGCGCGTCACGCGCTCGGCTCGCTATATTTATACGTACCTTAATGCAGCCACGACGCGAACCGTCGTTATTTGTTAAGATGCAGCCTAACAGGTAATAAATGCATGTGCAAACGTCAAGTTTTAAATCAGCTGTAGCAATTTGTATTTCATTTCGCGAAATTTAATTTAATTATCTTATACTGCGTCAGAATAGCAGTAAAGATAATGCAATTAATTAATTCTTATTGCTTTTCATTGTATGTACGGTAGTTTCTCTTGATAGTAGAAGTAAATTTTGTATGGCAATACTTTATTAAAAAGTCAAAAAAAGGAAGTCAAAATATTTGTTAAAAATGTAAATTAAAAATGCGTTAGAGCTTGTTGTTGCATCAATGAAAGCCCAATAGGGGAGATGTGCTAAAATAGATGTAAAAAGAAATTTTTTTAGGACAGTGTAGGTTTGTTAACTAACAGTAGTTTTATTTGATACCTTTGAGCAAACTATGTTATTTTATTTTCTGATTTATGTTTTTTTTTCATTTACTTGACTCAAGTCTCGAATAAAATTTAAAAAATCAATTGATTTAAATTCCGATTAAAATCACAATTTAAATCGTCGCAACCCTGAATTGTGACATCACAAGTACTTGAAAAATATAATCGATTAATATTGAACTGAACTTTTTTTTAATTTGTCACAATATTTCTACAATATAAGTAGCAAAGTAATCTTCGAAAATGATATCATATTTTATTTCAGGGTCTTGCTAATCCCCAGTATCAAAAACAAAATTATAATTATGTACCCACTTGAAACATTGAAAAAGGTGGAGTATCGACATACCATTAGAAAAATGTTAGGAAATCTGAATAAATCCCTGATTGTGATTATGTATAATCTGAACTGTAAACCAAAAGCCATCCATAATGCGGATAAGTATTTATCAGGTTTTCATGCAGATCGGCCGTAATCTAATCTAAGTGTAGTTTTTTTTATTGTTCTTGTATCTTTTTAATTAGGAAATTTTGTAATTTAATAGAGAAAAAGTAAAGATAGTATTCGTGTAAAAAAACACGGTGGCTAGCAACATGGAAGAGCATTGAGTTATGGAACAAATAACGTAATTTTTTACTCGCCACGTTCTGTTCTCATCTTTCGTTTGAGAATAAAAAACAGATCTCCAAAATACCATCATTAACATCTTAATCTACTGTTTCATCCTTCTTAAAAGAGAGGTGGCTGTTTCCTAAGAAAATCGATTTCAATTAACCCTAATTTATGAAGTCCCTATCGTGGAGTTTCCTATTATTTCTTATTCTAAAATATTATTGCAATTCACCGTACCCCTGAAGGGCTTGCAAACTTTCGACCACTAAAATCCGCCGGTGCCATCCCCAGACACCTTTTGACATAATTTCTATAACGTCATTTCTGATATTTGAATCTTCTTGGCGTCGGAAACTATCGGTGAGATGTTCCTCAGATGGCTGTTTTTACATCACCGTTACATTGCCCCCTTCCAAGCTTGGATCGTCCCGATCAATCCTCTGTAAGTGCGGATTATATAGAATGCAGGATGCCTGAGAAACTGTAGAAGCTGCCCCTTTAGTGGTCTTTCGAGTCCCAGTACTAGAACCAGCACTACAATGTGCGCGATCCTGTGCAGCATCATTCCACTTGTGCTAGAAATAGGACTACAATGCGCGCAACCCTGTGCCCCATCATCCCATTTCTGACACCAATGTTGCAATTCACCGTAATCCTGAACGACTTGCAAACTTTCGACCACTAAAATTCCGGATGTTTCTACCTGACATCGAGGGTGGATTCATCAGTGGGTCCGCCGGTGCCTTCCCCAGATACTTTTTGACATAATTTCTATAACGTCATTTCTGATATTTGAATCTTCTTGGCGTCGGAAACTATCGGTGACATGTTCCTCAAATGGTTGTTTCTACATCACCGTTACAATATATAGAATACAACGTTTCTCGTTGAACCAAAGTTCTTTTTTTTTACTTTAAAATGTGCATTAAAAAATCGTGAATCTGAAATTACAGACATTACATTTTTTGGTTAAAATCAATTTTATGTGCAATTGGCACATCAAGACTCTATTGATCAATATTTCAAACCATTACTCGAATCCTAGTATGAAGTAGAATATTACAGTCAGTTGACGTAATATATAATTTAGTTCCATAGAAGGTGTACAAGGTGCATACTTCTCCTTGTCACATTTCTTACAGTGCACACAACTATGGGTGTAAAATATGTTTTGATCCAGTCAGAACATACAAAGATTTGATTGGATCTGGGGTTTTGTCTTCTTGTCGAAACATGTTCTCGATAACTAAAATGTGGTCGGACTTGCATTGTCTTTATTTTTATTTTTACGACGTTTTGATTAGGTTGTATCTCTAATCGTTATCAAGTATAAACCGAATGTTTTGTTTTAAGACTACGAGCTTATATAGGGACTGTGTCCATTGAAGCGCATTCGCTTCATTGTACACACCTCAATGATTTGATGTTACAAAGTAGTGGCTGCCAATGATTAGGTATCTCAACACGGTTTACTGAAGATTCCATTATTGTTTTTAATGTATGCTGCTTCTATAAATTTTCTTTTTTTTATATTGGGTTCTATATATATTGCCGCAGCCTCAAACCATTTTATATGGTGTTGTTTATCCCAGGAGTGTTCTGAAATACCTGATCTCGACGTTTCCCCTTTTTGTGTATGAGTTTTATGTTACTTAATTCTAACTTCTAGTGGTGGTTTGGTTTCTCCAATATACATTTCACCACACTCACATGGAACTTTGTAAACACATTCTTTCTTATCGGTAGTTTTAGGTTTTGTTTTTGTTAAATGAGCTCTAAGGGTATTTCCTGATTTAAAGGCTGTTTTTATATTATAACTACTGTAAATTCGTCTTAGTTTCTCCGACGTTCCCTTAATGTACGGAATTGTGAAGAAGGAATGTGTTTCTTGCTGTCCAGTGTTCGTTGTTCTAAAATTATTTATAATATCGTCAATTAGTTTTAAAGGATAACCATTCTGTTGTAAATCGGATTTAATATTTGCTACCTCTTTTTCCAATGATTCGGCATTATTGCATATAGATATAGCGGGATTATAGAGGTTGCGTATAATTCCTCGTTTTGTTACAACAGAATGATTAGAACTATGATTAAGATATTGTCCAGTATGTGTTGGCTTTCTGTATACTGAAGTTTTAATAGTTTCGTTTGAGCGGTTCACCATGACATCAAGGAATGGCAATTGATCATTTACCTCTTTTTCCATGGTAAACTTAATTGTAGGTCGAATGGTATTCAGATGTTTCAGGAAATCATAAGGTTCTTGATCATTGCCCTTCCATACGATGAAAGTATTATCGACATATCTCAACGAGACTTTCGGTTTTACTGTTGCCGTTTCTATAGCATAAGTTTCGAACCATTCCATATATATATATATATATATATATATATATATATATATATATATATATATATATATATATATATATTAGCGACGACTGGAGAGAGTGAAGAACCCATCGGAAACCCGTCGTCCTGAGCGTAGAACCTGTCCTTTACTTGAAAGTAAGCACTACGCAGGCAACACTCCAAAAGGTCCATCACCCCGTCCAGTAGTAACGTGGTTCGATCTGATAAAGTAATATCATTTGAAAGTCTAGTTTTGATTATGTCTAGTGATTCCCCTAATGGTACATTAGTATACGGACTTTCCACATCAAAGCTTATTACTCTGTCGTCTGGCTCTAGATTGATGCTACTAATAATGTTCACGAAATGTGTAGAATTTTTAACATATGTGTTTGTCTTACCTTCTAAAGGTTGTATGATTTTTAAGAGAAACTTCGCCAGTGCATTTGTTGGGGATCCTCTGGAGCTGGTTATTGGCCTCAATGGTATGTTCGTTTTATGAATTTTTGGAAGTTCGTAAAGATGTGGTGGCTTACTGTAGTGTGGTGTGAGCGCCGATCGTAGGTTGTCAGGTATATTGTTTTGGTATTTCCTGAGTGTTCTGTAGATTTTGACTCTATGGATTTTGTGGGGTCACGAGCTAATTGTCTATATTTTCCTTTTTCCAGGATATCTCCGATTTTTTGGTCGTACGTTACGATGTCCATTATCACTGTTGCATTTTCGTTGTCCGCTGGTAAAATCTTTATGGATTCATCCTTACGAAGTTTTTTTAAGGCTGATGCTTCTAGTTTGAAGAGATTTTGAACTGGATTTTTCTTGTCTTCCAAAGTTGATTTTATTTTCTACCTAAACTCGTCGGAATGGTTTTCGTCTACTTGTATAGAATCTACAGAGCTTATGATATCTAAAACGGGCATGCTTTTTGGTGTTACTGCGAAATTAAGCCCCTTGCTTAGTAGTTGTTCTTCTGCTGTTGAAAGTATTCTTTAAGATAAGTTTATGATGGTTTTTCTTGAAGTTGTTTCAGGTGGAGTCGGTTGTTGATGTGATTTTAGTTTAACTAGTTTATTTCGGTGTTTTCTCGCCATATTTTCTTTCAATTTGTTGCATATATTATCTATTTTATTGAAAATTGGCTCAGGATCATCTGACAAAGTTTCAACTTTGATTTCTTCGTAGCGTTGTGTAGCTTCATCCAGAAGAATGACTTTTCGCTATCAGTTTATACTTGATAACGATTAGAGATACAACCTAATCGAAACGTCGTAAAAATAAAAATAAAGACAATGCAAGTCCGACCACATTTTAGTCATGCTTCAACATTGTCTACAACCTTCAAACAAATGTTCTCGATAGTTAGTCGCAATGTTTCACCACTAGGTTTTACCCGTAGTGAGTTGTTCCCATTGCTGATCTGCAGCGTCGCTGGACTTTTTCTGGTATCGCTCTACAGTGGGATTTAAAAACACGTAATCGCTTGTTTACTGGAGATTACCAGATGTATTGTGTGCGAGAACGTCCTAAAACGTTCCAGGTTGAAGAGGTCGACCAGTTTCTGTAACTGTTAATTTTATGTTTCTGACAGTAATTGTTAGATTAGTGGTAGACAGATTAAAAGAAAGAGGAGTTAAGACACTTCTGTGTATAACACCACTGGGGGTTTGAAAAGGCTTAATAGCTGCCAAGACATCATCTGCCAAAGGTTCATAATCATGCTTGAAACCTTCGAGGCTATCGGTAGCTGCAGCACATTGCCAAACACACCAAGAGGGAAAAGAAGAAGAGCTGCGTCATTATACCTGGTGCGCGCGGACCGACCGAGCGACCCTGAGATGGGCGGACCTTCTATAGGCTCTATTTCCGAAAGTTGAATCCCGATTGAGTTGTAATTTTCAGAGAATATTTATGAAATACTGTACTTTCTAATAATTCTATTTTTTTTTTGAAAATTTGAAACTCATGTAACCCCTTAAATCGACCTATTGTGACATTAAGAGTCTGTCATCAAACTTTGTACATGTATTTTTTCGGACACCCTGCACTAACCTGCTCAATAGAGATATGGATATTAACAACCTTTTTAAACTGGAGATAATTCAAGGGAACATGGAAAGATAGAGTGGAAAAAATGATAAAAAAAAGTTGAACATAACAGATATTATTATGAAATCCAAGTAAAGATGGGCAGGATATATCGCACGAATAGATAAATCTAAAAAAACTACAGAATGAAAACTATGGTGCGAAAAAAAAGTCGAGGTTGTTTCCTAATTCGTGGATACGCACAGCAGTCTGGAAAATCCGGGAGAGGGGTGTTTTCACAACTGGACGAGGAATGTTAATTAAAGAAGAGGAGCTCAAATTTGAATTCATTTTGACTAATGTCTATGAAATAATTTAGAGGTAAAAACCTATTTCAAATTTCATCAGGTATGAAGGTATTAACGACCTTTGTCACAGGTAAAATTTGGACATTTTGAGAAGTTGTTATAATTGGTATATTCTATAGAAAATAAGCAATAAAATTGTGTTCATTCTTTTATTGTTTTATTTTATTATGGACGGAACTTACGGCAAGATTATATGTGTATTGTTTTTCTGGTGAATCACCTAATAAAGACCAGTACAAACGGTAACAGGCTATAATTATTCATTATGAAAATCCTAATTGCTACAGTGAGTACTGCGAAAAAAACCAGATCTGACGGACAAATATGGCTCCGTCAGCAAAACGAACCTTTTGAAATATTAATCATGATAATAATAACGGGCATCAAAGAGGACGTTTTAATAATCAGATAAAGTGATGTGATCAGATAGAGGGTTATGGTATTATATTCCGGTATTTATCGGAGTATAGGCTTTAGAAAATTTTTAAAATTTGAGAGTTTGTATGTGTATGTGCGTAGAGTTGTGGGTCTGTACACTGCAGCCTGGTAGATCTATTGTGCTCCCCCTACTGCTGCCCAGTCGTAAGAGTGACCTTAGCGGTTATAGCGAGTCTTCCAGTCCTATTTCCCTCAGGAATCTTAGGATGTTGGACGGCTTCAAGGTGGGTAGCTCCATGCCATTGAGAAACTTAACAGCAATTCCATCAAATGTATACAGACGGTTTCAAAGCAGTGGAATGAACTGGAATAGGAGTGTACGGATTAGAAACCAGACACTTTAAAAGCCATGGTAAATTACTGAACATTTTCCAAGCAAAAATTGGCGCTATTAGGAAATGTTTTCAGTTCAACAAAGAAAATAATATCGTAGACAAGAGATCACGTAGGATGGTCTGGGAATTCCTAGTGGAACTAAGCAAGAACAACAGGGTTATCCTCCTGTGTGTGCTGGGACGCCCTGGAATAAAAGGAAATAAAATAGAAGACAAACTTGCAAAGAAGGGAAACGAAACATCCTTTGTGAGACATGAACTTTTTTGCAGGATTTGCAACAGCGCAATTATAGAAGAACTAAAAAAATGAGACAAGTGCAGATAGGTACTTCTGGGGAACTATAAGCGGCAGAATTTTTTTTAAAGAAGGGGTAATTTTACATAGACACCAACATGAAGTGTGAAGTAGTGCCGGATTCCTCTTGGCTAACCCCCCCTCCCCTGGACTTAAGGTCCTCACGAATTTACTTCGGTTAACTGCAGTGAAGCTGCGGTCAGCGGAAGTACGCAGTGAGTGTCCTTTAGTTTCCGAGCCGTGGTCTTTATAAACCTCGAGTCATCACAGCATTAGTGATTTCGCTCCGGGTACAGGTGCACCCATTGCATCATACTCTCCTACGTTTCCTATACAATATAAGGTTAGTCGCCTAGCCTACGTATTCCGCGTATTTCACCTCTCTTACCTTTAATTGGGTTCGGTCTTAGGTGCTTGGGCTCCCTAGTATTTCCTGGAGCTGTCCGTTGGGATTGTTCCATCAGGTTCTGTCTCTCGATTTCGCCAATCTTCTTTCTTCTCTCTTTTTTCTTCTTGCTTCTTTCTTCAGAGTTCCTCTAGATCCTAATGTCTAGAGCTGATGTCTAGGTCTTTTGTGCTTGTGTCCGTCAATTTCTATGTCATAATCCACCGCCTGTCTGACTAATGAATTGTCATATGTCTCTGCTTTCGTAAAGACTTCCGTAGCCTTTTGTCTAAGCATCTCTCTTGGAGGCGTCCATCTCATTTTCATTCTTATTTGTTTCTTTCTTGGCAAACCAAAGAAATTCGAAGAATGTATTAGACTAAATAAAGGGTGTTTTTTTATAGAGGTATAGAACTTTTAAATGGAATAAAACAAAGATGAATTTTTTAAATTGACATGAAATTTACTTTATTCGAAAGATAACCTTCTGACATTATAATTTAAATATGACTTCTGGCATATGACCGCCACGGCTGGCTCGGACGTAGTCTAATCTGGAGGTCCAATTTTCGATGACTTTTTCCAACATTTGTGGCCGTATATCGGCAATAACGCGGCGAATGTTGTCCTCCAAGTGATCAATCGTTTCGGGCTTATCGGCGTAGACTAGCGACTTCACATATCCCCACAGAAAATAGCCTAGCGGCGTTAAGTCGCACGATCTTCGAGGCCAGTTCACGGGTCCGAAACGTGAAACTATGCGGTTACCAAACGTTTCCTTCAATAAATCAATTGTGGCACGAGCTGTGTGACATGTTGCGCCGTCTTGTTGAAACCACAGCTCCTGCACATCATGGTTGTTCAATTGATGAACGAAAAAGTCAGTAATCATGGCTCTATAGCGGCCACCATTGACTGTAAGGTTTTGAGCAGTATCGTTTTTAAAGAAGTACGGACCAATGATTCCACCAGCCCATAAGGCACATCAAACAGTCAGTTTTTCTGGATGTAACGGTGTCTCAACATACACTTGAGGATTATCATCACTCCAAATACGGCAGTTTTGTTTATTGACGTATCCATTCAAACAAAAGTGAGCTTCATCGCTAAACAAAATTCGCTTATGAAAATCGGGATCAACGGCAATCTTGTTTTGGGCCCATTCACCGAATCTACGCCTTGCTAGGTGATCGTGTGGCTTCGATTCTTGCACGAGTTGGATTTTGTGAGCACGCAAACCAAGATCTTTCCGCAAAATCTTCGATAAAGTGAATGGACACATATCCAATTCCTGTGCACGATGACGGATAGAGTGATTCGGGTCTTCCTCTACGCTACGCTCTACAGCAGCAATGACTTCTTCTGTACGACGTCTCTGTGGATGCGTATTATCATTTAGAGTAAACGTGATGCAAAAACGTTCCATAGTTAATCGAATTAATTGCTCTGATGGACGATTATGTTGACCGTAAAATGGACGTAGTGCGCGATACGTATTTCGAACAGAACCATGATTTTCAAAATAAATTTGCACAATTTGGAAGCGTTGTTCAGGCGTCAGTCTATTCATGTTGAAATGCCAAACCAAACTAAACATAAATCACTTGACAGCTGACAAAATGGCTGCCAGTTAAAAAACTGTTGCCAACTTAAAGTTCTATACCTCTATAAAAAACACCCTTTATAAACCAACTTGGAAATCTGACAGGAATCTTAACAAGACAATGTCACCTGTGGGAAACTTTAAGAAACTTGTCTAGCAGAGAGAGAAAAATGTAGAGTGAATTTCAGTCAAGGATGGTACTTGGTTGATTTGGCGGATTTAGTAGTGTGCCTTCAAATTCGAATTTAGAAGCCAGCTTTATGGGTTTTATAATATATATATATATATATATATATATATATATATATATATATATATATATATATATATAGAGTTCGAAAAAGTGATCTTATTATATTACTTACATTGCAACCAAAAACTGATTAAAATAACTTGTCCTTACATTTTATGTAATTTTAAGAGAATGTGACTAGAAACTACATATTTAGTAATTCGCATTACACAAAGAGATACCGAATGGTACAGTTGGTTAACTTCTTTATGTGAGAAGCCCCTAATAACAATGCAGGCTCACTTTTGCGAGCTCAAGGTCTAGGTCATTTAGTTTAAACAAATTTCGTGACGCCTACAGGTTTTTTATGTCCCACAGCGATTATTTGTACGTTATTTAATATCAAGCCAGGGAATAAATAAACAATAACGTATTTTAGCAAGATTTGTATTAAAAGGATTGTTTTTCACACATTGCGATAGAACTTGTTTGTTTGTCTCTTTCTACTTATACAATACTAGTTGTCCGCCCGTGGCTCTGAATCAAAGAAGTTGGAGGACGTTTCGAATGCTTCTAATTTTGATCGTTCATGAGATATAAAACTTGTATTCAAAAAATAATAATAAACTCCCTTGCTACCCTTATATGGTAGAATTTCGAAAAACGCTGAAATTTGTGTTTAATTGTAGGCTGTTTTTGAGACAAAACTTTCCAAATTCTACATCTCTAACAGCTGATAATAATGACCCGGTTAAGACCTGTTCTTGATATAATCTACAACTTACAATAACATATTTATTCTATTTCATTAAAAGGAATATATAAATATATTCTTTAAAAGAACTGCACTTCAGTTGGTGTTACGTATGTTGATTTTTGCACTAGATATCTGATCTAAAGCAACCAAATAAAGAAATTAAACAATTATATTTAAAATCAACAATGTTAAAAGATACAGGGAAATTTATATCTCCAAAGTCATCAACCATTAGCATAGATTATTTCATCTTACAGATATGACAACAGGCGCTCCGCCAACACCAAATTTGACCTTGCTTGCTTCACGACCCGCTAAATTACACTGGGAGAAAGTATTAAAATTAGAAAGAATTTCGTCACAGATTATTTCATTTTGACCAGATTGGATTGAAGTTGTTTTCCATTCATATTTGATCAATTCTAGAGCTTTATAATAATTGTTTTTATAAATTTGTGAGTACCACACAATTTACTAAAAATTATCTTGAAATAATCATAATGAACTATCGGCTACCATGGTAAATTCTTGCCCACGTGACAAGACCCGACTTTCTTATTGGTTAGGACCCAAGTCCATCAAAAAAACAATAATGTAAAATAGAATATGATCTATAGCAAAATTGATGCACAGACTTATGAAATGGAGCCTGTGCTGTCGTCATTTTCCATCAGTGTATATTTGTCTAGATGATTTACAAAATATTTTGTTACACATGTTTGTAACTAATGCTTAATGTATTTGCTGTTTCTAAAAATATATTATACATACGAGGTGTGTCCCAAAAGTATCAGACCTAAATTTTCGTTGGCATTCGCTGCCATAGGCGTTTTCACATGATTTTGGAATGGGCTTGAGGAAATTCATGTGAAACGTCTGTGACTCGTCGAACCGATGTCCTTTGAGCGGGATTTTCGATTTTGGGAATAGTCACAAGTCTGTAATGAGGTTGGCGAAGTTGTCTGACGTGTTTTGTCAAAAACTGTTGCACAAGGTTTGCCGAATGCACTGCTGCAGTGTCTTGATGAAGAAGCAACATTAGGCAATCTTAGGACTGCTCCGACTTTGACGTGCTTTTTCTGTTTTGTGTAAGATCTCTTGATAGAGCTCAAAATTTGTCACTTTTCCACTTCCCTATATCTAAAATGTCATCTCCGGACACTTCATTATCGACATCAGTAATATCTAAAGCTGCAACTGGAATTCCGTGGTCAGTTACCGTGAGACACCCTGTATCTTGTATTTCTTTTTAATTCTAATCATTATTATCAGTGTTACCGCGGTATTCTTTTGAATTTAACAATTTTTCCCAGTGTAAAAAAGCAGCCAATTGCTAGGCAAGCAAGGTCACGAAAATCCTTTTAACTTCAATGACACCGCCAAAATTATTGCATCTGTAAGATGATAAATTATGTGTCATTAGTACGGGTCAAGCTTGTTGTGTTCGCTTGTGGCGCTATCTGTTTCTGTCTATTGTCTTTGCTTGAAACACTGCCACCTCGCACGTAATCATCATATTATTTCACAAAATTGTCAAAATATTTTGTTATGTCAATTACAACTTATTACTTGCAGGTTTATTTATCGTTGGGACTCTCTTAGTTTTCAGCCTCTTTTACACCAATCCCTTTTTTGTAAAACAGAATTAAACGTAGCCCTATATTAAAGCGCGGAATATTATCTTTCCAGCTGTGCCAGAATTTTTAAAATCGATTCGGTAGTTCCGGAGATTACCTCGAGCAAACAAACAAACTCTACCTCTTTATTTTATTAGTATAGATTGTACTTGTTTGATAAAAACAACAGTTGTCGGTAAAAGTTATATTATAGCATTTCAGATAGACATCAAGGGACGACAATCCGGTCAACGGCTCTCCCTGATATAGTAGGTCAACCCTATTAGGGAGAATTAAGGGCAGACCTGGTGATAAATATCAAAGTGTAAAAGCAAATGGCAAAGCGTGTCTATTTTTAAGTCGTCGCAAAGGTGGGGTTCCGCGTTTTATCTGATGATGATTAAGTTCCGGTTCGGGCCGGAAATTGTTTCAGACCGGTGAAAATGGCGAAATAAAAAAAATAAAGACAATTCCGGCTGGCAGGATATACGGTTTGTAACCTTTACCAATCTATTGTGTGATGGCCGATGTTATTACTGTATTGATAAAACATATTTTGTCTCTCTTTACGAAATACGAAATTAATATGTTATAATATGCCTTCATTTATAAAGAAACACTTCATTTTCTTGATTTATCGTATTTGATTTCAGTCTTATTAGTTCCTGCATCGTTTTCATCACTATTGTCATCCCTTAATCGTTTTTCTCTAGACCTACTCTAAGAGTTACAGTTGATGATTCTGATTTCATTCGAAAATTCCGAATCTTAAGAATCTTTAATAGAAATTCCATGAACCCGTTAATTTTTTGCTTTTCTTCAAGTCAAAAATTTATTCATTTTTTATCTTTCTGCTCATCATTTTGTAAATATAGAACGTATTAGTGCCACAAACACATGTAATATAACTACCCAATACATGAAAAATAGACTTTTGTCAGTAACAAAAATGTAACATTGCTTTTTTTGCTGGAATGTGTTCATTTCGGCATCCTATAAAACATATCTCGATGGTAACTCTGAAAGACCTGTGCAAAAAAAATGGCGGACCTAAAATGGTCACGATTTTCGGTTTTTTCAGTTTATCTAGAAAAGTAAAAGTTGTATCGAAAAATGTTTCAAACAAAGGTTGTAGAGAATTAAAAAACCTATCGATTTATATAAGTTATAGGTGGCACCACTGGTTATCGAGATATATTTTTTTTTGACAAAATTTACGGCTTTTTTTTAAGACGTTTATCAACAAACTACCGATTTATAATTTAACATAAATATAGGTATTATCATTCTAAAAAAGTATGTCAAACCTGGAATCTGTGAGTTTTTTATTTTCCGAGAAATTCGATGTCAAAGTTGAAAATTCAACCTCAATTTTCCACTTTCCTAACTGAGATACAATGCTCAATTTTAATGGAAATTGTTTGTATTGTTTTATATTTTGAAGATCTATAAAAAAAATTCCAATCGTGGGCCGAGAAATTTTGCAAAAACCAATTTTTGCACCAAAAAAATTGCGATAATTTTTCACCGGATGATGATAAAATTTTTTTAATGCATACATTGGATTTAGATGTATCATTACCGATCTCAAAAAAAAATTTTTTGGATGTAAAAAACGTTTTTTTTTTTTCAAAAATTCATAATGTCGTGGCAAATGAATATTAAGAGCTCAAATTTGCAGAAGATGCTTTTTAATACTTGTACTTTACCTGTGAATTTTTTTGGATCCAAGAAATCCACTTCCATACGATCTGTGAACCTTTGAAAAATGGGCCGAATCTATTCGAAAATAGCTGCTGCAGGCCGCTGTCGGCGGGTTGCCATAGTTCAGGCGCTTTATTCATTGGCGCTTCAAGGACACTTATGCATCACAAGTAATATTTGTAATATTGATGTTATTTTATTAATTTATATGATAGTAACAATTTGTTTAGTCATATTAATTATTAATTTGTATATTAACAAAATTTTTACAAAAAATTATAGAGAAAATCATACAAATATTCATTTATAGATTACATTTTCTACGGTTTTTTTCTTTATATTATTATTATCTAACAATTAACAAAATTTTTACAAAAAATTATAGAGAAAATTTTACAAATATTCAATTATATATTACATATTATACTGTTTTTTCCTCAATCATACAAATACAATATATCAATTATACATTCATCTTTTTTTTTTTTCTATTCTATGCAATCGGAGTCCATTTCATCATCGCAATTATTACTCTCACTTACATCGCACATACCATTTTCATCATTATTAACATTTTCATAGTCAAGATCATTCTCACACATTATATATATATATATATATATATATATATATATATATATATATATATATATATATATATATATATATATATATATATTTCCTCTGAATTGTCATCATCGTTTTCTAAATCGCAGGAAATAAATATTTCAGAGCAATTATCGCACTGTCCATCACAGTGCTCACACAAACCTGTACATTTCAGGAATTTCTGAAATTTTCGTAAAAATTTTGTTAATAAACTATTAGGTAATAATAATATAAAGGAAAAAACCGTATAATATGTAATATATAATTGAATATTTGTATGATTTTCTCTATAATTTTTTGTAAAAATTTTGTTAATAAACTGTTGGATAATAATAATTTAAAGGAAAAAAAAACAATAGAATATGTAATATATAATTCAATATTTGTATGATTTTCTCTATAATTTTTCGTAAAAATTTTGTTAATAAACAAATTAATAATTAATATGACTAAACAAATTGTTACTATCACATAAATTAATAAAAACAACATCAATATTATAAATATTACTTGTGATGCATAAGTTTCCTTGAAGCGCCAATGAATAATGCACCTGAACTATGGTAACCTGCCGACAGCGGCCTGCAGCAGCTATTTTCAATTAGATTCGTCCCAATTTTCGAAGGTTCACAGATCGTATGGAAGGGGATTTCTTGGATCCAAAAAATTCCCAGGTAAAGTACAAGTATTAAAAAGCATCTTCTACAAATTTGAGCCCTTAATATTCATTTGCCACGCCATTATGAATTTTTGAAAAAAAAAAAACGTTTTTTTCTTCCAAAATAATTTTTTTTTGAGATTGGAAATGATACATCCAATGCACGCATTAAAAAAAATTTTATCTCCATCCGGTGAAAAGTTATCGCAATTTTTTTGGTGCAAAAATTGGTTTTTGCAAAATTTCTCAGCCCACGATTGAAAAAAATTTTTTTAAAAAAGATCTTCAAAGTATAAAACAATAAAAATCATTTCCATTAAAATTGAGCATTGTATCTTAATTAGGAAAGCGGAAAATTGAGGTTGAATTTTCAACTTTAACATCAAATTTCTCGGAAAATAAAAAACTCACAGATTCCGGGTTTGACATACTTTTTTAGAATGATAATACCTATATTTATATTAAATTTTAAATCGATAATTTGTTAATAAATGTCTTTTTTTTATTAAAAAAAACAAAAACCGTAAATTTAGTCGAAAAAAATATATCTCGATAATTAGTGGCGCCACCTACAACTTATATGAATCGATAGGTAATTCTCTACAATTTTTGTTTGAAACATTTTTCGATACAACTTTTACTTTTCGAGATAAACTCAAAAAAAACTAAATCGTGACCATTTTTGGTCCGCTATTTTTTTTGCACAGGTCTTTCAGATCGAGATATGTTTTATAGGATACCGAAATGAACACACTCCAGCAAAAAATCAGTGTTACATTTTTGTTAACAAAACAGCGCTCTTTTGATCTAATTTCCATGGAGTATCAAATAGTTAAAGTAAAAAAGTCTTGCGTTGTTGAAGACATTACTTTTCAGTCTAAGAGACGATTATCTGAAGCCACAGTAGTACGAGTACAATACCATCTGAAAAGTGAAATATAGTGTGACCAGTGTGTTTTGTGACTACAGTATCTTAGTGAAAATGCAGTGAATTTAATTGTAATTAATAAAAAATTAACAGTGGGGATATCAATATTTCGTGATTGAATCAAGTAATAAGGCAATGTTTATGAATGAATGTAATGAGAAGCAGTAACTCATACTAGTTTTCACGAGGCTCATTCCATAGCGAAACGTGGGAAACCCTGCACTGACGGCTAATTAATTAAGGATTGCATGATTGCAGTAGCAGAAGAAGCTAATTGGTTAGAAAAGTAGATGATATTGCAGAAAATACATTAATGGTTCTCTTTGGTACTGGATAAGTGAACAGATGTGTTACTTTTTATCTGAGGGATAGATAAAAATTATGAAGTATATGAAGAGATTCTGGACGTACATAGCATACATGGCCCAGCTACTGGAGAAGATATTTTTAAAAGAATTGAAAATATTGTACAGAACAATAATATTTAATGGAAAAATTTGAAGCATCACTACTGATGGTGGCAAAAGCACGTGTGGAAAAAAAAGGTCGTAAAAATAACAGTGGTTCAAAACTATTAATCGTTATTATGTCAGAAGTCTTAAAGCTAGAGCTTAATTAACGCCAATTTCTCAAGTTTGAAATTTTTCGAGGAAAATTAAAAAGTTTAATTTACGAAGTTGTCACGTCTAATTGTTTTTCTTTAAAACTGAAATATTATGTGGTTAGGGTACTTTTTATATATTTTTTCATTCAAATCCTATTTGTCAATGCATCAGTTAACTTGCAAAGTAATATTTTCAATCATCGATCATTCTTAAGTAGATCTCAACCAAAACAAGTTTGTTTGTTGCGAATATTTGTATGTTATTTTTGCTTTCAGTTTTTTTGATGGACGTGATCCCTTTGAGTGTATTTAAGTGTTAAAAACTACTGCAAATTCGAAGTTTATAAGATATATATATATATATATATATATATATATATATATATATATATATATATATATATATATATATATATATATATATATATATAGCGTTTTGTAGTGCGCGATTTAAAAGTTTAACAATGTTTATTATGTAGTCACGCTTGCACTGAAAGCGGATTTATTTAGAAAGAGGATTCAAAGCGGGAAGACTCTTAAAGCAATATTAAAACTGAACTATAAGCGATAGAGAATAGAAAAAGAAATAGAATATTTCACTGCAAACGGAGTTAGACTAGTAGAGAATAGGAATGGAATAGAATAGAATAGAATAGGCCTCTAACTTGGAAGTTGAGGGTTTTTAAATGGATCTGCCTATAATTTACTAGTATCGTACGGTGTTGTCACCTTCTCTAACTTCTCAGCGGTCTATTAATAGGGATTCAGAAATTTGGGAATAATTCCGCCTAAATGGCAACACCGTAACACATTTTCTTGCAAGCAGTTGGAAATCCCGAGTCATCAGTGATCGTAAAAGGGCCCGATTGGTTTATTAGTACAATCCTTAAATTGTACGAAAAGGTATAGCTTATTTTACTAAAGTAATAAATATTACATTTTCAGTGCAGCATTGTAAAATAAACTGTAAAAAATATTGAATCTTAAATAAATACAACAGGATAATAAAATATAACAAATAGTAAAATTGAAAAAGGTATGAAGGATATTTCTGACAATATATATATATATATATATATATATATATATATATATATATATATATATATATATATATATTGCCTTCAGTGCATTCGTCGCATTAGTTTCAACCGTCTTTTTGTGATCGAACCGGTGTCCTTTGAGCGGCATTTTTAATCTGGGAAAGAGCCAAAAGTCGCAGGAGGTATGTCGGGACTGTACGGGGGCTGACGAAACTGTACGACTTGGTGCTTTGTGCACAAGGTTCGATAAATGCGCTGGCGCATTGTAGTGATGAAGTAGCCAATCACCGCTTGTCCAAAGCTGTGGACGTTTTCTTCTGACTGAGTAATGTAATCTTTTCAATACTTCAACATAGTATTCTTTAGTGATCGTGTGACCTCTCGGAGCATATTCGTGGTGCCCACAACACCTTCATAATCAAAGAAGTCAACATCGTCTTCACCTTGCTCCGACTTTGACGTGCTTTTTTTGGTCTTGGCGATTCAGAATGCTTCCACTGTGAAGATTGTCGCTTTGTTTATCTAAATGCCGTATTTATCATATTAATTGTTTTCGAGCAAGTTTTTCCAAGATTTCCGTCTTTTTTTACAATAACAAAATGCGACGAACAAAAAAAAGACACTGTAAATAAACGCACACCGTTTACGAACTAACATGTCCAGTTGGCAACCGCGCACACCAACGAGTTCGTGAGTACTTACTGGTGACGCCCATGCCTCACAGAGGTCGCTCGGAAGTTTTAACGTGGAGATATGAATGCAGGTTCGATACTTTTAGGACAAACCTCGTATATTGATTAATATATTATATTTTTTAAATAATATAATTTAAAAAGAATAACGTATAATTAGTGATGTATTGGTGAACAAAAGAAGTCGCCCTATCTAATACCCACACCCAACTAGCCCTAATTCTCACAATATGTTAAGTCTAGTTTTCAATAAATAAAAATGGTGCTATATCAAAATTCTGATAAAGTTACATGACTGTTTTAAAATTAAAAAAATAATAATAATAAAATGTGGTACTGCTGTATTTTTATGCCGAAAAATGTTCGATAGGACGATGACTCTTATATATACTACAGAAAAAACTATTCTCTAAGTCCTTATCGAAATTTACTTTAATCTGTTTAATCCGTCAATAAACTGTGGTTCTAATCTAATCTTACTTTCAATAGGTATGGGTTTTTTCGAAATAGAAATTGATACTTTTGATTTTGTTTCTTCACGCTTCACGAAGCAAAAATAATTGATCTAATATGACTTTTAAAATTACTATTTGGAAAAAAAATTCATATTATACAATAAATAACGTACATGCAACATTTTATTATTTTGCACTTATTTATTTATTTATTATTTTTCTAATGTGGCTGTTTAAAAATATGTACTTATATAAAAAAAATCTTTATTCATACCTACATTTTTAAACATTATATCTGTAGTAAAATGTTTTTAATTTGAAGTGGTAAATAAAGAAGAAACTTTATATTTTACAATTAGTTCCATAAGACCGTGTTGCTGCATATTTTAATACCACACTTGTTTGGATGTGTTTGCTTTGTACGTCCAACACTAGAAGTGCTAAATTACTCCACGCCCAGTTGCCAATTTATTTCAATACAGCGACAACTCTGATGGATATTTTAATATTTATATACAAATAACTTATTATTTTTTCCGAACCTGCCGTATATTTTGTACTTTACAAAAATATTTAAGGTCAACTGTGACCAACAACTCCTAGAATACAAAGACATTGCGCTGATTTGTGACGTCATCATCAGGCAGCTGTTAAATCAACACATTATGGGATTTTTATTGGAATTATGTTATGTTTTACATTTAAATATACTTATGAATTTTAGGTGAATGTTATTTAAATATTTTAAACTTATATTTAAGTAAATTATGCATTATCAAGGTTAACAACATTGGGAAGAAAAACTATAATAGGCTGGGCGTGAAATATTATAGAGGATTCGAAGCAGCTTATGCTGCCGTTGCAAAATATATCTAGTTGAATATTCATAACCTGCCGTGAATTTTCAAAAAAATCAAAATTTTTGATTTATTAGTGAAGTCAAATACCAAATATTGTGCTATATATTTGTGGAAAGCTTGAAATAGAGCTGTTAGATAGTATTCTGTAACTCAAAATCTGATGCCTTTAGAAAAAAACTAAGTATGCCAGTGGATTTTACGTAAGAAACTCTACAACAACCCGCTTTTACTTTTTCATTACCTTATATATTAACTAAGATTCGAAAATTTAACTTTGTGTCTTAGTTTGTCCGATACACACTTGTCCATTTTTAAGGGTGCCATAGTCAGCTAGAAATCCTTACAGTTTTGCCATGTTTATCCGTTCGTCTGTAAGTAACAGCCTTATATCTTCGTCAGTTTTTAGTCTTTTGCAATGAACTTTTACAAGTACTTGCTTTCTATTAATCAAAAAACAACCGTGAGGCGAAATTGGGGAAGAAATTCAGGGTACTTGTCCCTATGTGAAAAATAGGAATGAAAATTTTTGTTTTTTCGTTTATCCCATTGATTTGGATATGATTGGATAGATCTTCAAAAAGGCAATTGTATTATTTATTTTCGAATCAGTAGAGTGTATCGAGGTGGAGAATAAATGCGGAAAGAATTATTCCAGTGATGACGATACAAGCAAATAAATTTATTTACATATTTTGGATAAATATATGATAATGAAATAAAAAATATACGGACATGTACATATATTAAATATAACTTTGTTTTAATTAAATTTTTTCATTAAGACTACTTTTTTAAACACTCCTTTCGTCTTCTACAAACTTTAGTGTGTTCTGCAATGCACGACTTGTAGTCCACTCAGAATAGACAAAAAAACTGAAAATGTCTCAAAAATTTACATAGAGTTAAAAAATGTACCAGAGGGATCAAAAAGTAAGTTTCAATAGCTTGGGAAAAATGAAAAACAAATTTTTAGGTTATAAAATTATGTTTATTCGATTCTTTGACACTTAAATTATTTTTGATATCAGTTATATAATTTTTGCAAACCTTGTTTAATAAAGATCGTGTCCTGTTCCCGAAACCATGAATATATCTCCGTTTTGAGATGCTCATTGCTACGGAAATGCTTGCCACCCAGGCTTTACAATTCTCCCCATTATACTCGATGTGTTCCCTTTATGATCACCTGAAGGACAAATTTGATATATTTTACTGGAGTTATTCTGTTGTCAAATCGTTTATCTACAATTATCTGTGATTTATTTGTAGACTATGTTATACTTATTGTACTGTCTGTATTATGTATATAATTCTAGGATTTATGTAACTTTTTTCTTTTTCCTGCCTAATAATAGGGATTCTGGTCCTGTAGGGCAGTGTAAATAAATAAATAAATAAATATTATCATGATTTATATTACCGGTGTCAACAAATAAATGCTTATGTATTGATATTAAGAATAAAAGTATCGCGATAAAGCCTTGAACTATGTTAGAAAAATTGTTATATCCTGAAAATAAATAAAATTCTCCATTTTGCCGTTTCAGTAATAAAAGAAAACGATTTTTATGCATGTATTTTTAGGGTTTAAAACTTGCTTGGTTTATTGTTGCTCTTGTCAGTTTAAACCCTCTGCTATAAATTTAGAATGATTTTAAAATTAAACAATGTTGGTAAATGGGGCTATTAATGTTTTATTTGTAATGGTGCATTTAAGACTTTTACCAATTTTCAACTCTCTGAAAACTTTTGCGAAGTAAAATATCTATTTTGACTGGATTATTTGCCCATCGCTACATCATTACTAAGTTTCCTATATCTTCTAGTTTTCTGTATTGTTCAATACATTATAAGGTTCCGTTATTCCCATCACCATCTTTTTTTTCTTTTTAATATTGCAAATCCAATATGACGGATTAAAATTTTATCGTTTTTATTCTTTAATCTAAAGAAAAAAATAATTAAAAGACATCTTTGTATTAAATAGTTTTTTCTTATTTTACCGGGTTACCTATAAACCAACTGCGAATGCAATATGGTGGATACACTTGAAAAAACAAAAATACGGTTGCGGATGCGTCTTTCGACGAGAAGTAGTCCAAGCCACTTCTCGTTAACGGATCCTTCACAGAAAGGCCGTCTCAGACACATTAAAAGTACAAGACCCAGCGGAAGAAGAAACATATGGTGAAAGAAAACAACTGTTTTTATAATGAAGAAGAGAATAAATTAATTTGTGCATTATGTCATTAAAATTGAATAAAGATACAATTTATCTTTCTGTAAATGGTATTTGGGGGTTTTTATTTGTTTTTTTAATCGTATTGTAGACTTATTGTATTGTTAGTTCAATATTTAATTTAATATAACTAGTAGATATTCTATTTTTATCCCGCATAACTGCCGAGAGACTTAAGGGCGTTTTTTTTTGTCTGGAAACTTTGAAATGTAAAAAACAACCTTGAATTTTTTTTTGCATAGAAACAACTCCAGAAATAACCCCAAATAATATTACTCCTACGGAAAATTCTAGCATTAGGCGCTTAAAACTTAATTTTATAGTATATCCCGTATTCAGAAATAAAAAAAAAGGTAATAGTATGATAGACTCGATTTTCAAAAATAATTTGATATATTTTTTTTCTTATTTTATGGCACGTTTTGAAAAGAAACATTCTCTTAAACTTTTAGTTTTGATACTATATTTAAACTCTACAAGGAAATGAGATATTGGGCAACACCGCCATATATTATATTGTATATTTTGCTTTTCCGGATCTCTTTAACATCATTTCTGAACATTTTTTTGCCTTTCCACTGGACGGTCGACATAATACACGGAGGTTAAATGGTTAAGGAAGAAGAGAATATCAGTGATAAACAGCGTGCTGATACATGTCACATAGAAAGATTTAAACTTTGACATAAGTTCGTCAAAAATTGGCAATATAAAATGTTGCAAACCTCATATAAACAATATAAATTTTAAAAACGTTTTATATGCTCATAATATAACTCAAAAAACATTTCCTTGTGACATTTAATATTCTTTTGTTCATTTAAGAAACTTTGAAAGGGACATCTTTCTTTATCTAAGGTTTATAGGGCTGGATTTTTCTATGGTTTCATCGCATGCCTGTTGTTTAACAACTTAAGAGATTTGTGAATCAAAGTGTCGGGCAACAATCATTCATTCATTTTAGCCTAGTTTTCATCCTTCCAAAATTGGATATAGGCCTCCCCTATTTGTTTCCAAATCTCTCTATTCTGGGCTCTTCTTTGCCACATCAAGCCGGCATGTCTGACTATGTCATCCTTCCATCTTATCTGTGGCCTGCCTCTGGATCTCTTCCCTTCATATGGGCGCCATTTTCCAATTTCTGAATTCCAACGGTTGTCTTTTATTCGTTCGTTATGATCTGCCCATTTCCATTTTAGTGATGCTGCTCTTTCTATAGCGTCAACTGCGTTGGTTTTTCTTCTTATCCACTCATTTCGTTTTTTATCTCTGAGTGATATTCCTAACATGTGTCGTTCCATAGCCCTTTAAGTTTTGCGGATTCTGTCCAAATTTGATTTTGTAAAGGTCCACGTCTGCGCTCCGCATGTTAGAACCGGCAAATACTTTGGTTCTTAAGTATAAGGGAATTTTCTGATTTTTCAAAGCATAGGAGAGTTTTCCGAACGCCGTCCATCCCAATCGAGTTCTTCGTGTTATTTCGGCTGTCTGGTTGTCCTTACTCGCTCTTATGGCCTGGCCTAAGTATATATATATTCATTCACCTGTTCTGTTTCGGTTGCACTTACTGTTATAACTTGTTGTTCGTCTAAGTTTGACATTACTTTTGTTTTTCTGAGATTCATCTTTAATCCTCGTTGGAGCGATGTTTCATGGAGGTCGTTTATCATTGACTGCAGCTCTTCCCAGTCGGATGTGATCAAGAGTATATCATCTGTATATCTCAGATGATTTAGGAATCTACCATTAATGTTTATCCCTTTATTTTCCCAATTTAATGATTTGAACAAGTCTTCCAGGGCCATTGTAAATAATTTGGGCGAGATTGTATCTCCCTATCTTACTCCTCTTTTGATTGGGATGCGGTTCGTCTTTAGCTCATCATCAAGTTGTACTGTCATCGTTGTGTCTAGATAGACATTATGCAATAAATTTTTGTATCTCGAGTCTATTCTGCTATTTACCAAAGCTTCTTCAACAGCCCATAGTTCTACGCTGTGGAAAGCCTTCTCGTAGTCAACAAAGGCCATGTACAGAGGCAGATTATACTCGTTGGCTTTTTCTATTAATATTTTTAGTGTATGCAGGTGGTCGCATGTTCGATATCCTCTTCTGAATCCTGCTTGTTCGACAGGTTGATATGTGTCGAATTTGTTCGTCAATCTGCTAGTTATGATTTTCATGAAGGTTTTGTATAACTGGGAGAGAAGGGATACAGGCCTATAATTGTCCAGAGTCGCCGGATCGCCTTTTTTATATACCAAAATTGTGTTAGCGTTGTTCCATCCACTGGGTATCCTACCTTCGACAAGATATCTGTTGAATAAGATCTTTAAATATTCCTTAACTTTTTTTCCTCCTTCCTTAAGAAGTTCTATTAAGACTTTGTCATCTCCCGCTGCTTTATTTCTTTTCATATCTTGTATGGCTTTATCTATTTCATCCTCTGTAATATCTGGCAGGTCTTGAAAATTCACATTTGTTATTGTATTTTTTAAATTCTTTATAGTATTAGCCGAGGGAGGGTCTCTTGGGCTATATAGATCTTTATAGTATTGTTCAGTTATCATTATTATCTCCTTTCTATCTCTTACTTCATCGCCCCGGTTCTTTAGCAGAATTATCTTCTTCTTTCCTACTTTAGACTTCATTCCCTTTAGACTTTAGACAACAATAAACTTTCTAAAAGTTTGGTTCCACATGAGAATTCGTTAATTTTGATTCAAAAGAGTTGCGAGACTTTGCCCTGTTTCTTACAAGTACACTACCTCACTACCTGCATTTTTCTCTATATTACAAACAATACATCTATTAAAACCATTTTATTAGGTTTCATTGTTTGTGTCTCACCGCAAAATGCATATCGACAATAAAAAGGTTAGGCTTATTGTTATTTGCCGACTCCTGGTCATAAAACTAAAACAGTGTTATCATCGGAATTTTTTTCACGTATTTTGATGAACTTATTGAGTAATAAACATACATAAAATTTAGAATAACCACTAATAAATATATTGCATTAGTTACCTGATGTCATTCGACCAGAAAACACACACTCCATAGCTTAATAGCTTAAATAATAATACTAGTTTCTTGTTTTTTGCTTCTGCGTTTTGTTTTTTGAACCAAATGGTTAAAACCAAGGAATATTCTCAAGAGACAATTATCGGCCCTTATAAATCCGGTAAAAGCAATCGTGAGATTTGATTATTACAAAAGATACCAAGGCAGACTGGTGACTATATTATTATAAAATTTGCCACTCGAAGAACAATTTGCAACAGTCGTCGTCCAGGCACACCAAAAGCAACAACTTCTGGTGAAGATTTCAGCACAGTGTTTAAAACCAAACGTGATAGACGTTTAACTGCATCAGAAATAGCAGCACAGTTCAGTGTGGACCGTGATAAACCTGTCAGTGTATTCACAGTCAAAAGGAGACTTCTTGACGCAGTCTTAAGGGATGCGTAGTCTCAAAACATCTTAAAACAATTAATTAAAAGAAGAGACTTAATTGAGCTAGAAAACACAAGAATTGGACAACTGAAGACTGCGAGAAAGTCTTCTGGACTGACGAATCAAAATTTGAAAATTTTGGATCCAAACGAAGAGTTTTCGTCCGAGGGCAGGATATAAAAACGTATTAAAGAAGAATGCAGTACCTTCTGGGACCCCTTTAATTGGTCCGGGATTATAATCCTACAAGATAATGATCTTAAACACACGTCAAAGCTGTGCAAGATTTTATTAAAAGAAAAAGAACAACAACAGGTATTGAAAATTATGACATGGCCTCCGCAGTCACCGGAATTATTGTAGGATCAGCTTGATAGGCAGATACAAAAATGTTGTCCTACATCTCAGGAAGACTTCTGGAGAGAACTGCAAGACGAACGATAGAAGATAACCAAGACAACATTGGAAAAATTAGTGAGCTTTGTAGGGCCGTCATTAAAAACAAAGGTGGGCACATAGACGAGACTAAAATTTAAAAACAGCATTGCTATTATGTTTAAAGAATTGCTAATAAATAATTCAAATTACTAAAATTTTTTAAACTTTTATAAAATGCCATTTTCTGAGGGGAGTATATTTTCAAAAGATCATTTCTTGACAATGTGGGTCTAACAAAAATATGTCGAGTAAGTGTGTTTAAGTTTTTATGCCTCTGGTTAGCATAGCTATTTTTAATGCAAATATCTAAAGTTTATTTATGACACATTATACCCTATTTCTTATTTCCGCGTATTAAAATACTATGATATTGACCTGATAAATTATTGTCTTTTATTTTCTTTATAAGATTGCTGGAAGAGCCATTTACTGATTGACATGTCGAGAACAGACAGGTATGTTCGTCACGCGTCGAGGGTGAATCCCTATGCCCAACCCCTGACCTATTTGAGATATAAACTGGACAAAATCTGTCCTATATTTTTCCATATAATTGTTTTTACATTTTTATAACTTTCTGGAAAAAAAGATCGCTCAATATGCTCAAACTACTGATTTATAGTGGTAATAGCTTCTTCATCGCATGGAAACTGTAATTAATATATTCTTATAGTTTTGAGATCAAGCGACAGTCTCTGGTGGCCATATCGCGTGAATAAGGTATATCTTGATGCAATTCAAATTCTGCATCCATAATAGTAGCCATGACAATATAAGATCTGTGACTGAGTGAGTAGCTTATTTCCACATGTTATGTAGACTTGTTAAGGAACTTTTTACGAGCAGACTGGGAGCGGCAATGGGATGTCCGTTGTCACCTGTTGTAGTGAATATCTTCATGGAAGCTTTCAAAGAAAACGCCTCGCCTTCTATTCCTCTAAAACCTAAATTTCAGTGCAGATATGTAGATGATAAGTTCATAGTTTGGTTGATGACGCAGATAATCTGGAAATAGATTGTTTCTGAACACCAGTCGGGTATAAATATCGGGCTGTGGCGCTTCGATGGTCATTCATTGTTCTAATCTCGTGAAGTAAAGATCCCTGAAGATGCAATCGTAGGGGAAACGTCGGATAATAATTTCAACTTGACACTGTCCAAACCTAAGAACTATAATTTTCAGTTTACACGTTTGTTCTGTTAAGCAAAGAATTTGTTGAGACTTGAAATTTTGCTACATTCTTTACCACCAGACAGATTTTAGGATAACATAGACAGAGGCACAGACAAGAAAAACCTTGTTCAAAATTTCCCAACCTATCTAAATTTTAGTGTCTCACAAATACTTACGTAGCCATGGTAACCGCCAGGCGATGATCTGCCCTGTTGCCAAGTCCGCACTATGTTTGTAAGGAAATATGAAGTAATTAAGATTTTAAAATTTTTTATTTTTTATTGACATTATGATATATTAAATAATGTAATTTCTGAAGTATATATAATTTTTCGATTTATAAACAATTACATTTACCTAAAAGTCCATGGTTTCTACCTTTTATGTTTGTCTAACAAATAGCTAGAATTCGTAACATAATAACTTTACCAGATTAACTGCACAACCCGGCAACGTTGCTTATCAATATTCGTTGTGCTGTAATTTGTGACAAGTGGCACTTTTTCTTTCACTCACGATGTCATTTTGGTTTATAATCGATTTTTTTAGTATTATTTAAAGATTTGTGAATTAAATAAATTAAATTGTGAGCAATGGTAAAATGCTGTGTAATTTAAAAGAATACACGCATCTCTTAAAAAAAGAAGAGGTGCGTGGTGAAGTACTAGACTTTGTTGTGGCACATAAAACGGTACAGTTTTTTCTTTACGTATTCATAGTAATTTTGATAGTAAACAATTGTATGTTTTGGAATGGTCTTGACGATCTGTGTCTTAACCTAAAATCTCTTTGTGCTTAACGAAGTTTAAGCGTGTATATGCAATAAACTGAATTTGATACACAGTTTATAAGTCCTGAGTGGAACATAAAGCCCACTTCCTCATAGGTCTTTTATTAACTTCTGATAAGTGAAAATTTTCTTTGAAAACAGTTAGTTACAGTCCTTGTATATACGGTATTAACGATATTCTGTTTTGTCTTATGTGTCATTAGATTATATTATCACACGCTGTTTAAATAAAGCATATTGTTGTCTGCCGTTCTGCATGAATGACGAGAGTCGAAAATAAAAAGCAAAACAATGCTACTTATATGGGCTGACACGTACTGATAAGTTTTCATTCATTAGAATCGATCAATATCCTCTTTTGTTCTATTGTTAAATAACGTTGGTTTGTGTTTCGTGCACAGATGGGTAGTAATGCATTTCTTCTAGCTGTTGTTGTTATTGATTTTTTTATAGTATTTTCTGAGATGAGGTAACAACCGCTATTTTACGTTACCAACTCGCCGAGAATGCCAAACCAACACACAAACATTACTTAACTATTTTACTAACAGTTTAAAAAATATTAAATTTTAACCCTCTTTAAATATTTTTTTACCGTCAAACCACAGATTACGAGGATGGTTCGATAAGTTCTCAGCCTGATAAAGAAAACAAAAGATTTTTGAAAATGTTTTTTATTTATTTTTCAACATAGTTCCCTTTGTACTTCAATACATTTAGACCAACGGTGTTCTAACATTTTAATACCCGTAATATAATGCGATTTGTCCAACTCTGCAAAATACGCGGTTGTCGCTGCTCTGACCCCGTTATTTGAAGGAAATGTTCGTCCAGCGAGCCATTTTTTCAAGTTTGGGAAGAGAAAGTAATCGCTGGAAGCCAGATCCGGCGAATATGGCGCATGTGGAAGCACTTCACAACGTACGTCATGGAGTTTTGCAGCAACAACCATAGATTTGTGTGCTGGCGCGTTGATCTAATGAAAGAGCACTTTTTTGGCAAGATATGGACGTTTAGCCTTAATCACATGCTGCAAACGGTCCAAAAGTGAAGCGTAATACTCCCCGGTGATGGTCTTGCCTTGTTCTAAATAGTCTATAAACACCACGTGATGTGAACCCCACAAAACTGTTGCCATGACTATTTCTACAGACCGAACCGTTTTTGCTTTTTTTTGGCGCACTTTCACCAGCTCCCACCCACTGTTTAGACTGCTGCTTTGTCTCTGGCGTGTAATGGTGAATCCATGTTTCATCTACAGTTATAAAGTCAAAGAAACTCAGCAGGATTGTGTCTGAATAAGTCTAAACACTCTTGCGAAGTGTTCATTCGAAGACGTTTTTGGTCGACTGTTAACAAACGCGGCACCCATCGCGCAGAAAGCTTTTTCATGCCAAGAAAATCATGTAAAATGTAGTGGACACGATCTATCGAGAAGTTTGCTATACCAGCAAACTCTCCTACTTTCAGTCGGCGGTCATGAAGTATGACATTGTGAATTTTTGTGACAATTTCGTCAGTTGTAGCGGTTTTTGGGCGCCCCGAGCGCAGCCCATTTTTTTTATTGTCGAAAACGAAGGAAAATAATCCTTTAAAGTAGAATCTAACGTATTTTTAATGTCCGTAGGATTAAGCCCCTTAAAACAAAGTACTTTATAACCGCTCGAACTTCAACTTTATCCATCTTTCACAAAATATCGAACTTTATGTGTTCACTCGATCACCACAAACAAGCAACTGCACGCAAACTTTTGAAAGTTTGCAGGGCGTCATCTCAAGGTTAATGCTTACAAAATATCCTAGTTATTTGATCCTACTAGCGCCCTCTCTATTTCAGACAGATAACTTATCGAACCACCTTCGTATTTCATACATTCTAATATACAGTTACACAAGTTATCCAAGAAAATCAAAAATAACTATCAGATTGACAAAAAAAGTAATTTTGGTTTTGTAGGGTAAAATAAAATTCATTTTTTATACAAAGAATAAACTTTCCATTATGTTCAATGACCTTTTGCCATCTTTCTTGCAGCTTCATGATTCCATGTTCACGGTCATAGGAACTTTGATCCTTGTCAGTAAAAGCTGAATCAAGTGCATCTGAGTTCATGGTTTAGGACAGGTCATTAAAGTTGTTCAGGTTATTCCTCACTATCCAAAGCTTTTTCCTGTGATATCGCTTAATTTTAAAATGAAAATTTTTTACAGTGGCATTCTTAATGCCTTCCAGAAGAATGATAAAAAATTTGATACCTTAGTGTTTTTTTCTATATCTGGCTCTTGCAGTTCTACTATAATTTATAGCGATATCACTCCTTTCAATGTTTTTCTTAACATGCGTTAGGCAACTAAAAATATAGATACGTGGCAAGGAAAAGATGCTCAGAGATATGAAACTGCTTTTACAACATTCAGTCTATCCTAATCACTCTAACGCATGTCCCAATGCCCCCAGCACAGAATACCATAGAATAGATGAGCATTTGTATACCTGTAGTATGCATTCACAAGGACGAGGAGGGAGGCAATATTTTTTAGGTTGCTTATAATGTAAATATTTTTATTCGAAAGTTGAGCGCATGTTCCATGTCAACTTTGCGTCAAGGTACACTCCCAAAAAATTTTCAGAGGAAATATCACTGGTCTTGGTGCAAAATTCGGGGTTTTAGTTTTGGATGCATTGATACTCAGTCTGTTGGTGATGAACGAAGTCTGTTTGTTCATATGAGTAATCATTACCGTTTGACTCAACTGCTCAATGTTTTCAGAGCTATTTAAAGTAGTTGTATCTTCAGCAAACGGCAAACAGCAGCAGAATTACAGGCACCAATGTCATTTATATAGAGCGAAAAGAGTATTGGACCCAGCACAAAACCTTGGGGGACACCATGGTTAACAGGTCTTTTGTCTGAAATATGAGATTACTATATGATACGTACTGAAGACCATTAGAAAAATATGACTCAATCAAACTCACACTGTTGCTGCCAATATGATAATTAGAGAGTTTTTTTACTAGCAAAGTATGAAACACACAATCGAATGCCTTAGTTAAATCGAAAAATGATGCTTAAGCACATATTTTTTCCTCAAAGTACTCTTGTTTATAGTTCACAAGTTGATTAATGGCTGTGGTGGTTGGCATGTCATTTCTAAAACCAAACTGACCTGGATTTAATAAACTGTGGTTATCTTCCTAAATAAACTCTCAAAAACTTTACAGGTATAATCAAAATCGGCCTGTAAGAGATTTTGTCACTAGAACCGTTTTTTTATTCTGGTACACCTGCCATCTTCAGATAGAGAGGGACAGTATTATTTTTTATACATAGATTTATCAGTTTAGTTAAGGAATAAATAGTTAATTCTTTGTTTTTTAAAATTTTAACACTTAAATTGAAGTAGTCCTAATTATTTTCTATCCAATCCAATGTGAAAGATATTGATGACATTACGCTTAATATTGTTTTTACTACTAAAAAGTTCCAAAGAGCCGCTATAACTAAAGGGTGTTTTTTATAGAGGTATAAAACTTTAAGTTGGCAACACTTTTTTAACTGGCGGCCATTTTGTCAGCTGTCAAGTGATTTATGTTTAGTTTGGTTTGGCATTTCAACATGAATAGACTGACGCCTGAACAACGCTTCCAAATTGTGCAAATTTATTTTGAAAATCATGGTTCTGTTCGAAATACGTATCGCGCACTACGTCCATTTTGCGGTCAACATAATCGTCCATCAGAGCAATTAATTCAATTAACTATGGAACGTTTTCGCACCACGTTTACTCTAAATGATAATACGCATCCACAGAGACGTCGTACAGTGCGTACAGAAGAAGTCAATGCTGTTGTAGAGCGTAGCGTAGAGGAAGAGCCGAATCAGTCTATCCGCCATCGTGCACAGGAATTGGATGTGTCCATTCACTTTATGGAAGATTTTGTGGAAAGATGTTGGTTTGCGTGCTTACAAAATCCAATTCGTGCAAGAATTGAAGCCACACGATCACCTAGCAAGGCGTAGATTCGGTGAATGGGCCCAAAACAAGATTGGCGTTGATCCCGATTTTCATAAGCGAATTTTGTTTAGCGATGAAGCTCACTTTTGTTTGAATGGATACGTCAATAAACAAAAATGCCGTATTTGGAGTGATGATAATCCTCAAGTGTATGTTGAGACACCGTTACATCCAGAAAAACTGACTGTTTGGTGTGCTTTATGTGCTGGTGGAATCATTGGTCCGTACTTCTTTAAAAACGATGCTGGTCAGAACGTTACAGTCAATGGTGACCGCTATAGAGCCATGATTACTGACTTTTTCGTTCATCAATTGAACAACCATGATGTGCAGGAGCTGTGGTTTCAACAAGACGGCGCAACATGTCACACAGCTAGTGCCACAATTGATTTATTGAAGGAAACGTTTGGTAACCGCATAGGACAACATTCGCCTCGTTATTGTCGATATACGGCCACAAATGTTGGAAAAAGTCATCGAAAATTGGACCTCCAGATTAGACTACGTCCGAGCCAGCCGTGGCGGTCATATGCCAAAGTCATATTTAAATTATAATGCCAGAAGGTTATCTTTCGAATAAAGTAAATTTCATGTCAATTTAAAAAATTCATCTTTGTTTTATTCCATTTAAAAGTTCTATACCTCTATAAAAAATACCCTTTATAAAAGGAGAAATAACGAGCATTCAGTCAAGCAACGATTACTTCTTTTTTCATCGGCTACGTAAAATTACTGCTATATTAGTCGCGTTTATCAGGGCATGGAATTAAAAGTTTTCCCGAAAACAATTTTCTAGTTGTTTTAAAATTTTGGGATTTTTGCAGTGTCCTGTATAAAATCTATATCTAAATTAACATCGCTTTAAATTATACTTTTATGGTTCGTTATCTAGTATGTCTGCACTTTAGGGATTTCCGTAATCTTACATTCTTAAAAACTACCTATAAAAGCAACGAAAAAATGTAATCTGAAAGAACGATTTATCACCGTTAGTTTAATTACTATAGTAATAGAAAATATTGCATATTGTGCGTGTTATTACTTTATTATTACCATTTCCTGCTAGTAAAAAAGCGTTGCTTGTTTTTATGACTGGATTATGACAATAATACATAAAAGTATGACTCAAATCTGAAATAAATTTTTTTTTTTTAACTGTTATACCATTATGCTGGGTAAAAACTAAAAATATTCTTTGTAAACTAGGTCTATTCATTATCACATAGGTATAAGTCCGGTCGTAAGAGTGGTCACAGATGGTCTATTGTATGATGTCTACACCCTGAAAAGTATACAATTTACATAAAGGAATGCAATGCGGGATGAATTTATAATTAATTTTATGCGTGTAACATCCTGACATTTAGTTTTACATTCTCTTACTCCGAACACTTCGCACATGGGCTAAAAAGTATTAATTTTTTAAAACGTTTGTAAACAATACGCTTGTAATTTTCGTCTGCGATTTAACAGGGGTGAATTGGCATATTTGGAAAATACACAATCCACAATACGTTTTAATTCACGATAAGTTAAAACAACTAGTTTGAGATAACGAAGTCAGTAGGTAAATGGTATGTATAATTTACATGCTTTCTGCTCGGTTTAGGTTATGTAAGGTAGGAATTTTCTGCATTAATTAACAAAATACATAACGTTTTTTCCTCAAGGTTAAACAACTGTATTGAATTATCAATATTGAAATGTATATATACTATTGGTATGTTATATCTACGTTCCTAGTCTTGCATTAAGTTATGTACATAATGAAATGAAAACCGAGAAAATATAAATATTTTATTGCCTGCTTTACGAAGACTACAAAATAGAATAATTTCTCCTATGATCTAAATTTAGTCTTTATACATTTTTCTCATTAAGACGCATGACTTTTGTGACACTTGTGTCATTTAATGATAATGCAAGTGATGCTCTTACAAAAATGTACTTAATACATTAATAGGTTTATAGAATATTAGCTATTATCCGTGGCTTCGCACGTCTTGACTGTGATTTTGTGACTTTTTATTTATTTTATTCACCAGTTTGTCCTTCTCAGTAAAAAAATGATTCAGTGAAAAAAATTGAGTCTCCATTTAGCCTGTGAAAGAATTTCAAAAAATACATACTTTTTAATTACTTATTATCAAAAAGATGCGTGCCAAGACTCATCTTTCCCTTTCATATAAAAATTCTTAGAAAAAAAGAATACTTCGTTTTTGCCCCCCTGTGATAGAATTTGTAAAAATGATAAAAACATATGTTTATTTGTAACTAACACCCTTCTGCGGCTTCGCTCCCACATTTTTGTGCCTGCAGTATATTTCCTAAGTCATATTTTTAAAGAATATCGGCTGGCGGAAATCATCTCTACCGATATAATGAAGAAAAATTGCAGCAGGTAGGATTTATTTGCTTATTTACTCAGTAGATGGGGCTGTTGGCTATTTTCCTCAAGATTTTCTCATCATTATTTTTCCCTCCAACAATTTCGCCTAACTTTCGTTTTCTTAAAAAATTTCGCAAAAATATTTTTTCTCAAAAGGGACAAAGGACCTCCCAATTTGGCAGCTCAGGTTTGTCATAAGGAACGACCTTGAGAGTATAACGACTAGTCATCTAGCAGCGGACATGAGAAGTGCACAGTGGCGGATCCAAAGAGAGCGATCGTCCCCCCCCCCCTCCTACACATAAAAAAAGCTTCAAATTCAGGCAAATAAACCCGACTTTGCCTCTTACACTAGGAATATGAATGCGATCGCCCCCCCCCCCCCCCTCCAAAGAGCTTTGAATTCAGGAAAATAGCCCCAACCCTGCTTCTTTCCTAGCGAATGCGAATGTTACTGGCATCTCCCTCCTCGTCGACAACTTGCTTTTACTTGCCATACTGTATTTTTGTGATATCCCCCCCAAAGAGAGAGACTGGATCCGCCCCTAGAAGTGGCTAGCTGGAGTTTCATGTCTATTCATACTTTTTAATAATAATTTTTCATCTTTATATAACCGATGATACTTCGAAATGACAGTTAAAATTTAATAAATTTTGAAAGGGAGGAGTTCTATCCTCTTTGTTGTGGAGGCTTGTGGTCAGCCTCCTGAATGAATTAAATGAGACTGGTTTATGCACCCACTTCTACGGCGTCGACCTAGTCATTTTGTGCGCTGGTCGCAGTATCCCAGACCTGGGGAGACCAATAATATTGGGATTGCGTAGCGATAGTGCCATAAAGAAGGGCTCAGAATAAGCCCGGACAAAGTCGATAAGGTACTCTTTACAAAAAAGATAAATACAGGGAGACTTTAAACAATTACATTGACAGGACTCTTCAATACAAGAGAATAACTAAATACCTGGTAGTAATTCTGGACGCACGACTGAGCTGAAATGATTATATTGCTTGTAAACGAGCTTTTGGGTGTACATGGAGACTGACTCCGAGAGTGCTATTGGTGATTGGAAGGGGGAGCAGAATTTTCTGAGAAATGGATCTTGGTGGTTTACAGATGGATCTCGATGAGATGAAAGAGCTGGAGCTGAAGTATTCGGCAGGAACACGGAGTCAGAGAGTTCTACTTTCTCGGATAACGTGCAGAAATTTCTGCGATTTTGCAATGTGGCCATCTCTGGGAGGGGGACCTGAGCAGGAATAGGATAATAAACACATACTCAGACAGTAGAGCTACGATAATAGCACTGAAGTCTAGTGTTGTCACTTCGTGACATCTCTAAATGCAAGGATGTGCAGTAACTGCTGTACAATCAGACTCGTGTGGGTCCCGGGTCACTTGGGTATATACGGGAATGAGGAAGCGGATCGTTTGGCAAAGATGGGGATCCTAGGCAATTCTACCTGTTCCAATTGCCATTAGTAAAAGGGAAACCAAATTGTTACTTGAAAGAAAATTTGTTGAATCGTGGAGAGGAGCTACTGGAATGAGGTGTGCCACGGAACATATAACTGGACCTAGCGCACGGCTTACTAGGGAGCCTTCTCTTCTTAGGAAGGAAAGAGCTGCGAATTATGGTGGGACTGTTGACAGGACATTGTCACGTGAAGGGCAATCTTCATAGGATTGATATTGTAGATGACTCGATATGTGGTGTCTGGAGGACGATGAAAGTTTTGACCATGCCTTCAGAGAGTGCCAGACACTCAACGGACAGGCAGAGACATTTTAGTGATACAGTTTTGTTATCGGAATCCATTAGGTGAGTTCAATCAACGAGGCAGCTTGGATTCGCAAAGGTCATCGCCATTGAATGAACTGCAGCTATAGTGGGATGTACAGGGCCCATCGAAGTCCAGCCATCGATGATCAAATATCACCATCTTTAGTTCATTCTTTCATTCATCTTAAATCTTTATCGAGATATTTAGTAATAACTGATTTAAAAATATTCTCTTGATACTCCGTATCTTGTAAAGGAAACATATTCGGACGGATGATTATTTTGTTCTCCTGTATATACAAATCGCATTGATCAGTTAATAAAAAAGTTCCAGTGCCAAAATTTTAAAGAGAAACAAATGCAAGAAATTAACGCCAAAATAACCTAGAAAGAATTTTTTAATTTCAACTTTTAAGTACACAAACTAATTATTTCTGAACTCGTTTTTAAAAAATCCATGTTATGATTCATTGCGTCATCCAAATTTTTAATAAAAATACGGTAAAAACAAGCTATTGTGGAGTGCAGTCTAACAATAGGCATATTATTCTGTTCATTTCAAAAAAAGTTCAACAAACCTGTAATAAACCTAAAAACGGTTTACATTATTGTATTTCCATTCTAAAGTGGAATAGGAACTAGGGTAATGGCTTTAGTTACGGTATATTATATTTATTTAAAGGCAACACAATAAAATCTCTTGTAGGATTAGGTAATATGTTTTTTTACATGTTTATATAAATATTACATATTTTTACTTTCAATTCTAGGAAGAAAAAGTACTTGTTTTGGTAAAACGATACTTCTTTTTTTTATTATCCTAAAAATTTTTCTAAATTCGCTAATTAAAATTATCAAATCTTCAAGCAAACTGAATTACACTTTCACTTTTCATGCTTATGGTACTTTAACTTTAGTTTAAGTGCTTTTTGGTTAGTGACTTATCAAACCAAAAAATTTTTTTATTATGAAAATTTATATTTATAAATATTACGGATGAAAATAATATGTTGAATTAACTAATGGAACATGCAACCGATAAAAGTTATCGATTGAAAATCTCCTAAACTTTTCACTGAAGATCGATGGTTGAGTGTCACTTATAGGTATGCTCTACATTTCGAACGTTTTAGATCGATTTTCTGAAGGAAAATACAGATCATGCTTTATTTTTAGAAAATTCGCAAACAAGCGTTTAGTATGTCAAAAAAATTTCAGTTCAAAAGGGAAACTTAATATACAGGGTTCTAATAAAGTGATTTACGGCTTTGAAAATCATGTACTGATTTACCTGTAGTTATCATGATCTAGGGTGTTTAATAGTTTGAAATTATCAATCAGTTAATGTCAAATCAAAGAATTTTTCTGTGCTACTGCATCCAAAACGCACCTAGCTGAAAATAAAGGCATAAAAATTTTGACTCTGTTAGGTTGTAAAGATCATATTAAAATCCATAGAGAAGTCTGTAATATGTTCAATGATGAATACCCAAATCGAATTTCTCGTTCTGTTAAAGATAGTGATAAAAGAGATGGTTCTATTATGTTCGAGAAAAAAAAATTGAACATATTATCACTGTAACCTGCTATATCATTCAATTGATCAGTGCCGGAAGATTCTTGCAACTCTAGCACAGCCTGGTGACAATACTAATAACTGGTCACTGCAGCTTAAGAAAACATCTACACACAATGAGCATCTTCAATGAAGAACCAATATGACGGAGAGGATGACCGATCCCATTCATTGTTTTCGAATGCGAAGGTTCAACCTACTAGAGACGCCTTCAGGGACCGATCAATCCCGAAGGGTTATACTCAGAGGACAAACTAGTGAACAGATTCTTAATTCTGATCGAGGCAACGAATCTGTTAACATAAAAGAGATATAATAGGCGACACAATAAGTTTCAAGGCCCCGTGAAGAGCTACTCAACCCTGACCTGGCATATCATTCAATTAATCAGTTCTAGCACAATGATGGTCGTGACAACGCTATTCACCGCACCATCGTCACTAAATTAAAAAAAAGCGACATCCCTATAAAGCACTCTTTCTCCAATAATACTGGGCAACAGCCAAAATGAATCTAAAATAAAATTTACTAAATCTTATCATTTTAAGTGTGCTAAAACAACTTATCTTTTTAATATTAGTGCAAATTTCGAGATACGGAATGTTATATTTCCCTATATATTAGCAATGTAACCGCAAGGATGCACGTGGTATATTTGTATTGTTATAACAATAGAAGGGTGTGACGTTGCCAAATATACGTTTTTCCCAAGTTAAGGAAATTTTACATAACTTGGCAATATCGCATGGGGGATCTCTAGGGATGACCCCCATATACGAAGTCCCAACCCCCCAGGGCTTAAAATAAGGGAAATAGCCATTTTAACCCATGTAAATTGACTTTTAGGTCTGTTTTGTACCGAATAGCCCCTGTATACAAACAAATGACAAACGCTACTATTAACTTTGTTAAGGCACTACGTGAGGAATTTCCAAGGCTAAATGAAGCAAAAATTAAAGAAGGTATTTTTGTTGGACCACAGATTCAAAATATTCTGAAAGACAAACATTTTGACAACATATATTGAAAAAAAAATGCTTGGAATAACCTTCGGATCGTGGTCACTAAATTCTTCGGAAATAAAAAAGCTGACAATTACGTTACCCTTGTTGAAAATATGTTGTCATCGTATCAAAAAAAGGGTTGCAATATGTCTCTTAAAGATCCATTTCCTAAACTCACATTTGGACTTTTTACCGACTACTATGGGGCTCTTGTTAGAAATGTTCCCGAAACAATTCACAAAAGAAAAGCAAAAAGACGGGCTGTTTAGTGTCTCTACAAGTGTAAAAGTATTTATTTTTTATAATTTTGTTAAAAATAAAATTAAAAAAAAAACTTGTTCTTGAAACTTCCAACTAAGTTTTTAATTTCATTGTCATTTTTGTGTTTAGCGCCCCAAAATTAACAAAAAATGCACTTTTCATACAAGCTATAACAAATAAACTAAAATTTGTTGCGTAGTGTTATTGAGGTAATTCATTTTATTCCGAAAACAAATGCTCAAATTTTGCGAAGAAATCGACGTTACCAACCGCGACACCTATTACAATATGTTGCATTAAACAGATATTGAAAACTACTGACCAATATCCCTACTATCACACACCTACAAGTTGTTAACCAAAATCATAACCAATCGCATAACAAACAAACTCGATTTTTACCTACCTGTCGAACAAGCTGGATTCAGAAAACACTTTAGCACCACAGATCACCTACACACCATAAGAATACTAATTGAGAAGTGCACCGAATATAACGTACCGCTCCATATGGCTTTTGTAGATTTCCAGAAGGCATTCGACTCCGTCGAAATATGGGCAGTATTACAATCCTTAGAAAACGCAAGAGTCGGTTCAAGATACATAAACATCATAAAGAATATATACGAAAATGCAACCATTCAAATAAAAATAGACGACAAGACGAAAACGAACCCCATAAAACTACAAAGGGGGGTGAGACAAGGGGACACTATCTCGCCAAAACTGTTCACCCTAGTCCTAGAGGACATTTTTAAGGAAGTTAAATGGGACATCAAAGGTATAAACATCGACGGAATATACTTGAACCATCTAAGATTTGCTATGACATAATAGCAAGTAATTTCCAAGAATTGAACGAAATGTTACAACAGCTTAATGACGTATCCGCATCTGTAGTCCTTAAAATGAACTACAACAAAACAAAAATAATGAGCCACGAACAGGCAAACATAACAAAACAGAACTAGAGGATAGAAAACGTCGAACACTATGTATACTTGGGTCATGACATCAGACTAGTGAAATCAAACCAGGATGCTAAAATAAAAAGAAGAACACAGCTGACATGGGCCGCTTTTGGCAAACTTGCACACATCCTGAAAAATAATTCAATTCCCATAAATCTAAAAAGAAAAGTATACGACACATGCATATTACCGGTGTGTACGTATCGATTAGAGACCATGTCCCTCGCCAAAAAGTCCGCTAAAAAATTAGAAACAGTCCAAAGAGCGATGGAAAGAAACATGCTTGGAATATCATTGAGAGACAGGATTAGAAACACCGAGATAAATCGCAGAACGAAAGTCAAAGACATCGTGAAGGAGATTGCAAAGATGAAGTGGCGACGGGCTGCTCACATAGCCCGATATGAGGACAACAGATGAACACGAAGAATCCTGGAATGGAGACCGAGGGAGACAACAAGAAGCACGGGAAGACCTCAAAAAAGATGGGTAGATGACATAAGGACAGTGGCGGGCAAACAGATGATATTGGCGAAGAATAGAGAAAGATGTCAAATGAATGGTTGTTATCAACTTTTATACCCCTCCCAAAAAAGAAAAATGCCAAGCATTGCTCCGACTACCGTACAATAAGCCTGATGGTTCACACATTGAAGGTCCTGTTGAAGGTGATCCATAACAGAATATTCAGGAAACTAGATGTGGACATCAGCGATACACAATTTGGATTCCGTAAAGGCCTAGGAACAAGAGAGGCACTGGTCGCACTTAATGTCTTGTCACAAAGCTGCCTAGACATGAATCAAGATCTACACGTGTGCTTTATAGACTACAATAAAGCCTTTGACAAAGTTAAACATGATCAACTCATCGAATCATTGGTAAGGAGAAGGATCGACCTCAGAGACATAAGAATAATCTCAAACCTATACTATGGCCAGAAAGCAACAATGCGAATAGAAGACATAACATTAGAGGAAATAGAAATACAGAGAGGGGTTCGTCAAGGGTGTGTACTTTCACCAATTCTTTTTAATCTGTATTCGGAAGATATAGTAAATAAGGCACTTGCTGATCAGGACATAGGCATTAAAATTAACGGCATGACAATAAATAATCTGAGATACGCCGACGATACAGTTCTTTTAGCTGGAACACATGAAGACCTACAGATGCTAATTAATAGAATGGTCACAGTAAGCGAAGAATATGGACTCTCACTGAATATAAACAAAACAACTCGGGACATTCGTACGGTGTGTGTAAAGAATCAACCTATTGAAAAAGTGAGAGAATACAAGTACCTTGGCACAACCATTAATGAAGACAATGACAGCTCCCAAGAAATACGAATCAGAATCGAACAGGCCAGAAACACATTTATAAGAATGAAGAGGCTTTTTTGCTGCCGAGATCTAAACCTTGAATTAAAAGTACGACTGCTGAGATGCTATGTGCTGTCTGTACTGTACTATGGGATGGAAGCTTGGACACTGAAAATGTCTGACATGAGAAGACTGGAGGCATTTGAGATGTGGATATACCGGAGAGTGCTGAGGATTTCATGGGTAGAGAGAATAACCAACGAGGAAGTAATGAGACGTATGCATAAGGAAAAAGAAGTGATTCTAACAATTAAAAGAAGAAAACTACTATATATGGGACATGTCATGAGAGGAGAAAAATACCAGATATTGCAGATTATTATGCAGGGAAAAATCCAAGGAAGGAGATCCATAGGAAGAAGAAGAAACTCATGGCTGAAGATCCTTAGAGAGTGGTTTGCATGCAGTAACAACGAGTTATTTAGAGCAGCGGTCTCAAAAATCAGGATTGCCTTGATGATTGCCAACCTTCGAAGCGGAGACGGCACCTAGAGAAGAAGAGAAAAATGGAAACAATTCAGACAGATCTACATCCAGGAGTGGATGGACAGAGGTTGACAAAGAGAGAAAGAGAGAGAAACAAATTTGAGTTGATACAAGTAACACTTTTCTAATCCACTCTATATAATAGTTTCTTTTCTAAAAGAATGTTTTAAAAAAATTAACGGGTCCACCGATTTTTTAACTATCAAGCGGTGTTCCATATATTAGACTAATTGGTTTCTTTATCACAACCCTGTATATTTTCTTGTATTTGATATTTCTGGTAAAGTAGTGTTACGATTTTGTCTCTTTAAAATCGCTCGCTGGGGTCGCAAAATAAAAAACAACACTTTTCACTAATACTTCCAACATTTATATTAATTACTTCTTAACACAGCTAAAATACAACAATCTTATTACTACTATTTAATATCTTCATAATTCAAATACAACTATACAACTAACTATACTAGCTTATCCTATCCCTCTTTATGTACCTATGGAATCTCCTATACAAATTCAGAACATAAAAGTTTATATCTATCTAGAAATATGACTCATCGATATAATCTTCCTTTCGGCACATTATAATTAAGATGACTCATCACATCGGAATATTTGTATACGAGGACGTATCAATAAGTTTCTTTTAGTCGTTCATAACAGTATTAATGCCCTTAATTTTAGGATTTTTTGTTTTGTCTGATACAATTACCACCCTAATACCGTATTTAATTTTTGTTACAGAATAAATCATGGATGATACGGTATGGGCTCGTGACCATACTGACGGGTTTGTACTAGGACGGATAAGCGAAATCACCAGCGATGGAGCGGAAGTTCAACCCTTGGATCCCAAGTATCCCAAGAAGGTGTTGCCTTTCAGCGACATCTTCAGGGCGAACGTGGAGAAGGACAGAGATTACGATGATAATTGTACGTATAACTTTCAAACAAGTTTAACTTTTCTTGTGTATTAGAAAACTTAAGTCTTTTCGCTAACCATCTTTTTTGTAAGACTTAAACAGTCAGATTCACTAAGAAGGTTTACGACTTAGACCCAATCTATTTACCATGGAAGTTAGATCTTGTAGTTGACTAGTTTTATTTTGCTGATGATTTTGTTATAATTTGTATTACATATGTCAACAAATAAACACTTATATACTACAATTAAGACTAAAAACCTTGGAATCAATAAGAGAAATAAACGGTGTTTTTTTATAGAGGTATAGAACTTTTAAATGGAATAAAACAAAGATGAATTTTTTAAATTGACATGAAATTTACTTTATTCGAAAGATAACCTTCTGGCATTATAATTTAAATATGACTTCTGGCATATGACCGCCACGGCTGGCTCGGACGTAGTCTAATCTGGAGGTCCAATTTTCGATGACTATTTCCAACATTTGTTGCCGTATATCGGCAATAACGCGGCGAATGTCTTCCAAGTAATCAATCGTTTCGGGCTTATCGGCGTAGACTAGCGACTTCACATATCCCCACAGACAATAGTCTAGCGGCGTTAAGTCGCACGGTCTTGGAGGCCAATTCACGGGTCCGAAACGTGAAACTATGCGGTTACCAAACGTTTCCTTCAATAAATCAATTGTGGCACGAGCTGTGTGACATGTTGCGCCATCTTGTTGAAACCACAGCTCCTGCACATCATGGTTGTTCAATTGATGAACGAAAAAGTCAGTAATCATGGCTCTATAACGGTCATCATTGACTGTAACGTTCTGACCAGCATCGTTTTTAAAGAAGTACGGACCAATGATTCCACCAGCCCATAAAGCACACCAAACAGTCAGTTTTTCTGGATGTAATGGTGTCTCAACATACACTTGAGGATTATCATCACTCCAAATACTGCAGTTTTGTTTATTGACGTATCCATTCAAACAAAAGTGAGCTTCATCGCTAAACAAATTCGCTTATGAAAATCGGGATCAACGGCAATCTTGTTTTGCGCCCATTCACCGAATCTACGCCTTTGCTAGGTGATCGTGTGGCTTCAATTCTTGCACGAATTGGATTTTGTAAGCACGCAAACCAAGATCTTTCCGCAAAATCTTCCATAAAGTGAATGGACACATATCCAATTTCTGTGCACGATGGCGGATAGACTGATTCGGGTCTTCCTCTACGCTACGCTCTACAGCAGCAATGACTTCTTCTGTATGCACTGAACGACGTCTCTGTGGATGCGTATTATCATTTAGAGTAAACGTGATGCGAAAACGTTCCATAGTTAATCGAATTAATTGCTCTGATGAACGATTATGTTGACCGTAAAATGGACGTAGTGCGCGATAGGTATTTTGAACAGAACCATGATTTTCAAAATAAATTTGCACAATTTGGAAGCGTTGTTCAGGCGTCAGTCTATTCATGTTGAAATGCCAAACCAAACTAAACATAAATCACTTGACAGCTGACAAAATGGCCTCCAGTTAAAAAAGTGTTGCCAACTTAAAGTTCTATACCTCTATAAAAAACACCCTTTAGTTGACTAGTTTTGTTTTGCTGATGATTTTGTTATAATTTGTATTATATATGTCAGCAAATAAACACTTATATACGACAATTAAGAATAAAAACCTTGGAATCAATATGAGAAATACTTGTCTCCCGAAAACAAACAAAACTTTCCATTTTTGACCGTTTCGTAATAAATACAAATGACTTTTTATCTTCTATTTTGAATATTCAAAACTAACTTATTATTATACCTGTCAGTTTAAACCCTCTACTGTCAATTTAGACAGTGTTAATGAATTAGGGGGTTATATTTTTAAAATGAATTTTAGCTATTGATCAAATATTGTTATTTAATGTAATAGAAATTACAATCGAACTGGTGATGAATATTTAGTATCCCCAAAAAGTTTTTCCAATGTAAATTGTTAATTAGAGAACCAGCATATTGTCATTTTCCACCCTATATTATTATTTGATCAATAACACAAATATTGGAATTCTGTTGTTTATTCCAATATAAATTTTTCCACTTAGTCAATTCGAATTTATTCCCGAAACATCTATGTGGAACAAACTTATATTTTTTTTAAATATATACAATGTATCCAATTTTAACTTCTGCATTAGAAAAACTCAAAATCTTCGCAGTTGACAAAAGTTGTAGGTTTTGCAGGAGATCATCTCTTGATAACTTTGACCTGAGACGTCAAGGTCTTTTCTAGGTCATTTCTGTTTTTTCGATTGAAAACCTAAAGTCTGAAAATTGAAAGTATTTAATCCTTTAACCAATTTCACCTTTTAAGTAATTTCGAGCAAGAATTTACAAGGTCTGTGTAAGACCGATACTGACCGACGGCGCAGAAACAAGAAATGAAACCACAAAGACAAAACAAACTATGAGAACCACAGAAATGAAAACGCTGAGAATGATCACGGGAACAAGTTTAAGAGATAGAATAAGAAACGCAAAAATACGCGAGGACAGCGGAGTGGGGGATGTTGTGAAGTGGGTTCGAAACCGTCGTAGGCAGTGGAGAGATCACGTGGAACGAATGGACGATGACAGACTAGCAAAAACCGTGATGAGAGAAAAACCAAACACCAAACGGCCACCTGGACGGCCCCCCAAAAAATGGAGAGACAGCTGGATTTCGACCTCAAACGAGGATCGATGAGGCATTGTATCGATAACAGAACTTGGTTCTACCTAGAAGAAGAAGAAGTAATTTCAAGGTCAAATGCACTATTTAGATACATCCAACAGATATCTCGGAACATATGACTGCAATAGACACGTGCTTCGAACAAAAGTTGTATGGTTTGAAAGGTATATTCACTGGTAGTTTTGACACTGACATCAGAGTCAAAGGTCTAGTACATTCTAGCGTAAACACAAGTCTTCAACTTAAGAAAGTTCAAGGAATGACTCGTCTCCAATTACTTATAGTGAATGAGGCATCGAAGGCTATCTATCGGTTTAGTTGTTTAGGATATCTTAGAGCCGGAGTAATGGAGAGATGCCCCTAACTCCTCATAGACATGACCCGGTTCTGAAACCCAAACCTTTTCTTTTGCAAAACAGAGAAAATTGGGAAGAAGAGCAAACTCTTTTGATCTTGATGGTTTGCAGACTTATCTAGACATAAGGAAAAAAAGATTTAGCTGCAGTACTCAGTATCAACAAGGGCTCAGGAAGTCGTAAGACTCTCTCGAACAACATAAGACGTTTCAACCACATTTTTCAATGTGGCTATCCCTGTAGGGAAAACAAATAGAAATAAAACCGAAAATATATGTAAAGATGGCCAGGGGGCTACAATGTTGGCACTGACGTCTAGTGGTGTAGCTTCACGACTAGTATCAGTACAGAGATGTTCTTGACAGCCTTAAAAAGTACGGCTGCACCATCTTTATATATTAGGACTGATAAGTAACCCAATCCACGTGTAATTCACTGAATTGAATGAAACTTGACATACGAGTAGAACATTGAAAAATATTAGACATGTATTTTTGTGTAACGACCATAACTCACTTTTAAGCGTAAAAACTACCCGTTGACTGAAAGCTATCTATCGATTTAGTTGCTTAGGACATCTTGGAGCCAGAGTGCTGGAGAGATGCCCCTAACTCCTCATAGACATGACCCGGTTCTGAAACCTAAACCTTTTCTTTTGCAAAACAGAGAAAACTGGGAAGAAGAGCAAACTCTTTTGATCTTAATGGTTTGCAGACTTATCTAGGCATAAGGAAAAAGAAGATGTAGCTGCAGTGTTCAGTATCAACAAGGGCTCAGAAAGTCGTAAGACTCTCTCGAACAACATAAGACGTTTCAACCATAAATTTGTTATTTTTCAATGTGGCTATCCCTGTAGGGACAACAAATAGAAATAAAACCGAAAATATATGTTAAGATGGTCAGGGCTACAATGTTCGCACTGATGTCTAGTGGTGTAGCTTCACGACTAGTATCAGTGCAGAGTTTTCTTGACAGCCTTAAAAAGTACGGCTGCACCATCTTTATTTATTAGGACTGATAAGTAACCGAATCCAAGTGTAATTCACTGAATTGAATGAAACTTGACATACGAGTAGAACATTGAAAAATATTAGACATGTATTTTTTTTATAGCGACCGTAACTCACTTTGAAGCGTAAAAACTACCCGTTGACGGTGTAATAAAGGGTAGTAAATAAGTAACGAAATATCTAAGGACTTCCCCAAGGACGATTTGTTTGGTAAAAGTTTGAAGTAGTTAATTTGACCTTGACAATGCTCTTTGCAGTAGTTTCAAGGTCAACCTAATTTTTTTTAAACCTCCTTTTTTACTATCTGCAATTGAAAGAACAGTAAATTTTATGTTCAAATAGGTGAAAAAATTTGACGTTTACAATGACCTTCATAATTATTTCAAGGTCAGTTTTTTCTCTTTCGTGACCGTAAGGTTTTGAACCATAATCCAGAGAAACCATATGTGGTTTAAAGGGTCTGAGACATTACTGAACTAAAATTTGCTTTTAGTTTTACAAAATTAATTTGTTTAACTAAATATTATTGCAAAATAAACTTTTTTTGCAAAATAAAGCCAAAATCTGATTCTAAATACTTCCAATTTAGTTGTTGTATTACCATACAATTTGTTACAAATTCCATCCGGGATCTATTGGGCGCTATCTTTGCTTGTTGACTATGAACTTTGATGAGTTAATAAACAAACATATCGTTTGCTTACTAAACCTGTATTATTATAAACAAATTGTTTAAGCAATTTAATTTTGCAACATTAATGACAAATTTAAATTCGTAATTCAATTTGAACTATTCACATATGACTATTCATTTCCTTCTGGGGTTATTAAGTTTATTAAAACTGCAAAATTAATAATTTGTAACGAATTGTATGTTAATACTTATAACTCAATCGGACGTATTTTTTTCCGTAGAATCAGATTTTTGTGTTTAATTTTGTAAAAAAATTAAGTTTGCAATAATCTGTTTAAACAAGTTATTTAAACAGCGATGTCTCGGACCCTTTAAATCATATGTGGTTTCTCTGGATTATGGTTCAAAACTTTACGGTCACGAAAAAGAAACAAAAATGACCTTGCAATAGTCATGAAGGTCATTGTGAACGTAAAATTTTTTAACATATTTAGACGTAAAATTTATCGCTATTTCTATTGCAGGTGTACAAAAGAGGTTTTCCATTCGAAAAATAATGTTGACCTTCAAACAACCATCAAGGTTATTGTCAAGGTCACCATTTGATTTCTCGTTGAAAATTATTTCAGAAATGATCTTCACCTTTACCAAACAATCATTCCTGGGCGTCTTTAGTTGTTCCTTTGCTTGCTTAGAGTAGTCTTCATTACATCAACGAGATATAGTTTTTACCCTTAAAGCTGAGTTATGGCCTCTACACAAAAATATGTGTCTAATATTTTCCACTGTTCTACTCGTATGCCAAGTTTCATTTAATTTGGCGAGTTACACTTGGGTAGGTTTACTTGTGAGTTGCAATTATTAGGTCTCTCTGATTTTAATTACTTTGAGGATTTTTTTCTTTTGGGGCCAAAGTTTGCAGTCATTTAGATCTTAATTCTTTTGACACTTCTTGTTGGTAAGATTATTTATATTTCGTGGATTTTTAGAAGATTCCGAATAGATGTTTGAAAATGATTTTTCAAATTAAATTATATGTAATATTTTTTTTTGTATTTTTAGGTGAAATGATGTTCCTAAATGAAGGTTCCTTATTACACAACATTCGTATACGATATTACAAAAATAAAATCTATGTAAGTACCTTATTTTTATTTTATTGCGCTAAACAAAGTGTATTATGTTCACAAGTCAAGGCCCTATAAGCTTTCAAAATAGGCTTTAATATTCTCTTTGAAATAGGATATTACTTATCTAACGTTACCAGAAATTTGTGAATGTTTTAACACCCAGAATATTTTGCTATTTGAACGTTACCCAAATTTTCTATAAGCGCATTGTCTTTTAAAGTAAATGTTAGAACTAGTTTTCCTCTTGTCAATTCAGTTCGCAGACATTCTGTATACAAAGCTTTTATTAAAATTGCAAGGGTAACTTCTGTGGCTAAAAATAGGAATTAAGTTATATTATCAAAACATGCTTGTAAATATTTAAAAATATTTATTTGACTTAGAGTTTGTCACATATAGGTTATGTAAGAAATGCTAATTTTCTTAAGTATGTAATAACGTAATGCGTGTGATAAAAAAATTTATACAAGGATAAAAAATTTATTAAAATGTTATCGATTATTTTTAAGTTATCTTTGTTAGAGTAAACAATCGGACATGATTGACAGCATTTCACTCACTCGGTAACGGGTAAAAGTACAGAATTTCTTACTATTTTCGTCTCTTATAATTAATATGAAATTCCATCATATAAAATGTCAGACTCTGAGATGCATGTTTAGATAGACTTGTTATAAGTTAATATAAATATACGAGGTGTGGCTATAATGTAAGGAGACTGAAGCTTCTACAGAAGAAGCATTCTCTTTCGAATGCGGCGCCTCAGACAAATCCTTCTGGCCATGGCCTTGGATTGTATAAGAGCTGTTTTTTTGTTTTGCCGAAAAAAGTGGGATAATAGAGCTACGAATTGTAGTAAAATTTCACATGAAACTTAGAAAACCTCCTACAGAAACTTTTCTTTTATTAAAAAAAGTGTATGGCAATGATGTTTATTATGTGCACGAGTTTTTGCATGGTTTAAGCGTTTGCTAGATGGCCGAGATGACGTTGAAGATGATTCACGCTCGGGTCGCCTTTCCACATCAAAAAAGGGTGAAAATATTGAAAAAGTCGGTAATCTGATTCGATCTTAACGTGGGTTAACTATTCATGCAATTGTTGAAACTGTAGGAATTGACAAATAATGCGTAAGACAAATTTTACATAACAATTTTAACATGCAAAAAACGTGTGCGAAAATGACGCCTAAAATTCTCACAATCAACACTTTAAATGCAATTGAAGATGACCCGAACTCGTTGGAAAGAGTGATAACATGGAAAGAATCTTGTTTTTTAACCTATAATTCTAAAACTAAGTGCCATTGGAAGGCCCAACTTCACCAAAAGCTAAAAAGCTTAAATGTGTAAATCAAGATTCAAAGCGATGATGATTGTTTCTTTCGATATTCATGGTATTGTGTACCTTCACTGAATTCCTGAAGGTCAAACAATTAATCAACATTCCTACCTTGAGGGTCTTACTTAACTTCGCGAATAAATAAGAACAAAACGACCCTAATTGTGGAAGAACAAGTCTTGGGTGCTCCATCAAGACAACACGCCGGCTCATTCTGCATTGTTTGTCAAGAGATTTCTAGCCAAGTACAACATCCCATTGTGACTTTTATATGTTGCCTAAGGTCAAATCTGCATTAAAAGGAACAATATTTCAGTCCGTTGGAGCTGTGAAAAATAATGCGACAAGCTTCATGAAGAAGTTCACAAAAGAGGACTTCCAGCACTGTTTCGAACAATGGAAAATTTGCATGGTGCGTTTTAGAGATAGAGGAGATGTGTATGTTGAAGGTGATAATAACTAAATATGTATAAATTTAAAATAAAATCATTTTTCAGCGATAGTCTCGTTATTTTATAGCCACATCTCTTATTATTGCCTACTTTCCAATAAATATATAAAATATAACGCTTCATTTTTCATCTACGAACATTTTAGCACATATCACTACTATGAAACTTCCAACAAAGAATATTATTAAGCATATTAATGATACTGAAGTTTTTCGAAATTTTAATTTTTACTACAAGCACAGGTTAGATATCAAAAATTTTTCATTCACTGAAAAATAGCTCATTTTTTTGGCAAAAACAAAAGAACAAAATGACAACATTTAGCTATTTACAAGTCTACAAAATTGGAATAAAATCAGTTCAGTATTTTTTTAGAATTCTGCTAAACAGCTGTGTGAAGATATTTTACTTTATTTCCTAATAATCATATAACCAAAGTAGATTGAAATCGTTTTTCCTCATATAAAATATGTTCTGTGTCTCCGAGGAGTGTAAGCCAATACCTTGCATGCGGTAATAAAATTTTTAATATACTAGGTGATTTGAAAACTTCTAGACGGTCACCTAGATGGCGTTGATATCAGAAAACATATGCTGTTGCTGGAATGTTCCATTCTTATGAACACCTGTGAAATTTCAAGTCGATCTGTCAAATAGTTTTTTTTTCTCCAGTTGCTTTGTTAAAAATGGAAAAATTGGAAAATCGTATTTATATACAAGAAAGTTTGAAAGGAGATATGATAAATGTGAAAAAGTTATTTTATTCTCTTTACGACCGTTCAGAAAGGGGACAGACAATATATTCTCTGCGAATCCCACTCTGGTTCTCTCCCCATACTAATTTCGACCACCTAATGGTCGCATCAGTGGAGCTGTAACGAACCGAGAGTAAATTGCACAGAAAACAACTGTCTACTTAAAATTTTTATATCGTAAAATATCGGCAGGATATTACCCGCAGAACTTGATGCCGAACTATTATCTTAAACAGTACAAACGAACATTTGAATATAACCGGGAGGGGTACGAAATTATTAAAAACAAACAATTTCACGGTTTGTGTATTTGGAAAGGTTATTTTACTCCCCCTACGATCATTAAGAAAGAGGACAGATAGTATAATCTCTACGGATTTCACTTTGATTCTCTCTCCATACTAGTTTCGACCAGCTAATGGACTCATTAGTGGAGCTTTAACGAATCGAGAGCAACATGCACAGAAAACAACTGTCTACTTAAAATTCCCATATCGTAAAATATCGGCAAGATATTAGCCGTAGAACTTGATGCCGGACTTGTTTTCTGTGCATTTTGCTCTCGGCTCGTTACAGCTCCCCGACCATTAGGTGGTCGAAACTAGTATGAGGAGAGAACCAGAGTGAAATTCTCAGATAATATACTGTCTGTCTCCTTTCTTAACGGTCGTAAGGAAAATAATATAACTTTTTCAAATACATAGACCGTGAAATTGTTTATTTTTAATATGGTAAATGTATTAGAGAATGATGCTTCTTCGCGAGCAATAGTATTTAATTGACTTGCTGAATTTAAACGTGGTCATACAGACATCAGTGTTGATGCATACAGTGTACATCCAAAAACTACTACCAATGAAGAAATTATTGATTCTATTCCTGATATGGTTTTGCTTAATAAACGAATGATTCCGTATGAAATTGTTGAGGCTGTGGGCATCTCAAACGAACGGATGTTTCATATTTTGAAGAATGAATTCAAAAAACTATTGACAAGGTGGGTACCGCATTCCTAAACGTTGGATCAAAAATACATTGGAGTGAAATTTTCACAATAACAATTGGATCGATTTATAAAGAACAAAACAGATTTTTGGGTAAATTTATAACTACACAGTGTACTGAACCTGGTTGTTGTGCCTCGCAGCGGGTAAAGGAATTAAAATCGTCCAAAAAGATTATGACATCAGTTTTTTTGGAAAGAAAAAGAAATATTGTTAATTGATTACCAACAAACCAGAAAAGCAATGACATGACAAATCTTAGTGCAACTTTCTGTTCCTACTGGATGTAAAAATTAGGGAGAAATGACCAGGTTTATAAAAAGAAAAACTCATCTTTCATCGAGACAATGCACCTGCTCTCACATGTATTTTGATGATGGCAAAAATCACTGAATTACAGTTCGAATTGCTTGAACGTCCACATTATTCACCAGATTTAGCCCCTTCTGACTTCCATCTATTCCCACACCTCAAAAGATTTCCGTGGAAAGTGCTATTAATCGAATGAAGAAATTGTAGCCGTACAAGGGTATTTTGAAGGTCTTTCGGAAAATCATTTCAGAGTTGGAGGTTCGCTGGAAAAAATATATTGAATTCAAGAGAGATTATACTGAAGAATAAACTTATTTTCAATAATTAACTAATATAATTCATGTGTAGTCTAGGAACTTTTCAAAACACCTAGTACAGTAAAAATTTGTGCCATTAGACAAGTTACGTGTCGCCACAGACCTGTTACTTGATAAGTTTTTATATTTTTGTAATGTATGAAATGCTGATAAAAATTCATATAATTCTTAGGTTATGATTTATTTTCACGTTAAATTAGATGTTATTATATTAGGGACAATGGATGATTAATGTTTTGTTTTTTTCAGTCCTATGTAGCGAATATTCTCATTGCAGTGAACCCGTACAAAGATATTCCAGAACTTTATTCAAATAAGACCATAAAAACCTACCAAGGCAAATCTTTGGGAGAATTACCTCCTCATGTTTTTGCCATTGCTGATAAGGCTTTTAGAGATATGCGGGTCTTTAAACAATCGCAATCGATTATTGTTTCTGGGGAGTCCGGAGCTGGTAAGTAAATTTGTACGCTACGTTTACGTATAAAAATTATATTTGATTTACATGAGTTATACATCACTTTCTTTACAGGTTGCTTCTATATTCCAAGAAATTGGATTTGAACCCTTCGGCTTTTAATCCTCTTTAATTATTTTTCTCTCTTGGCCTTTTCTATTTTCGAATTAAATTGTTTTTCTTGCCAGATAAATCATTTTTATCTCACTTCCATATCACGTAGACGGCAACACGATGTTGTGAGTGTAATTAGTAGCAATCTTAATTAGAGTTGTTCTCATGCACTAAATCAGCGTTTCTTTAGTTAAAAACTACTAAAATCTAATTTTCTCTTTTACTGTTTTAAATTATTATTTATGTATTTTTTAGGTAAGACTGAATCAACAAAACATCTTCTGAAGTATCTCTGTGAAGGAGGCGCTGCTGGTCCAGTAGAACAGAAAATTTTGGATGCCAACCCAGTATTAGAAGCATTTGGTAATGCTAAGACAACTAGGAATAATAACAGGTAATACTTGAGCAGTACAACCCCATTAAAACTTTCCTAACTTAAATAATTTTGTTCCCTATGTATTTAAAGATTTTTTTATTTGTAATACGATTTGCTTCTTGTATGACCTCTTCCTTTGACCTTTTCTTTGCTGTTTCCAGGCTTTTTTATTGCTACCTTTATTGGGTCCGAAAGTGATGCATAGTATTTTTCGATAATAATTTTCCTCTTTTCGAAATAGTGAATTATAAGAATTTCTCTTCTGCGTCCCAAAAAGCTTCATGTGCGATGTTTTGTCTCTAGAATATAATGTGTAACCAAATTTCTTCCATTGTCACAAAACGACGCAAAAACTTCAGTAGATTCTGGTCAAACACTTGCAGAGTGAAGGGAGATGTTCACATGCGAATTCGCTTTTGCTCTGGAGTGAGTAAACGCAGCATCCATCTTACACAAAGGTTTTTCATGTGCAATTCGTTATGCAAAATTAAGTGAACTCGTTCTGTATTATCTGTTAGTCACTCCTTTCTCGACTAAAATCAAATCATGAACTTTATCGATCATATCAGATGTCATAGCTGATTTCAAGGCTCCAAAAAGTGAAACTGTTTTATAGGAATGGCACAAATAATTGAATCCACACATCCCAATTTTATCCATTTTTCACAAACTTGAGCCACTTCTGAATATGCAACTGTTGAACAACGAATTACTGTCAGAATGTTTTGACATCATAAATGCATTAATTTGTTGAAAGAAAACTTCAAAACTACATATACAAATGACGCCAGCGCCACCTCCTAGTTCGCGAACCAAGTTACTTACCAAATCACCCTCGTAGCTTACAAAATATTGAGAAATTGCTTATATTTTAAATATATATTTGTCTTTTAGTTCAAGATTTGGTAAATTCATAGAAGTGCACTTCGATAAGAAGTTCCAGGTAGCAGGTGGACATATATCCCATTATTTATTGGAAAAAAGTCGAATTTGTTCTCCCCATGGAGAAGAACGAAGTTATCACATTTTCTATATGATTATGGCTGGAGGTCCTGAGAGCTTAAGGCAGAAGTTAGGATTAACTAAACCCGACGATTTTAATGTAAGTTTTAAATTTAACGTTGCGAACGACCATAAACTGATAATCATTTTTTAGTATTTAAAACATGGTTGCACGAGGTACTTTGCAAAAGCATCAAGCGAGAAAATTATTAGTCCCAGTCAAAAAAGTGCAGCTCAAGCTAAAAAAGGTTCCCTCAGGGATATTTTGATTGATGACGTCGAAGATTTCAAAGAACTGGATCTTGCTTTATCTCGACTTGGAATGTCTGACGCTGAAAGACTGCAAATTTATACTACTGTAGCTGCAGTGTTGCATTTGGGAAATGTGGGTAAGTTATTACACAATCTTCATGCGGTGGTCCAAGCATTCAGTTGCATGATTTAATTGAATGTTTTTCTTAGAATTCGAAGAGAATCCCGAAGATACGAGGGGTGGTTGTAGAGTAGCTTCTAGTGGAGAGAAGGCTCTAGTTGTAGCTTCAAAATTGTTGGAAATCGATCCAGAAGAACTAAGGCAGGCCCTAATATCAAGAGTCATGCAAAGTGCTAGAGGTGGAACGAAAGGCACAGTTATCATGTAAGTAAGAATATGATAAAACTATGTAAATGTAAAATCATTAAATAAACTTGACTGATACCAACCAAGCACAATGTTAGAAATGTTTAGAGTATATTATTGTTTTTGAGAATTAACTTCTAAATAAGCATTTTTTCCTGAAGAAATTTTTGAATCTTCTTTAACTTGTAACGATATCTTAAAGCTAAAGAATGGAAAATTAATTAGAGTTTGTTAGGAAAATTGTTATTCATTGTATTGTTCTGCTTACAGGGTTCCTTTAAAAATATATGAGGCCAACAGTGCTCGAGATGCTTTAGCCAAGGCGATCTACAGCAATCTTTTTGACTATATTGTTAGTAGAATAAATCAGAGCATTCCCTTTCAAACTTCTAATTATTACATTGGCGTACTGGATATTGCAGGATTTGGTAAGAGAACATTAGCTAGAAAAGGCGATATCAACCCTTAAGGGGGAGATGCAGGGGATGAGATCAATCTTTTGAACCCTACATACTTTCTGCTTCTTATTTCCCCTTAAGGATGTTCAGTGGTTAAAGGGGGGGGGGGGTACGGGGACAGGGGAGGTATGACATGAAAGTAGTTTTCAGTGTCTCTCAAATGAATAAGGGAAGAGAAAACATCCCAAGAAAATGGTCCTATGCACAATTGTATAATCATTAAACATCCTAAAGGATTAATAACACCCTTTCTCCTGGATAATGAACTGTAATAATTAAATAAAGTAATGGGTTTAAAACAAATTATTGTCTCTTTTCATAGAGTTCTTCACAGTCAACAGTTTTGAACAATTCTGCATCAACTATTGCAATGAAAAACTTCAACAGTTCTTCAACGAACGCATTCTAAAGTTCGAACAAGAATTGTACAAGCGCGAAGGTCTTAGTGTTCCGGAAATTTCCTTCACCGATAATCAAGACTGTATAGACGTGATAGAAGCTAAAAACCAAGGTATTTTAACTCTTTTGGATGAAGAATCCAAGTTGCCCAAACCGTCCTATACCCACTTTACCGAGGAAGTTCATAAAGTATGGGGTAAAAATTACAGGTAAGTTACACTATTGGAAAACCTTTTATTAAAAATTTCATCAATTCTAAGCTTTTTATTTTTCAAAATCTAGATTAGGATTACCAAGATCCTCTAAGCTCAAAGCTCACCGCAGTATTCGAGATGATGAAGGCTTTTTAATAAGACACTTTGCAGGAGCTGTTTGTTATCAGACGGTAAGTTTTCATTTAATCTTGCATGCATGAATTTTGCAATTTTTGTAACATATCAAAATCAGTTAATAATTCGAGTTCAATCCTTGTGTAAGGTAAACAACTGCTAAAACTTAAACCTGGAAAGGTATAATAGCGAGCAGGGTCTAATTTATAAGCAGTCGTACCTGTTTTTCAAAAATTTTGAAATATATCTGCTAAGAGTAATACATCAGATTTTGGATAAATATCGGACATTTTATTTCTTTTCAGAATCAATTTATCGCTAAAAATAATGATGCACTGCACGCATCTCTTGAAGGTATTATTCAAGATAGTAAAAATAAGCTTATTCAAACTCTCTTTGCTACCTCCATGGCTCAGAAAGGTAAACTTACCTTTATTAGTGTCGGTAGCAAGTTTAAAACGCAGCTTCAAGAACTTATGGAAAAATTAAGGAACAACGTAAGTATAAAAATGTTTATGAAAATCCTGCTTTCCTAGCTTTCATTTAAAACTTGATATGAATAACATAGCTTCAAAATAGACAGAATCAAAGAAGAATACATACTTTCTGTCCGGAAATGTCCGCAATTTATGAAAACAAAACAAAAAGTTATTCAGAGTATTTCCTCCTTGGTGTCAACCTTCTTTCCAATCTTCAAACAGCCCTGAGTAGGATAAATTCTTGGTGAATCACGTCTTGATAATTGAAGAAAACAGTGAGTCTGACACTTAGTTTTTGACTTGCTTTGACGTGCTCTTTTTGGTCTTTGCTCTTCTTTTTGCCCCATTTCGATGATTGTTGACGTCAGACTTGATACTCAAATCTCATCATCGACAATGATGCATTTCAAGAAGTCCGAGTTGCTGGCTGCGTTGGAAAGCATCTAAGAAGCGACATTCGATACTATTTTGGGAGTAGATTCAGTGTTTTTGGCACCACATGAGAAGTGTCAGGTTTTGTGTCCACTTTTTGACCAAAATAAATCAACCATCAACCAGTGGCATTAAGTTTTTCATATTCCCAACTCAGTTCTTAAGGACCATAGCCTTCACCTGAGCGATTGACCGACGTCAGATGAAGTTGATGGCCGTCCAGAACTCTGATTATCTTTGATGTCTTCACAACCCTCAGTGAACGTCTTCTGTTACACAAAAACTTATACACTACATATAATCCTCCGAATCCGCTCTATTTAATATTTCCAACGTTTGCGTAAGTCAGTTTTGTTCAAAACAGAAAATTTCATGCAAATTCTTTGCCTAATTGATTTCGGCATGGTAAAAATCATCACGAAGCACCAAAACATCCAACCAAAACCACTGTAACTGAGTTACTAATGCTTGTAACGTCATGAAATTTCACATTATTGTTACAGTTGTACCAACTAAAAAGACACATGTGATTCTACATACGCACGAAAGGCCCATTTGTTTCCGGACAGAAAGTAAGTTCCTAAAACTAAAATTAGATCGTTAATTAAATGTTTTGAAACGTAACTTAATCAAATAATTTTTAATAATTTTAGGGAACTAACTTTATCCGTTGTATTAAACCCAATAACAAAATGATTGACTTACAATTCGAAGGCAGCTTAAGTTTGATGCAGCTTAACTGTTCAGGTAAATATGAAGCTATATTTAACTTTCTTTCATTGTAATAGACATGATTTATAATTTAGATGTACCTCTAAAGTTTTAATGGAAGTTATTTATAATTTTGTAAACATCATTTCCTTTATCAGAAAAGCATGACCTCGTAGAGAAAAACTGTCAAAGTTAAATTTGTCTATGGCTAGACTAAATACCCCAAAAAAAGTTTCCTAACAAAAGGAATGGAAATTATATTTTAAATTTCACGATCTGTGTTATCAAGAGAGTAATAAATTATCCTTCAAATTCAAAATTTGAATAAAAATTGTATTATAATTTTAATATTTGATTATTTTAATGCTTATTTTAGGTATGACGTCTGTACTTGAACTTATGGAACACGGTTTCCCTAGCAGAACTCCGTTCGCCGATCTTCATTCGATGTATAAGGATTATTTGCCAAAAGAATTGAAACAGCTAGCTCCTAAAACATTCTGTGAGGTATTATGTTCCACCGGTGATCTTCATTATTTATTATGTTTAAAAATTTTAACACTTTTAATATGATCGAATTCAAAATTTGTTTTCTTATTCTTTAGGCAATGTTACATAGTTTGAAACTTCAAGATAAAGATTTCAAATTCGGTATAACAAGGGTATTTTTCCGACCAGGGAAATTCGCAGAGTTTGATAAGATCATGCGGTCCGATCCTGAAAATTTGAAGGCTATAGTAGCAAACGTGAAGAAGTGGCTCGTCAAATCCAGATGGATGAAAGCACAATTCTGTACGCTTACTGTTATTAAGAGTAAGTTTTTTGTAACTTTTTTTAGTAATAATTTATGCACTTCTTTATCCTATAAATCAAGATGCAGAAGCATTTAACCAATTTTATTTGTCTTTTAGTGAAAAACAAAATCCTATATCGGCGTAAAGCTCTTATAATCATACAGAAGCACGTGAAAGGTTTCCTAGTTAAAAAGAAGTATGGACCAAGGATTAAAACAATCAAAAACATCCGGTCATTAGATACCAAACTTAGGAAGCTCGAAGACATTGCACGACAACTTAAAAAGGACAAAGACTCTACTACTAATGGTATTAATCAATTAAAGTCTGAGATTGCAGCAGCTATAGACAAAATTAAGGTAAATTATTTCGCGTTTTATGGGACAAAAACGACCCTAAAATAATTGCAGGTATCAAAATATAATCTGTTTCGGAAAGTGGTGATAAAATATAGGATAACTCGAAAAATATATAAAAATTATTTTATAGTACATACCCATAATATATTAATTAATTAAATAGGCAACTGATCGATTTTATTTCTTAAAGATGTACTAAAACAGTCCAGCCGCGTAGTGGATCAGTTCCACACCATATGTGCAAAAAAATAAGTAACACTCACTCGTTATGAGGCCGGAATGAAAACCCGAATTTTCTCAGGAAACAAAGTGGTGCGACCTTAAAACGGCAGGACACATTATGTAAACAGGGAAAATATCTGCTTAGGTTGAACGGAAACTGCCTTAGAGCGGGGGGGAGGAGGGGGGGCGACGACGTTACTCAGTTTTTATTCCCATATATACACCTCCATAGTTAATATACAACGAGATTCTATAATCCTATAGGTTTTTTGATTTGCGTTTTAGAAAGATGACAAAATTGATATTAAGACTGTCGAAAGCCTGTATAGTGGTTTGGTTGTCAAAATTAATCAACATATGTCTGCCCTAGAAAAGAAAGTTCAAGAACAGAAAAACAGGGAAGAACAAGAAAGGTATGTATCTTTCGTTTCCAAAAATATTTTTTAAAAGAAGTTGGAGGGAAAAATTTAACTTGATATTTCTTTAGGTTACGAAAGATTCAGGAGGAAATGGAAAGAGAGAAACGAAGAAAGGAAGAGGAAGAAAGACGGTTAAGAGAAGAAGAGGAGAATAGAAGAAAGAAAGCGGAAATTGAGGCGAAGAGGAAACTCGAGGAAGAAATTAGGCTTAAACAGGTAAATTTAAATACTGTTATTTTATTTTTAAATAAAATGTCGATAAATAATTAAAATTTATTTTATTTGGCTTAGGAATGGGAGATTTATTATGATCAGAAAAAGGCCCAAGTAAGAATTTCATGCATGTGCTATAGAATTTGCTTTAGCTTGCCACTTAATAGCAAAAAAATTATTTGATTTTTTCGGATTAAATTAAATCCGTTACTAAACAATACCTTATATTTTTCAAACTATTGTTATGTTCAACATTATTCATCACTATTTTCTTAAATGCACCTATCACATCGTTTTACAAAGATTTTTGTCAGTGCATGTGCTTTAATAATAAAAAAATATATATTGACAGATTGAAGGAAGTATCATAATCCCTATATTTAAAAAGGTGACAAGAAAGAATTCTGCAACTATAGCAGCATAATTGTACTAGCTTCGGCAAGGAAAATTTTCGCAAACAAAATTGTAATAGATATATCAACCATACCAATAAATTAAGAACAAGGAGGCCCAAAAATTGCTCAACGTTCTACTCTATCCTTATCTTAAGGTTATAGAATATAAAACTCCTGTCTAGATTTGCTTTATAGATCTCACGAAGACTTTTGACCGAGTAAAGCTCCAAGACATTCTGTATAGAAAAAAATGAGTACCTAAGTAATAGATATACAAGGTCTAAAGACAGACACAGGCATTCGTCGCGGAGATAGCCCCAGTTCCCTGCTGTTTAATATAATTATGAAATGGTAGACTTCGTGAAACGATGGTAAAAGAATCAACAGGTTGTAAAGATTCCGTGCTACACAGACTAAGCAGCGCTGGTGGCTAAAACTGAGGATGACCTTCAGAAAATGCTGCACTTATTCAAAATAGCCGCAGCACAATATATGACAATATTGAAAGAATTCCTGAAGTGCAAGTAATGTCTTCCCACTATGTAGGTACAGCTATGAAAATTTTACGGAAGAGGTCAAAAAACAAATTAATAAACCGTCTGTTGTTGCAGGACATCTAAACACTGCCGGCTCATGACCCTAAAATATGTAGGTTCTTTACTGTAAACTAGCTGAAGTAATTGCAAGTTCTATCGAAATAAAAAGTTACACTAAGTGATGACTGATGCAGAAGAGCTCTAGCCCAGCCACATTTAAAAATACCAAAAAAATTATAATAATAACATAATATGTTCCGTAATCTAACTTTACTGAATACGCATACATTAAAAAATATATCTAAAAACCCATCTCCTTGAAGTGGAAAATATGAAAAATGTATATTAGACGTATCTTGATGTAGTGAAAAGTAAAATAAAAAACTTTCCGTACGGTCAGTATGGCATAATCTTGATCCTAATGGTTCCCTCATGCTGATATTCGTAGTGTTACTTAGTTCACCCTTAATTTCTTAGGTTTATTGCTACGCGCATTTGATGGTTTGCAGGAATTGTTGCATATTTTGACACCGATACCAGAATAAAGGTTATCTAGTACTCGATTCTCTAAGTGTGGCCACATAAGTACCCAATTTAAGCAGTTTAATGAATTAAACAATAATAAAGAACCAATATTCCTGAATATTTCTCACGTACACTTGAGGCATTTTTAATTTGACAGAGCGGGTGCGGGTTTCAGAGCCCTCCAGCATCTGACCTAAGTAAAATGGCCATCTCTATGACAAGGACATAAACTGCTGGCTGCAATGCTGGTACCGAAGTCTAGTGTCGTAGCTTCGCGACCGGTGTCTGAGTGCACGGATGTACTGGATAGTCTGACAAAGAACGGCTGCACAATCAGGCTCGTATGCATTCTGGCTTATTCAGGTATATACGGGAACGAGGAAACGAATCGTCTGGCGATTGAACCATATGGACCAACCCAAACCAATTCTACCTGTTTCATTTACTTACCGGGAATTAAAATTGTTGCTGGAAAGTAAATTTATTAAATTTTGGAGGAAGGCTCCTAGAATGAAGTGTGTCAAGGAACATACAATTGGATCTAATGCATGATTTACTAGGAAGCTTGTTTTCTTAGAATAAAAAGAACTGCAACCGTGGTGGAACTACTGACAAGGCATCGTCATCTATGGGGCCATCTTTATAAGATTGGTATCATTCGTGACCAGATGTGTTGATTATGTTTTTGGAGAGTGCCCAGAATTCAACGGACTGAGGCAGAAACTTTTCGGAACGATAATATGGCCACCTGAAGTTCAATTAACGAGGCTGCTTGGATTCGCATAGGAGATCGACTTCGAATGACTTGGAGACATGGTGGGATGTATAAAGCTCAATGAGACCTAGACATCGAAGATTGAGTAACACTACCTTTTTTTCATTCATTTATGGAGAAATAAACATTGAAACGAAAACGAGCTATTAAAAAACGTGCGTAAAAACCTAAAGGGCTGAGATCAGAGCAGACAACACGAATATCAAAAGACAAATGAGAGCAACAGAAATTGGGAACTATTTTCAGACATAAGTTGGAGGATAAACAAAGAAACACAAATTACATAATAATGTAAAGTCGGAGATATAGTTAGCTGGGACAGGGGACGAAGATATAAATAGAATGTACATATACATATAAGTAAGTTCAGACACCTAATTAGTCAAACTATGGCGCGATAGTTGACAGTTATCATATTTAAAATAGAAGACTATGTAATTTTTACTGAGAGTGGCGTCAAAATATTAATTTCCCTAAACAAATACGAGAGGGTTACAAAGTGATTTTCTTTTTAATGTAAGGCGCTTTCTGTGGGTAATCCTTAGACATTTTTTACACTAATTGTATTGTAATATATTCTTTGGGTTTCAGAATACGTTTGTTCTGAGAATCACTAAAATTGTTTTACTAAAAATATGCCCTGTAGGGGTTTAAATAATTACCGCCTACAACTCGACTTTCCGAGTAAAACGAAATGCATTGTATGAAAAAATTAAGTGAGGAAAAAAAAAACTTGAAAATCAATCATTTTGTAGGAGGAAGCCGATAGAAAGCTCGCCCTACAGATGCAGCAACAACAAGAAAAACTGGAACAAGAGGAACGCAGATATCAAGAACAGTTGGAACAAGAAAGGCAAGACCGAGAGTTGGCTCTTAGATTGGCACAAGAAAGTAACGGACAGATTGAAGAAAGCCCACCGTTGGCAAGAAAGTATGTTTCATTTATTTACTTGTATATTTATTTATTCTTTATAAACATTTTCAACTAAAAATTTATAATTCAAGTTAAAGTGTTTCCAAATGCATGAAACTCTTTACATATGGTTTTAAAACTTTCAGGAACTTGCTCAAACACTTTTAAATCATTTGAAGTGTAACTAAACTACGATAATTTAGTTACAAAGCTTAGATTTATCGAGGGAGCTTTACTAGTATAAAAAGTCAAAACTAATTCTGAATCAATAAGTTATTATCAAGATATATTTTAATTAATGCTTATTTATCCCATTTATGCCCTCAGGACACTGCAATTTGATTTAATTCTAAGAATACTGTTTTCTGAAATAAACAGTTTCTACTTAAAAATTGTAAAAAAATTCTTAACATTTAATTAATTATACAGAGTTGTGATGTGCTCGGCTCTTTATAAGGAAAACCACTTATTTGATGAAAAATCGCTGGGTTCCGTCAATTTTAATTTTTTAAGTGCATTTTTTAGAAAGAAATATTACAGGGTGGATCAGAAAAGTGCCATGCGTATCATCAAATCAAATTTAGTTGTGTAATGAAACACATTTCATAAAATACGCCCTATCCTATACCTATTTTCAACTATTTACACTTTTGAAGTATTTACACGTTTGATTTTTTATACAAACTTTGAAAAAAAGAACCTGAAGGCTGCTTATCGTCTCAGCTGCCTTGGGTATCTCGGAACTGGAACGGGTGGCTCCTTGGGTGTTTGGGAAAGTGTGGTCGAGAGTTGTCTATCACTCCCCATGTAAATAGATTACATGACGCTCCTTTTGAAACCCAACCACTCACTTAAGATACTTTTGCCAAGTAGAGAGGATTGGGAGGGGGGAGCAAAATATTCCGAGAAATTGATCGTGGTGGTTTACAGGTGGATTTCGACAAGATGAAAGTGCTGAAGCTGGAATCTTCGGCAAGAGCATGAGAGTCAGCCAGTTCTACTCTTTCTGACAACGTGCGACGATCTTTATAGTGGAAATTTATGCTATTTTGCAGTGTGGACATCTCTATGAGAGGATCATAAACAGGAATATGATAATACACATATGCTCAGATAGTAGGGCTGCGATAATGGCTCTGAAGTCGAGTGTTGTAACATTGCGACTGGTTTCTGAGTGCAAGGGTGTATTGAACAGTCCGCGATTGAACCTTATGGGCTCCAACCAATTCTACCTGTCTCAATTGCCGTTGGTAAAAGGGAATTAAATTGCTGGAAAGCCTAATTTATTGAATCGTGGAGAGGAGCTCCTGGAATGAGCTGTGTCAAGGAACATATAACTGGGCCTAGCGCGCAGCTTACTATGTAGCTTCTCTCCATAGGAAGAAAATAGCTATGAATTGTGATGGGACTGTTGATAGGACAACGTTACTGGAGAGGCTATCTTCATAAGATTGGTGTCGTACACAACTCGACGTGCAGATAATGTCTAGTGGAGGATGAAACTGTTGACAGTATCCTCAGAGACTATCCAGCACTCTGAGGCAGAGACATTTCGGACATACAATTTTGTCACCGGAAGTCGTTAGACAAGTTCGACCAACGAGACTGTTTGGATTTGCAAAGACGATTGGCTTCGAATAACCTGCAGCTATGGTGGGATGTAAAGAGCCCAATGGAGGCCTAGACATCGATGATCAAGTATCACACCACATTTTGTTTATTCATTCAAGATATTGAAAATGTCTTTCAGCAAGTGTTCTGCAGTAGATCAATCGTCTAAAAATTCCTTTTGTACTACCTGTGGAGAAATTTCTCATAATACTCATCTAATTGACTCCTTAAGCATGTATAGCGAGTCGGGTTTCCATTTATAAACGGAATTTTTAACATGGCCCGATAAAAAAAAAGTCCCGTGGGTTAAGATCGGACGATTTGGGTGACCGCCTTATTCCCGTCGTTCATCTATCGTGCCAGAAAAATTGAATTTATGTACTAGCTTACATGAGCAGCTGAATGTCGAGATGCATAATCCCGTTGAAACAGTAAGGTTGAACTTGGTAAAGTAGCACTATCATCATCTGGAACTAGAGTTGAAACCTGATGATTTTGAAGAAAAAAAGGTTCGATTACTATATTTTCAACAAAACCTGCCCAGACATTAACTTTTTCAATTATATTTGATGTGATTTCCTTCGGTCCAGTGAGGATTTTCCTGCGTCCAATACCTGTAGTTTTGTTTGTTTACCTAACCACTTAAAAAAAATAGCTTCTAAAATTTTCACAAAACTACTCTCGCCAGCCAAGATTATCTCCCATTAACTAACTGTTGGAGAAATAGTGCTTTATAGGGATGCCACTTTTTAAAATTTAGTAAGGGTGGTGCTGTGAATATCGTTGTCACGCCCAGCTTGAGTGCTACAGCTTCGAGGATCTTCCTGTTATGATAATAATATATTTTTAATTTTTTCTTTGGCGTACCAGAACAAACACTTTTAACACTATCTTTAACAGACACAGACACTGTCGATGTTTAACATGTTACGGACTATTCTATAACTTTTAATTTTATCTTCACAAACCGACAGTATGGAAAAATTCAAATTTGAGTCACATTTCCACGACATTGACTTAATATTAACTGGTTGAGAGTTTCACAGTTATAAACACCTCGACCACAATAAATACAGGTAAATCAATAAATGATTTTAGAAGTCAAAGTTTAATTTTTTTAAAAAGGGTTTAAGATAGGTATAGGGGCATATTTTATGAAAAAAGTAAGAATTTGTTGTATTTTAATGTCGCAGAAACGCAATACTGGCAAAGGAGCCTTAACTTCTTTGGTTTTTCATTTTTTTTTTCACTTTATACGAAATGGGAAAAATAAACTCAAAATGATTTCCTGCTGATAAAAAGCTTATCAAAATTGCCTTTTGCCTAGTTTTTTTTATCGGGAATAATTAATGTACATCTATAACCTGCAGCACGTCATTGTCCGATAACATGTTAAAAAAAAACCCATTGCCATACATGTTTCTACTTGTCGGACTTGGTGGAATGTGTTCCTTAGCTAGCAAAAGCACAATGCTTTGAAAAAAATGAATCTTGTATCAGCTTTGTTGCCTGATACGAGCCGGAAGCTTTTTTTCCTTGCCTCTCTGTCTTGTAAAATAAATGCCGATGCACAATATCCAGTGTCATAAGTGTATAAGTTATTTTGTAGATTTGATGTATGTTGTATATGTAAATATTGTAAAAATAGGGAAGGTGGCAGTCTATCTAAATGTCAAATATGTCTTTGCTTCTTGTTTTCCATGGCACTTCAGTGGAATGAACGGGACAGACTCGCAACGGTCGTCGTTTAAACTCAACAGGTACAGTGTATATAGTTAAATTTTTTGGTTCCTTTTTTACTAACCCTGTAACTTAGAAAATTGCTTATACTTACATAGAAACTATTGTACAAGAAAGTTAACAGTGAAAAAAATACAAGGGGGATTAAGAGCGCTTTCTTTACGTGGCTTAGAAAAATACATTTTTAACAAGGAATTTTTTCAATATATCGTTTTTTAGGTTTAAAACCTTAAATACGAGGGTAGCCGTTTTTTTTATTTCGAGAATTGGCAACTCTGGCCTGCCATCTGACATATCTATTGTGAAGCTTGACATTTTAGTCAGTATACGTATTCGGAACAATTTCATATTTTGTATTGTTTACAGTAGCTTTGGGTGAACTGATAAAGCAAGATCGTTATGTGATCTATCGTGAGATATAATATTTTGCATGAACATTTGGTCGAGAAGAAGCTTTTTTCCCCCTTTGAAACTGCATAATTTGACAATCGCCAAAAAGAAAGGTTTGTGTGGACTGGTGCAAGGAGATGCAAAAAAATACGATCGCGGTGCTTCAAAAAAAACATTAACAAGATCAACAGTAATCAACCATATGGGTTTTCCATAATGAGCCAAAACCAACAAAAGTTGTTCGCGTTTCGAAGCAAATGGTTACGTGTTTTTTCGGAAACACTGGCCATATCGCAACTGACAGTTAAAGTCATCTTTAAATAGTCGTAGAATGGTCAATCCTGAATTGAGCAAAACAAATCGGATTCTCGACAATGCGAGTTTTCACACACTGGCTCAAACAAGTGACTTTTTTTAGCACTCAAATCATGGAATTTATGGATCATCCTTTGTACAGCCCTGATTTGGCCCCCAATGATTTCTTTTTGTTCCCTTACATAAAGAATAAACTGCATGGTTTACGATCTTCTACTTCTGAAGAGACGGTTGATAAGTTCTCAAACCCTGTTTTGGGTCATAAAAATGCTTTTCGGATTAGTTCAAACGCATCCAAAAATATATTGATCATTGTGAAGAATATTTTGGAAAGCAATAAAACTATTTTCAATTTTAAATATTCGTTTTTGTGTTAATTCCTAGATAAAAACGGCTACCCTCGTATGAAAGGTATCTTTAAATCTATCGGAGAAGAAATATTAAAAGATACCAACCAGCACTGATTGTTACGTACATTTTAAGCATAAATTTACCTGCACTTATTTACTAACTACTTTTTACTCTTCAACTTCTTTAATTTTATTACACTCTTAAACCACTTTGTATCTATCACTTTAGATTACATGAGTGCCGTGCTCAACTGAGTGGGTAACTATATATATATATATATATATATATATATATATATATATATATATATATATATATATATATATATATATATATATAATTACTGCCGATGACATAATTACTAGACACCCCAAGAAATTTTTATTCAGATGTGAATAAGGAATAAATTAAGTAAATGTGATATACATATATACAGGTATTTATTGATTATAGCAAACTTGATACCAGCCGTTGGGATGTGGACCCCGAAATATCTTGTCATACTTGCTTTATTGACCCTTACAGGTCTGTTTTTTATTTGCATTTATGTTTAAGTACTTTTTGTTGGCTAATAGTCCACACGTTCTCTATCGGAATCAGGTCCGGACTTTGCAGGGAGGGACCATTCCAAAATATCAATATTATTAGCTGAAACTATGCCATGCTAGCTGCTGCATTATGGCATGGGATGTTATCTTGTTGGAATGACACCCTCTCAGTATTTATACCATATAGTTTTTCAATTGAGGGTAGCAGGTCTAGTATAGCTGTATAAGTTATAGAGTTCATTCTGTCACTGCACACGAATATTTCCCTGATCCCTGTTGAACTCATGCACCCCCAAATCATTATGCTACTCCCACCGTGTTTGACGCCAGGTACCACACAACTTGCTTCACCGGGCCTCGACAAACATAGACGGCACCAGGTGTGCCGAAAATTTGTAACGATCATATTTAAAAGTAGCATATTCTATTTTTTTAATATTTTGATGCAATAATTTTATGATATTTAATAAAATATGACTGCCATACATATTAATTTCAATGTTTCTTTCGACTTCTGCCCCAAATTCACATTTTTTTTCCTAAGTAACAGTTTTGCCCTATTGGTCTCGGACAGACCAACGAATGAGGACCTTCAGCATAAAAACCTTATTTATGGTACATAAAATAAAAAATATATATATTTAAAGTTGAATGTGAGATCCGCCAGTATCTTTAATGGACGTCCATATATATATATATATATATATATATATATATATATATATATATATATATATATATATATATATATATATATATATGGCTTTTCTAGCTGAGAGATCGACTTTTTTAAGGCGTCTAGTTTTAGCTGATATAGATATTGAATGTTCTTATAACACAGCAGTCTGATGTTTATCTTTCAAAGATTGTCACTCTTAACAAACGGTCCTCCCTTTTGGTTATTTTTCTTTTCGGCCCTCTCCCCGGTCTAGATTTTGTACTTCCTGTTTCATAATAACGGTTTATGCTGGTTTGAACAGCACATCGTGAACATTTCATTTTTTTTACTAATGTCTACTTGTGGTGCCCCTTCTAAATGTAGCATAACAAACTAGGTAAGTTCTTTTGATTTTGGCATTTCATCTTACGCGTTGACAAAACAAACTAAAATTTCTGTGAGACTCACACTATTGAAACTAATTACATCACAGAAAAATTTGAAATAATGATGCACACTGATCGGTATACAAACAAATACTAAATTGAAAATATGATAATCTAATTACTTTTTTTATGTGTGGAACATCTAGAACTACCCCTCTGTTTAGACCCTCTACACTCGGAATTGTCAGGTAAAGACCGTTATTCGAGAGATTGTAGGGGTGCCTACTAATAATGTCACCAGCTTAAATTAGTTATAAAGATTATGACAGGAACCGTTGTCCATGATGAAACGTTTATATGGTCCAGACTATATATGTTTAATTTTTTTAGCACTCGGAATCATTTGATATTTATTTTATAGTAATAATTAATTGTAGTTTTATTAGAAACGCACTAATACTAGTTTTGTAATTTTGTATTTCTAGATGCAGAGTAGAATTTGTAGTAATAGTGTAGTGGTACTAACTTTACAGATATATGGTATTTAGCACAACTTTAACAATTAATATTTTGTCGAAGTAAAAATGTTTAACGAGGTTTCTTTTTATAACTAGATCTGATGCAGTCAAATCCCAGCAAGCGAACCAAGCAAAAGGAAAGTACGACCTTTCCAAGTGGAAGTATTCTGAATTGCGTGATACTATCAACACTTCATGCGATATTGAACTCTTGGAAGCATGCAGGCATGAATTCCATCGCAGGTAAGATATATTCAAAATGATGGAAAAATTTTACCCTGACATCATAGCTGATATTTACATTATTAAATTTAATCTTTCTGTTTTTTTATTTAATTTTATCAAAAAACATATTGAAGCAGTGGAGATTGGATTTAAAACAGTTTTTTTTGTATCTCCTAAATTAGTTTTAGTTGATCGTATGTGGCCAATTGGATAAGGTGTTTAAAAAATTTGAAAATTAAATTATTGCCTCACGTGATAACTTTTTTCTTCCTATGTAGGTAATGAAAATTCCACCTAATTTTTTTACACGTGTTAAGTAATATATTTATTTATATAATTATTTCTTTACAAGAGAACATAATATTCTATCTATAATATCTCTATGCCAGCAACGCCAGCTGAGGTAACGTCACCGGAACGCCCGAAAATGACAAATAAATGTAATATAAAGGTACGCCATATTTGTAGAATGAAAATTATAGAGATTATTTAAATAAAAATATTAGGTGATTTAAAAAGTTTCTAGACTGCCGTATAGATGGCGCTAGCATCAGAAAACATGCTGTGCTGTTACTGGAGTCCACCCTTCCTATGAATACGTGAAAGTTCAAGACGATCTGTCAAATAGTTTTTTTTTCTACAGCCATTAGTGATAGACGTGTTTTGATTTTTTCTTAAAAATGGAAACATTGGAAATTTGTGCACTGATAAAATATTTATATAAAAATAGTTTGAAGGGAGATGAAATTCATACCAATACGGCAAATATATTAAGGAATGATACACCTTTATGAGCAATAATATTTAATTGGCTTGTTGAATTTAAACGTAGTCATACATACATTAGTGTTGAGGCACCCAGTGGACGTGCAAAAACTTTTTGTAATGAATAAATTATTGATTCTATACATGATATTGTTTTCGATAATAAATGAATTACTACGTATGAAAGTGCCGAAGCTGTGAACATCTAAAACGAACGGGTGTTTCATATTTGAAAAATGAATTAAGGTTTAAAAAGCTATTGACAGAAAGACGGGCCACTCTAGAGCTCTTCAAACTCCAAAGACTGGCCTGCCTATGCATCACGGGTGTCATGTGAAGCACCCCCAACAGCAGCCATGGAAACACTATTAAGCCTGCTATGTCATACATCATCGATCAACCTATTGACAATATTAGATTGATTTACACAGAATAAAACTGATTTAGTAAGTTGATTTATAACTATGGATAAGGCTTGAGTTTACCGCTATGATCCTGAACTGTGACAACAAACTGCAAAGTGGACTGAACTTGGTTACTCCGCCCCGAAGCAGACATATGGGTCAAGATCGTCCAAAACGGTTATGGCATCAGTTTTTTCGAATAAAAAAAAGATATTGTCAATTGGTTACCTGCAAACCAGTAAAATAATAACAGGAGAATATTATGCAACCTTGTAGACCAGCTGGGCATAAAAATTCGGGAGAAAAGACCTGGTTTACAGAAGTAAAAGTGTTCTTTCATTAGGACAATGCACCTGTTCACAAGAGCGTTTTAACGATGAAGAGAATCACTGAATAACAGTTAAAATCGCTTGTACATCGACCATGTTCACCAGATTTAGTTCCTTCTGACTTCCATCTGTTCCCACATTTCAAATGATTTCTGCGCGGAAAGCGTTTGTCATCGAACGAAGAAGTCATTGCATACTAGAGGGGTATCTTGAAGACCTTCCTGAAAATCATTTGAGGGATGGGATATGTGAATTGTAAAATCGTTGGAAGAAGTGTATTCAACTTAAGGAAGTTTATACAGAAGAATAAATTGTATATTCAATCACTCACTGTTCATTTTTAGTCTAGAAACTTTTCAAGTCACCTAGAATAAGATATGATGGTTACACGGTGCTGTCCGCCCAGCAATTTTTCTAATATATAACCAGTTACTATGGCTAGTACAAGGCTTGTTTTAACATGCTTGAGTGCCACGATATATATCGGAGATCTCGTACGTTCGACAATCCCTCTATGACTGATTTAGGACCCTGATTAAATACTGCGTGTAACGCGCTCCTAAAATACTTTCCTTTCCTAATTCCTAGTTAGAAATACTAAATATCGTATAGTCTAATAGCCACTTTACATTTTCCCTATAAAAATTAATTTTTGTATTTCAAGTATTAAAAACTTTGTACTGGTATTTAATTATTTTTATTATTATGTTTAGGTTGAAGGTGTACCACGCATGGAAGGCTAAGAATAAAAAGAGGACTGTAATGGATGAAAACGAGAGGGCGCCACGATCGGTTATGGAATCTGCCCAAAAGACTCCAAGGTAAGCGCTTATCATAATTTTATTGATATTAGTAAGAAACTTCAAATTCTATAGATTGGTGACGTCAGGGTTTTGACAGGGTACTTACAAGCGGTCTAGAAGACTTGAATATTTAAGAAGTTTAAGGAATAATGGAGAAATATGAGAGTCACTTAATAAGTCCTTAGAAAAATATAAAAAAAGGATAGATTTTTTATCATTAAACATAATCTTTTAGTTCGATACTTTTTTCTTCAACTTTTTCAAGTTGTCTAAAAAGTAGGATTTAGGAAGGTCCTCAAAATAAACATCTGTTTGTGTCATAACCTGTTCGTTCAACGTGAATTGTTTTCCGCCAATCCATTTTATCAAGTTTGGAAATAAAAAAATCACTGATTGCCAAGTCTGATAAATACAGTGGATGTTGTAATAATTCGAGCTTTAATTCCGTAATTTTGGCGATTGAAACTGCGCAGATGTGCCCCCGTATATTGTCTTGATGGAAGAGACTTTTTTATTTGTCAAATGGAGTCGTTTTTTCTTGGTTTCTTTGCTCAACCGGTGCAATAAGGACGCATTATAGTCTCTATTCATTGTCTGTCCTTTTTCCGAGTAATACAGATAGTTCCGTATGCATCACAAAGAACTGATGCCGTCCACCTTGTCGGCCGATTTCACCGTCTTCGCCTATTGGAATGTTCCTTTGTCTCTGGAGTGTAGTAGTGTATCAATGTTTCGTTCACAGTTATATACCGATGCATTTTCTAAGGACTTATTGAAAGACCCTCGTAGGAAGATGTTTCTAACACAGATTTTTTTTTCTTAACTTTAATAATATTAATAATTATTTTTATTATCGACAATCAATATTGTGTAATTATTTAGGTTGCCTCAAAAAGCCGTTATAGATCACAATTCGCAGCGCTACTTTAGGATCCCGTTCCAGAGACCCGGAGGGGACCAAAATAAAAGGGGCTGGTGGTATGCTCACTTTGACGGGCAATATGTTGCACGACAAATGGAGCTGCATCCAGATAAGCAACCTATTTTGTTGGTAGCGGGTAAGTATCAAGTGTTGCAGTGCAAACTCGTACCATACAGATTGGTATCTTGCGTGGCTTTAATTTTTTTTATGTTATTATATTTCTTAAAGGGGTTAATGTACGCAGGAAATTTAAAATCGTTTTGCTCGATTTTCTATCAGAAAATAGAACAAATAAACCGAAGCTTCCGTGGAATAGTTGTTGGTCAAAATTTTTTAGAAACTTTTGCCCCCCAATTCACTAAAATTGGTTTAAGTTGACGAGGTCGACAATAAGATAATTTTTCAATGCATAATTTTATTTATTCTGAGGAGACAATGGTAATCGTTTAACTGAAATCTAGGAAAATAACTTTTTAATTGAAAATTCCTCTACAACCCCCTATTTCGAAGTAGTAGAACACGATCTGACCTTGGTTGCCCTAAAATACCGAACTAAAATAAATTAGAAAAAATATAAAACTGCTCAGAGAAAATACAAGAAACAAATAAGAGACTTACAGAGGAACGTGTGGATAAAATATTGCAAGAGCATAGGGAATATGTCATCAGCACCTCGCTTCTGCAAAACACTATCTAGAGATCCTGATATCCAGATTGGAGCATTGGCTCTTCCTGAAAAAGGTCAAACCACGACAGAAGAGACGATCTTATGGGAGCTACTAAGAGTGCAGTTTCTAGAATCAAATTAATATGGGGGCGAATCTAAAGAAGCACAGTGACTCCCTTTAGTACATACAAGTTAATTAAAACGATAGTGACATATGAAAGGGTTAAATGGTCAATGGAAACCTTTGCCCTCTTCAAGTCACCTAGTGGGGATGGTATATTTCCAGCATTACTACAAAATTTCTCCTATATTATAAGCCAGCTGGTAAAATTTTTCCGTTAATGTTTGAGCTTGGGGTACATTTCCCTAGAAAATGCAGAAAATTGTGTTCTACGATTACGAAATAAAGAATTTTCAACTAAAAAAAAACGTAATTTTCTTAGATTCCCCTTAACCTAACCGAGGCAACTAGTCGTCTTATCGAATTCAAGACTTTGTTTCTCAGTTTTGTCCTTAATTTTCTATAGAAATTTTTGTTTGTTGACTTACATTATACAAATTAGAACAAGATCGTAAGGAACGAAACTGGCCAACTAAAAAAACGAAATTATCTTGTTCTTGTACTTTCAGGAAAAGATGACATGCAAATGTGCGAACTTTCCCTGGAAGAAACTGGCCTTACAAGAAAGCGGGGCGCTGAAATTCTGGAAAATGAATTTAACAAGGAATGGGAGAAAAACGGCGGCTATACCTACGTTAGACCAGCTGATAGAAAATAATTGCGTTTTAAATATATTTATTTCTATTCTAAACAATTTGTGGTATTAAAGTTAAAAGTGTATACAATTAAAATACGATGTTTTTATCTTTAACTTGATCGTATTTGGATTGTGTAAACTGAATATTTTTATATGCCACAGCTGTACATTCTTTTTTACAAGAAATTTGGGGCTTTATATAATATACAATTGTTGCAATCATGTCTAGCTTTACAGTATTAAAGTTTACAATGTAATTTAAATAATGAAATATAAATTTATTCATTTAATGTTCGTTTCATTTAAAATTTACCTCGACTCTTCCAGATTGTGGAAGAAAATTTTTTGATGGATGGATGGACAAAATTAAGGCTAGATCATGTAATACTTTGTTTCTTAATCCGATCAAATTCAATTTTAATTTCTGTGTCTAAAGGTACTGCAACTTTTGGCAATTGTATTACAAATGGGAGAGTTTTTGGAGTGGAAAATAACTGCATTAATGATTACTGGGCATCATAATCTTTATTTTTGCATTTCACACCTAAATTAATTTTATTTTTCTAAAACTGAAGGTAAGTCAAACACATATGCTGAAAAAGAACAGTTTAAATGATGAATACAATTGGACATCATATTAATAATCGGCGGAAATCTACAAGAATAACAGGACACAGTTACAAGACTTGCTACAGACTAGACTTCCTCTAATACTAGATCGCATCTTCCCAACGCCAGTCGTTCCCACAGTTTCAAAGAGAAAGAAGAATGAAAGCAGTAATCTCTTTCTAAAGGGCGGCGCATAGAACTACGTGACCTCAAACGCGTATAATATTCTTATGTCTGGTTCCATGCTCCGCTTATTAGAAAGTGAAGAGATTACTGCTTTCATTCTCATTTCTTTCTCGCACGGTGGGAACGGTCGGCATTGAGAACGCACAGTCTAGTATTTCCTAAATCTATGGTCATATTAGATAGAGCGGTTATGTTTTTTTATAACCAGAAATAAGGACAATCTTAAGCAATAAAAAATTAACCTACAATAAAAATCACAGCTTATTTCTTCACACTCGAGTAATAATTGAATGGAATGAAATGGGTATGAAAAATATTATGAGAAATACTAGAAAAGTAAAATGAAGGATTATATCTACTCATACCCAAAATAAAAACAACTGTCTTCACTGTCTAGCAACGTTCCACAGTGACAACCTGTTTCTTCTGGTGTGTCAAATTCAATTTTCAAGCGATCATTATTTTCGGTTTTATGACGTGTTTTGCAATAAAAGATGAGTTTTAAGAAACTGGAACATCTTAACAACATTAAATTTTTAACGCGAAGAAACAGACTTTTCACAAAAATATTAACAAATGAACAATTATCGTGTGTGGGAGATGAGCACCTTATTTTAAAGGAAAATATTGGTCAGAGTAGATTTGATGGGGACTTATAGTCCAGATTTAGTTCGATCTGCCTTCTTTTCACTTAGAAATTTGAATAAGCACCCCACAGGACGATGCAGACCATGAATCAGATGCAATTGAATATTGATGCCTATTCGGAAGGCCAACAGGAATCTTTTTTTTTTTGATGGAGTAAAGTCGTTGCAAGACAGAGTAAATATATATATATATATATATATATATATATATATATATATATATATATATATATATATATATATATATATATATATATATATATATATAGTTTTACCACATTTCAACCTTAACGTTTATCCTCATCAATTACATTATTTTAGGTATTTTGGATACCAGGTATAGGTATTTTTTTTAGTTTACAACAATATACGAAGGTGGTTTGATACGTCAGTGATTTTTGAACGAAATAAACAATATTATAATATTATGTCTATTTATTTTTCAACGTAATCTCATTTCAATTCTATATATTTATTGAAACTATACTCTTGCTTATTTATTCCTTCTGAAAAATAATTTTTAACAAAGCTTCAAAATAGCCATTCACCCGAGTAATAATCTGCTATTCTAATAAAAGTTTTTTTTCTAAAGCAGTTCTTCATGTTGGGAAACAGAAAATACTCACTAGGTGCTAAATCTGGCGCATAAGGTGGATGAAGAAGTAATTCTTGCATTTGCTATTGCACTCGAATGAGCTGGTGCAAGAGCACTTTTATTTTTGTGCGAATGCTTTTGCTTCAGCACAATATCAAATCGATCCATAGTGAAGCATAATATTCTATTGTAATCGTTTATCCTTTCTGTAGGCTGTAGGTAATCGAAAATGTTACGCCTCGTAGATTCCAAAAAACCGTAGCCGTGATCTTATTGGCTGCTAGAACTATCTTTACCTTTTCTGGAGCAAATTCCTCGGGATTAACCCACATTTTTGACTATTGTTTTGTTTCCGGAGTGTAGTAATGTATCCATGTTTCATCAACAGTAATATAACATCGCAAAAATTCGCTGGGATTATGTTTGTACATGCTTAAACACTGCTGAGATGAGGTTATACAATATGTTGGCAAAACCCCGGCACTCATCTTGCTGAAAGCTTTCTCATCACCAAAACGTTCAGTCGAAATTTTCATATCATATCACTGATCCCACGTATCTTTAATCGGAGAACTCTAAGTACAATATGAATTTTATCAATCATACCTTGAGATGTAACCTTTTTTGGGAATCCATCATGAGTGATTGTACGGTCGCAATCTCAGTAAATCACTTCCGTGTGATGGAGCATGTTCCTCATAATACTTCTTAAGCTTTTCTTCAGTTTCTTTGATAGTTTTTCCTCAAAAGAAGTAGTAGTTTCTTCACAATCTTGAAGATACACTGCCACACTAACTTAAAGAGACTGACAAAAATTTTCTATGCAACAGACTAACTTAAAACTTCATATACACATTAGTATAAGGTGACACTTGCGTACAGTGAATATAAATTTGTAACTGGACAGACACGGACTTATCAAACCACCCACGTAGTTGTTATCTCTAAAAATTGCATTACCGGATATACTTAATTTACAACAAATCTATCGCATGGGTTGGAAATCCTTTAAGATCCCATATGGTAGCGGCTAATCTTCTAGTTTGTTCCAACACACCAGATGACGTCACCAATCCTAAGTGCATGCAAAGCAATTCATAGCATTTGATTTTCAATGGTGATATTTTTGGAAAATATAATGTTTTGAGTTTCCTGAAAATGATAAATATTAATTAAAATCCAAAAAATATGTGAAATAAAAAGAATATTTTTTGATATAGATCAGTGGTTCCTAACCTCTTAATCGCGATTTCTTTTTGTGACTTTTTAAAACATGTTCGCATTGTTTAGAGAACTTTGGGAAACAACATTGAAATTCAGATTCAAAGGCTTAGAGGTGGTTATTAATTTCCCTCTCTAGATTATCTACAATTCCCATTTCTAATTCCTAAGTTTTCACACAGTTTCCAAGATTTATTTTACAGTGCCAGTTTTGCAGCTTTACTATGAACGCCTGAATATTATCTTTGACGTGAATAATGGGCGTATTTTTACCTTGAGGGTTCAAATTTGCCTTTTGTAACTAGACTGACATATCAGATAAATGATCTACTCTTTGGATCCAGATTTCATCATCCAAGTGTGTCACAAATTCACATTTTCCGTTTTATATTGTTTTTCAATTCAAAGACTTGGCCGACGAAGGATACTCTAAGTCACAAAATGTCATAGATGGTGCCCTCTGTCTCTCACAACCTCTGTTAATGCCAGTCAAACACGTGATTAAAAAATTTTGCAAAAAACCAAAGTTGGTGAAGTGTACATTCGCAATTATCGGGAGGGTAGGCTTTGGCTCTAGATAAGCCCGGATGAGGGATGAGCTGGCGAACTATTCTATGAAGCAGAAGCCAAAACTTACTTTGTACACTTATCACGAATTTCTGAAAATAAAATGGATGACAGATTGTAATGGAACGGTCAAACGAAAAATATTCGGAGTATGCTCGGCGCCATATTGGGGAAAGTGATGTTTTAGCACGTCAAATTAACCGCCAAAAGTCAAAAAAATAGGTTGTTATTGTTGTGAAGTTATTGAATGTCGTTAAAATCTTTGTTTTTCCCTGGAATAAATTTATTTTATATTACTTAACAACCAAGTAATATGCATCAAGCCATCAGTCAAATATTTAGGTGTAAATATAGATCACAAAATTATCTTAAATTGGCACTTTAGAACTGTTAAACAAAAATGTATACAAAGGGCCAAATATCTTAGGAGTCTAATGTACAAAGAAAAAGGCACATCAAGAAAAACAACCCACATATACAAAGCAATATACTGACTTTATTAGGAATAGGTGCCCCCTACATACAGTAATTGCAGGAAGCCAGCACTGATAAACCTTGAAACGGTGGAAACCGCAGCTCATCAGTAGTGTAGAAAAGAAAAATTTCGTGATCAGAGTTCATGTTTTTACATAATTTCTTAAACATACGAGTATTGGGAGCACTAGATTTTATATAATAGACAATTGTCATCAAATAGTCGAACATTCTTCTAAAGGCGTTGAAAAGTCTTGGTAGCAAGCGTAAATCGGTGAATTATGCAGTGCAATCCCGAAGCTTCTCTTTCTTACTACACGTTTCTTCGAGAGGCAACGCAATCTCGCGATCGCTTGCGAACTACCCGGCTAACGTGCCCCGGAGAAATCACATATCCCGCATGTTGCCAAGCATAAATAAATTAATAATATTTTATCAAATTGATAATTGACTCTTGTGAGTCACGAACCACTGATTAGGAACTACCATAACTTATAATAGTTAAACTTACGTGTAATAGTCTTCTCCCAATATTCCAGGGACTTTGTCAATAATCCCTGGTCGAGCTGGTACTTTAAGTGGCCCGCCACTGCTATCTTCAAACCAAAAGAAGTAACTATAAGTAAATATTTTGTCTTTCCATATTATGGCAGTCTGACCTTCCTGGAGATGGGACCGCGCAAAAGTCACCATGAACCATATCTATTTCAATGAAATTAAATTAACCTCAAAAACAGGAAATGTAAAAAAACGCTTTCACTTTCGCTCAATTAGTTGCAAATTACAACTTATTTTTGAATAAATACGTTGCAAGTGTAAAAGGTGTTATATTATTAACAACAAAGTCCAACAATAATAATTAATAGGGCCGTAATAAAATATAACATAAAAAAACATACCTATTACAAAATAACGGAAATAATATCACAATATGAACGATTACGGTTAGATTTTCAATCAAATTAATATTACACCAAAGTGCTTTTACGGGGTTTGTCTGAAATGTTATGTCAGTGAGTTGATTTAAAAAAAAAATATTGATGAGATCGGTACAACACATTAAAAGATTTCTAAACAGGCTCCTCCTGCGTCGGTACATCGCTACAAACAAGATTTCCAAGCATCGAAGACGTAACGGTAGGCCTCCTCTGGAATATTCTTTAGAGTCTCGGTACAAGCCTGTTTGACTTTGTCAACTGTCTCGAAATGATGTTGTTTTACTCGAGTTTCTAAGCGCGGAGATAAAAGAAAGTTTGGACGAGCCACGTCAGGGTACCTATTCTCGTTTTTGAGAGAACGATCATCTTGATGGAAAGTGGGCGTGGTTCTCACGAAAAAGTACGAAAACGTATTCAGAATACGGTTTTTTATTTTTTCGTGAGAACCACGGCCACTTTCCATCAAGAAGATCGTTCTCTCAAAAACGAGAATAGGTACCCAGAATACGGTTTCATAGTTTTTCGTGAGAACCACGCCCACTTTCCATCAAGTGATCGTTCTCTTAAGAACGAGAATAGCTACCCAGAACTGTAGAGCGGCTGGGGAATCCTTAACATCTTTGAGTCGGACAGGAAGTGGGTCACGAGGCAGGCGGTGTATGCTCGCGCGTTGTCATGGTGAAGTTTCTAATCGTCCGCGATGTCGAACCGGATGCGACGAACCCTTCGTTTGAGTCTCTTGAGCACTTCCACGTCGAATTTGACGTTGACGGTTGTACAATGTAGACTCGTGGTGGACAAGGCCCCTGATGTTAAAGTACACAATGAGTACGGGCTGCTCATTTTGGCCTTCTTGGGGCGAGGGGATGCTGAGGTGTGCTACTCGGCACTTTTCGTTTTAGTTTCGGGTTTCTATACATTATTTTCTTTTTCTCTGCTTAAAAGGAAAATAACATATAGGCAACCACTTAAACACGACAGGTAGATTTAATTTATTTCTTACTGAAATTTTGATTTTTAAAACTTTGGGTAAGAGCTGCGCGTACACTTTTCTTATCTGTAAATTGTTCGTCTTAATCTTAAAGACGGTATTTTTTTTAAATGTTTAATGTTGATGTAGCTAAACAAATGCTCAGACGATGGTCTGAGTTCAAAAGATCTCGCACACGCGTGACATCTTCGTCGGTGGTGATTGCAGATTGCCATCCTGCGATTACTTCATCGCTGACCTCTTTACTGTTTGCTAAAAATGCATGGTACCATCTTTGAAAACAGATTTAGAAACTTTTGAAAACATGGGAGAAGTGATAGGTCGATAGTTATTTAAATCATCAATGGATCTTTTGTTTTTGTAAATAGGAATGACCTTAGCAGCCTTTAGGACTGCGGGAAAGATTATTAGATTAATAAGTAAAGATAGAAGATACTTTAAGGTCTTAAAAACTTTGGTATTAATATCACGGCAATCTTTACTCTGACTAGTTTTTAAATTAGCTATTTTTTGTCTAACAATGTTATAGTTGACTAAAATGTGGTTGTCGGACTTGCATTGTCTTTGTTTTTATTTATTTTTACGACGTTTCGATTAGGTTGTCTCTCTAATCATTATCAAGTATAAACTGAATGTTTTGTCTTAAGACTACGAGCTTATATAGGAACTGTGTCCACTGAAGCGCGAAGTTTCGCTTCACTGTACACACCTAAATGATTTGATGTTACAAAGTAGCGGTTGCCAAAGATTAGGTATCTCAATACTCGGTTTACTGAAGATTCCATTATTGTTTTTAATGTAAGCTGCTTCTATACACTTTTTTTTTCATGTTGGGTTCCATATATATTGTCGCAGCCTCAGACCATTTTATATGGTGTTATTTATCCCAGGCGTGTTCTGCAATACCTGATCTGGATGTTTCCCCTTTTTGTGTATGAGTTTTATGTTCCTTAATTCTAATTTCTTGTGGTCGTTTGGTTTCTCGAATATACATTTCACCACACTCACATGGAACTTTGTAAACACATTCTTTCTTATCGGTACTTTTTGTTTTTGTTAAATGAGCTCTAAGTGTATTTCCTGATTTAAAGACTGTTTTTATATTATAACTACTGGCAATTCGTCTTATTTTCTCCGAAATTCCCTTAATGTAGGGAATTGTGAAGAAGGAATGTTTCTTGCTGTCCAGTGTTCGTTATTCTAAAGTTATTTATAACATCGTCAATTAGTTTCAAAGGATAACCATTCTGTTGTAAATCGGATTTAATATCTGCTACCTCTTTTTCCAATGAATCGGCATTATTGCATATAGATATAGCGCGATTATAGAGGTTGTGTATAATTCCCCGTTTTGTTACAACAGAATGATTGGAACTATGATTAAGATATTGTCTAGTATGTGTTGGCCACTACTTTGTAACATCAAATCATTGAGGTGTGTACAGTGAAGCGAAATTTCGCGCTTCATTGGACACAGTCCCTATATAAGCTCGTAATCTTAAGACAAAACATTCAGTTTATACTTGATAACGATTAGAGCTACAACCTAATGGAAACGTCCTAAAAATAAAGATAATGCAAGTCCGACAACCACATTTTAGTCAATCTTCAACATTGTCTACAACCTTCAAACAATGTTATAGTTGGTCAAATGGAATAAAAAAAAGGTCCTGTGTCAAAATTGCCGGCAAGATAATCTTTAAAATCGTTTTCCGTTGTTGGTAATTTATTGATGACTTCGTCGGTAATATTCACGAAAAAGTTCCTAAAGATTTAAGCAGATCCCTCAGATGTTACATTACGTATTTTTCAATTTTTTAAAAAATGTTCCACGTAACAGATCGTGGATGATCAGATAATTGTATCTGCTGGTCAAATGCTTCTTTTTTTAGTTTTTGATCATCGGCAATAAAATCACAGTTGATCACTTATATAAAGAAAAGAGATCCTCAACAGTTGCGGGTGTTATTTTTGTTTTTAAACCAGCAATATCAAATTTAAAAACTATACCACGATGGCTCCAATTGCTCACCGTAACCAATTATCAAAATTTCATCAACGAGACGGTGTTAAACAGATAAAATACTTTCAAATTAAGGAACATATAGCTTCCGTTTTAAAGGCAAAAAGGAGTACTAAAAACTAGGTAAAAAATAGATCGACGCGATCTGTTCTATTAATATTGTAACGAAAGACCAGAGGAATTCGGACGTGTCTTTATAGAAACATTATATCTAGAAGTCATCATTTCTTGGTCATGTTTCTAAGTGAATTCTAGACTTTTAATAGATTATAGGTGTATATAAATAGGTAGGGTATAAGTTAGTTGAACAATGAATGTGTTAACAAATAGTTTTCAAAGAGTTAATTAGTGTAAAGTGTTGTGTTTTACTCGAACCAAGTGAGAAAATAAAGAGAGAAAATCGTGACAATATTAAAAAGTTATAAATTTAAATATAAAATAAACCTTCTTAAGTCTTAAATTTGCCTAGCACAACAAACTAGAAAGCATTACTTTGACCTACCTTTTGCTTAACAAATTCAGCTTCCTCGGCTTCCATGTCCAAGGAAGGAGTAGTAACTCTATGCGTATTTCTATCCACATAAAGAAAATGAACCAATCCCGGGAATTCTTCCAGATACTTGTATATCGTTAGGGAATCTCTTGTACAGTAACATTAAGGACAAAAAGAAGTTATATTGAAGGACTGATAATACTAAAACTAAACTGCTCCACAGATAAGTCATTCGAATTGAATTTTAGTATGAATGCAATAAAAGTGACTTTTCTGATATAATTCAAAACGACCATTCTTAATGCATTACAAGTTTAGAGTGATATGAAAATTCGTACAGAATACGCCTATAAGAGACTCATTTATTCTAGTAAAAATTTAACTCTGGAGCAATTTATATCAAAGTCTGTAATATATTTCACATGCAAAACTAATATTAAAAAGGATATGATCCAAGGGAGAAATTCTTAATTCCCTTAACTTTGAAAAAATCAGTGAAGACTGCCAAATCTGCTTTCACCCTGGGTATAACTTTGGCTATGTGTTGACTACTGCAAACTAATACTGAATCGTCGACAGAAGTAAGACCAAGCAGTTCTTTTAGGTTTTCTAGAAAACACAAGATCAGCGTTTCTGCTCTTAATATTGCTTCATCAGACGTGGTTTTAAGGTATTCCTAAAAATCAAATAAATTGGAGATTTTTAAAATTTAAATATAATAATTTTTCTTTAATATTACTGCCATAAGGTTCAATTATTTCTCAAATTTCCTGTGATAGAAGCTATAACTGAATGTCAAGTTAAGGATCTGTTGAAAAGGATTTAAATTTTAATATACAGCAAGATCTTTCATTACATACAGTTTCTAAAATATTCTCAGTTATACAGGAAGTCTCAATAACAGCTAATAAATACATGAAAACCTTACTTTATATTTACTCTTGATAACATCCCAATTCTTCATTAACTGTTTATGTAAAGGTTCCACGGTACTAATTTTAGCTTTTTTCAGACTGTCATTCAATCGTTTAACAGCCAATTCTAGGTTCTCATATGCCAGCTGAATCGTATTTTTATCTCTTTGAATTTGAACGAATTGCATTGTGTGGAGATGGAAAAAAGTTTCGTAGAGTGCAGCTGAAAAATATCTTTTTCATTAAACAGTCATTTTTAGAAGTATCAGAAAAACTTTACCTGAAACCAATGGATTACCAAGTTCCACGAAAAAAATCAAAAACACCTGTTCGAAAATTCTGACGATATGGACGGCGTGAGGCAGGCATTTCGGATCTTGCTCTGGGCCATGTAAGAGTACTTGATGGCTCTCCAAAGATTCTTCAACTTCTTCAGAACGACAATGCGTTAATATCGTCGTAAAAAGGATATCTGATGACGATAACGGTTTAGCATTTGTACTAAAAAATAAATATTATATATATATATATGGTATATATATATATATATATATATATATATATATATATATATATATATATATATATATATATATATATATATATCTATATATATATATATATATATATATATATATATATAAAGATATATATATATATATATATATATATATATATATATATATATATATATATATATATATACATATATCGCCTTTTGGTGGTGTCGGTCTATACTCAGGCGCCATGTCGGTACAATGATCACGCTTAAGGAAAGTTTTTCAGGTGGATGGAAGTACATCGCCTCTCTTATTCAGAGTGCCGTTCTTTTCAAGTTCGATGGATTCGTCTCAATCTTGTCTTGTAATGTTCTATATCAGTGATTTGCTGGCAGTTGTCAAAATTAATTTTGTGTCCTGTGTCGTACCGATGTTGGAAAAGGGCCGATGTTGTCTGTTTGCTTCTTAATCTAATTTACACCAGAAAAACAAACATATCATTACAAATCCTTACATAAAAGGCACAACAGATAGAATAGGCAGATTGCTACAGCCTACACACCACACAAACAATATCTAAGAAACCCAAAGGACGAAATCATTCTAGAAAATCATGGTATATATAAAATCGCATGGGGCACCTACAGTAAAACATAGGCCAAACTATGAAAAATCTCGGCAAGGCTAGAACATAAATTCAGCATAAGGAACAAACAGACATCAGCCCTGACTTTGACAACTGCCAGCAAATCTCTAATATAGGAAACTACATGACAAAATTGATTCAAGAGTCCATCGAAATTGAAAAGGTATAAAACTAATAACTGGCGTCAAAAAGAAAAACGATAGAAGTGAAACACACTTTACATTAAAATGTCCTCAGCTGATCTTCAACCAGCAAATACATTTTGGCGAAAAGTCTGCAAATGCCCAGATAAATATTGAATTGTATATATATATATATATATATATATATATATATATATATATATATATATATATATATATATATATATATAATGTTTATGGGGCTTTCACGGATTCCTCCGTGCGAGATGCAATAGCAGTGGATATATCCACATTATGCCGTTGTAGTGTTGAAATCACATTCAGCAAACGTACAACTATATGCAACTCCGTGTATAAATGAAGTAAATTGCGATCAGTAAATGCAAACTTCGCTCCAATCATATCCTTTCCGTGTTAGAGGTTGCACAGTTTGAATAAATTGCGATAAAACACAATCCATCCCATTCCACTACCATCAAGATGATGGCCCATCTGTACCACAATACCGAGAAGAAAGTCAAAAACTTACCCTACCCGCCACAGTGATACGGCAGAGGTATATGTTTCGTCTCTACTAGACTCACCAGGGTACCGACATGCACCTCTCTGTGCAAAGGACAGATCGGAAGGAAGCATGCAAAAGTGAACGCGGCTTCGCCGACCTCCCGCCGGATTGCGTATATATGTTTATGCGGCTTTCACGGATTCCTCCGTGTGAGATGCAATAGCAGTGGATATATCCACATTATGCCGTTGTAGTGCTGAAATCACTATCATCATATTGATGGTGGTGGAATGGGACGGATTGTGTTTTATCGCAATTTATTCAAACTGTGCAACCTCTAACACGGAAAAATATGATTAATAAATAGGGCGAAACATGATATGTGATCACTGTATAAAATTAAGGTCTATTAAAAAGATGACTTCTCTTACCTGGAATATAATGACAAAAACTTGTCTTGAACTAATAAAAGTGCGTGAACTTTTGAGCATTCTGTATGAACCGCTAATTCGGTTATCGATTCTTTTAGGGTCTGTAAACAAGTTGCCGTAATGTCGTTATTCACTACCAATTGTTCTACGGCCTCAACAAAAATGGCTTGGTCATTATTATAAAGGATCAACCACTGATCTATCAGATTAGTTAGCAGTACAGATTTTGATTTCTGAACTTGCAATCTGTAAAAAAAGTAATAACTATAAATGCTCGCTCATATATTTATTAATTTTAAAAATCGATAATACCAAAAATCAATTTTTTCCTGATATATTATATAAAAAAGTTATTAAACACTGTACTGGTAACAAACAATTATAAAACGGGAAAATATTATTTTCATGTGGTATCAACCATTAGTTAAATAATGTCTAAAGAAATTGTTAGAAACATGAAAATTCAAATTATCTATAAGGAGCTAAATAAGATGAGATTGTGAAGTTCTATACGGAATAAATATATATATATATATATATATATATATATATATATATATATATATATATATATATATATATATATATATATATATTTTACTTCGCCTGGCATAATAAACATTGAAGAAGTTAGCAAACTTTTTTCTAATTTTCAGTGGAGTTGTTATTTAAGATAGATGCGTTAAAAAAACTTATTTGTTTTAAAGACATAAAGGAGCTACTTTTACTCACTGATACATATCGGGTCCACAAAGGTATCTAGCAAAAGTAACACACATCTGAATGAAATTACGTATACTGCCATCAGTAACTGCCATAAAAAGATAGCCCATAAACTAAAATTTAAAAAAATACTTATAAAGATACAAGATGTCAGTTATACATACGACCTTGACATATAAAACTGGACTGATCATGCATAATACCTCCCCTTATAATAAAAATGACGCCACCATGCTCCGTGCCATTACGTGCAAATAATTGCTTTGGCAACAATGAATTCCCTAAGTTTTCATGATATTGGTGAAAGTGTATTTTTGACATTGACTGAATACTTTTCATTTTGGCAATGATTTATTTTTGATTTTGCTTTTTATGCATTTTATCACATTTTATGTAACGTTTTACTGAAAATTTCAAACAGGAACGTGAACGTGCAAATTCCTCATCTGGTAAATTAGAATTTATTTAATTGGCAAGTTATAAAGCATTCAATAATAATTATATAAAATTTTACCTTAGAATCAAATTGTAAATCTAAGGGTAACAAGTTTAATCTTATGATGGATATGATGTATGATAATTTTTAAATGCTATTTTAGTTTTCTAAGAGAAAAGAATCTTCAAATTCAAGGGCTGAAGCAAATTGGTCATGATCATAATTCTTTTATACACCAGATGAGTAACTCGGTTCAGAGCATTTTTCTGGAAATAGTTTTATACAAGAAGATGAGCAAAAAGTTTGTGCTGTGCTTCTTACAAATAAACTACCTGAAAAAAACTACGAAGCACTGTTTGATGTAAACATTTTGAAGCAAATAAACTTGGACTTAATAACATATACTGGCTCTACAAAAAGAGTCCTGAATTAGGTGTGCATTAACCAACAACATTATCGTTTTACCATAAAGTTAATGTTCCACTGACATATAAAGCTGAACATCGAAACTGGTATGGTGTTAAAATTTAAAATGATTATACGTTTAAAAACCAATATGCCATATTAAAATAGAAATAAATGATTGCATATAATATGAAATTTTTCAATATTATTAAGCATGTTTGGAAATTACATAAATTTTATGTAATTGTTTTGTCTAAAAATAAAATAATAACCTTTTGTTTGAATATGTTATTAACTAATAAATCAAAAATTCTTGATTTTAGCTCAGATAGGAAATTTGTGTCATGAAAATCCTTTGTCAAAGTAATGAGAAGCTGCGATTGATTACCATTTCAAAAATTCAATTCTAGGAAAGGTTAATTCCAGATCCTTAAACAGTTAAATAAATTCAAAGTTTAACCTAGTGTAAAAATTTAAAATTGCTAGTAAATCTTTATGTATATATTTAGATTAAAAATGATTGTATTCAGGTAAGAATTCTCTTGTATTTACAAGCTTTTTTATATTTAAAGTGTCTTAATAAATATTGTTTTGTTTACAATTAAATATAAACTGCTTTAACACTATTCCCTTTAGATTTTAATTTTTTTTTTAAATAAAAATGGTTTAGTGCATAATGTTACTTTCCTTCCTTTAAATTAAAGCTCCGTTATTATGAAGGAAAAGTCAACATTATTATGAATGTTGTTAACCCTATATAAATACCTAACATATCAGTTCCCTAAAAGCATCGAGGAGAAAATAATTTTAACAAAGACCTAACCGGGGCTATTTTTAAATGATGAAACTCTCTTACTTTGCAATAGATTATGTGGACATTTCGATACCTTACATTAAACAATATACTATATTAATTCATGATATAAAATTTTAAAAAATAAATGCCTTAATACTTTTTTTTGTTAACTTCTTATACTCTACGTCCGAATAAGGATGTTTCTAAAACAGATATTTAAAAAAAAATTAGTCTCGATTTGTTTTTGGTGCATATTCCACATTTTAGCTATTTTGCTAAATAACAGTTTTATTGTAAAAAATAAAATATGTAAACAGTCATAGAAAAAGCATTTTCATTTATTTATAAGAACCGACATTTCATGCTTGTTACCTAAAAATAATAAAATTGTTACATATTTACGCTGTTCCAAAGAAGTTAAAAAAATTTGCTTTATTGGAGTTGCTTTAAACAGAAAAATTATAATTTTGAGGAAACTAAAAGTAGATATTCAAGTTAAATATTGTTTTACAGAAACAATTATCCTGGTCTTTTTTATTCCTCAATTAACCTGTCAAGTAAAACAAGGAAGAGCGATTTATTGTTATTGTCTAAACCTGTTAGTTAGAATAATAGAATTGACATTCATATACGGCACATTCACGCCAATGTAAGAAACTAGCAGGGAATTCAATGTTGCCATACAAATCATTGCACCTAATGGCGACCAATAAGAGGGGGGGGTCAAAAATTATTTTCATGAGCAGTCCAGTTTTATATGTCAAGTTCGTGGTTATACATAACCATACCAAATATATAAACTCAAAAATAATCATTCACCTCATGCTACAGTAACTTATTTTTTGCTCTTGGTTATTAACCAACATTGTAAGTACTTTTTAATAAGAATATTTATTGATGAGTATTACCCTATAAATTTATCATGACAACGGGAAAAATTATTAAGCGGATATTTATCGAAAAATGTTCACTTCCGTCGGGGTGCATTTTTCAAGGTCATATTAGCAGAATATTTTGATCAAAAATAAGACATTTTTGGACCCGATACACGCGAAAAGTAAAAGCAATTTTGACCTGAAATTTTCGAAAAATGTTCGAGAAAGGTTTAATAAAGACATGGATAACAAAAGTTGCACAGAAAAAAAAACAACAAATAGCATTTTTAACCACTTTTTCGCAGGTATGTTTGTAGTCGACGTAAAAAGCCATGATTTTTAGAATCATTTAAAAACGAATAAACATTTGACAAATTTTATTGACGCAGCCTGATCCTTTGTTAAAAATACATTTTCTACCAAAAAAATTACAACGAAAAGGTGTTTATTTTTCACGGGTGTCGGGGAAAACTAAAAACTGGTGTAAAATAAAGATATTATAATTCCCGCTTCGGCCAATAACCTAATCACAAAGTTTAACTGGGCTAATCTGATTTTGTTGGCATTGGTGCTCTCCTTTTATTTGCACTCAATAGAAAGAGATATTCGACTATTGGCTGATGTTCGGAGCAATACGTCACTGTTATGATACCGGCAGTGGACTAACTTCGAGATGTTTGATGCAGAGGTCTCTGCTGAATTATGAATGGAAATTTGCTTTATCAATGAACTCATTCATGTTTTCAATTGGGCTAATTCCCCTAGATTGGGATTCTATAAAAATAAAGGGAAAGAGAAGGCCATAATAAGGATCTAGCATCTTTGTCGAGTCTGTAGTAACGTATAAGTATGTCACTGTCTTAAAAGAGATACAGAAAGGGTATGTAAGAAAATTTGCTTACAGAATCGGCCGCTATAACTAGTTACATTTAATTTTCTAATGTTGTAATTTCATGCAGCTAATTGCGAACGCATAGAAATATAAAAAGTATTTCGTTACTTGTATAGTTTTGCATACCATTATTACTAGAGAAAAACGAAGTTAATTACTTCCAAATAATATTCATTCATTTGATCTGTAGAAGAAAAGTTCAAGGACGAAATAAAATAGACTCAGTATAACTGTACAACTTATAGAAATAGTTTGCTATTTTATTTTTTCTACAATATTTTGAAAAAAGTAGTTCAAATTGATTAAGATTTTTCTAAATTATTTTTAAATTATAGTATGGTTTAGTTTACCGGAAAAAATTATCTTGCTTTAATACAGTTGATATGTCTTTAGAACCTCTTTTCACCAGGATTAATTAGGTCATCTTACCAAGACAAACTAATCTACGTCCACTATGAAATTAGGAACTGTATTTCTTTGGGACAAATAAAAATCGTTTCCAATAATATTTATTGGTTAAAAAAATTCTATAATAATAAAATATAAATTAAATAATAATATATAAAATATAAATTATATAATAATATATAAAATATAAATTAAATAATAATATTGAGAAAAAGAAATGGTGATCTGACCATCAACTCCTCAGAGATTGTCACTAATTATGTTATATGAAAAAATAACTATAAATTTTATAAGATTAAAAACTTTTATGAATGCATGTGTTCATACGAACAAATATAAATAATTCTATTTGCTGCTAAAACAAAATTAATATGACAGTCTTGCATATTAAGTAACAAAGGTTATAATAAATGGTTGATAAAAACCTTAATATTACACAAAATTACAAAAAATTAACTAGTAATGTGTCGGTCTATACATTAATGCGATCATAGACGAAATGTCCTTTACCATTCATACAAATGTGCAACATCAATATGTCTTCGTAACATCTATATAGAATATATCATATCACTGTATGTGGTATGTTCTCTAATGCGTTAATAAAAATATAAGGACATACGAACCAGTCCATTGGTCAACACTGCAATTTTTCAATTGCAATGCTGCATAACCGCAGCAGCAAATACAATAATATATCACTAAATGCTTATATCCTGTTAAAAAATACAATTAATGAAAACTGATTTCTATGAGTATTAATTATGTAATTTTACTGTTACTTTATACACATATAAAGATTACTCTCCTATTAAAAAGAGCATTCTTCATAGAAAATGAATTTTTCTCCCTATATATAAGTGAAACAGTTACTTCATAAACATTTGTCTCCCTTTAAACAAGTATTCTTCAGTTCTGAGTTCACCCAGGGTAGGTATCATTAGGGTTTACCTGCCCTACCAGAAGCTAAAAATAAAAATAATTTAAAAATATCTGGCTTCTAATATATTTAAACTATTTCTAGGAAAGAATCCTAAAATATATATTATTACCAATACTTTTTAAATATTTCTCTTCTAAACAATAAGCATTGTTGATAAACACTGGTTTTCTGACAATACAAAATATCAAATATTTTGCCTATACAATATTTCAGTTTTTCTAAGCTGAAAACTAAAAAAATATGTAATATTACTATTACTTCATAGTCATTTCTCTCTAATAACAAGAATTGAAAGAAACTGTATTAACAAATATTGTATTTTTGTCAGTACTATTCTGTGAATGTGTTTTGGAGCTCATCCAGGAGAGGTTACATGAAGCTTTATCTGCCCTAAATAGAGCTAGAAAAAAGCATTTTAAAAATACAATATATATATATATATATATATATATATATATATATATATATATATATATATATATATATATATATAAAACATTTTTGATAAATATTGTATTTTTGTCTGTACTATTCTGTAAATATGGTTTAGACCTTGCCTAGGGAAGTTAACATCAGGCTTTATCTATCCCATGTGAAGCTAGAAAGAAATAAAATTTCGAAAATATTTTGATTTAACCTATTTTGTATTGCTATGGAAAGGGAAAGTAGAATTACCATTATTTTAATTACGCTTTTTTACTTTCAGATTTTTCTACGACTAGAACTAGAAACTTACCTAAACTTACCGTTAATTTATAAACATGCTTGTTTTATTGCAAAGTCTTGCTTCGATTAGTAATATTCTGTGAATTTGAAGATGGTTGGGGACCTGTTGAGAGGTGGCATTGTTAATTTAGGATTTTGTGGAAGTGACTGTCCATCGTTTCCAACAGAGGTTGCAGCTAAATGTGGATTTTCAACATCTATAAACAGACAGCAATTCCTTACCACGCCATTAGGTCTGGTGCTAGTAAATTTCTGTCCTGCCACATCTCCCATCATTAGGCCATATTTTGTTGCCTCGGTAGAGAATGAAACAGTATTTAAGATTTTCTTAATTAAACCTATAAAGGGAGTACTTGCTTTGCGTTTGCATACGAAACCAAAATTAGACGCTGTACAATCTGTTTCTTCTGTGAGGTTCGTAAGTTGGATTACCCCATTGCCCAACTGTATCGCGTTCAATCTTTACAACATCTTCTAATGAAACCTAAGAAAAAAAAAATAATTAAATAAACAAGAAAGTATAAAGGTGCAGTTATTTGAAATAGTAGTTTTACGTAGAGATATATACCAATAAAGTGCTCAATATTTTCAATAAACTGGTTTAATTTTCTAATATAAAAGATATGCTATCATACCTTTAACTTTCTCAAGGGCCTTTCTTGTTCCGAGAAATATTCTGCTTCAGACAGTGGTGGTTGTTCTGCCTTGGACTCATAGTCTATATTTGGCGCTACAAAAGATGTTTTTTTTTTAATTTTTTTTTGTGGTTTCTGATCTCTTTGACATTTCAATTCAATTGTCCTTTTGTTCTCGGCCATTAATTTTTTAAAACTGTCTCCTGCTGGACTTCCCACAATTTTTTCCCATTGATCAATCTGCCAATCAGGGCCTTCATTGTATCTTAAATAGACAGGTTTCATTATGCAGTGTGTGTAAAATTTGTTAGAAAATATCTTTATCCTTTACTTAATATAACCAGTAATAACTATTGGTAGAATCACAAAACATCAATATAATATTAAATATAAGTAATTTCAATATGTCTTGATCCCAAAAAAAAAATTAATTTCACATTAAAATTTGGTTCATATTCACATATTGTTTATTACCCTTTACAATTTATAAAACATATAATAATTGTCCTAACTTGGTTTTATCAAACACTTTGTAAATTGAAATCATATTTTCTTATGTATGAAATAGTAAATGGCATTGTAATTTTCCTTGCAATAACATAAAAAAAATTGAGCACGGAGCAATAGATGAAGCTTTTTAAAGAATTTGAAATTTTTAAATTAAATATAAAATACCTTGGTCTGGTTTGGGAAAAACCACGGCCGGTTAGGTTTAACCTCATTGCTGCATTAACTTTGCAAAGTAGCGACATATATCATTCAACTCTATTATTGGTTTCATTGTCTACGAGTTGTCCTTTTCCCTGTAATTTTTCTACTGCACCTAAAATGGATGAGAGTTAAACAAAGAAAAGAGAAATTATCATTTAAACATACTGTTTATATGATAGAGTAATCCAGAATCTCTCACTGCTTTCATTTTGTTTTGACTATTATCACTTACAAGTTGACAACAGTCTAAACTACAGTGCGTCCAAAAACGTGGTTAATGGTATTACCTGTCATTTTTCAATATCTCTACATCTCCATGTGCATTAACATACAGATTTTTCATGATAAAATTTTGAATGTCACAAATTTTCTTCTTAGTGAGTAGTTTTTTTTGCATTAGCCATTAAACTTTTTAAACAGTTATATAAGCCTTTGCCTACATTTTTCACCACATGGTTTTTACAGGCTATTTTCTCTACAAACTTATCATAGGTTTCCTCCCTTTTAATTTTTGCAAAGACACTAGAATCCCCATCTGCGATGAAACGCTTATATTTAAGACCATGCATTATTTGGCTCAGATTAAATCCTTCAACAATTACATCAGCTTCCATTGATGATCTTCTGGGTCTTTATTTCTTTTAGCCGATCTTGATCACACAATATTTATTTCTTACTCCGAGAAACAATAACTTTTGTATATGTCGACCTATTATAACTGCCTAAAAATAATTAAGAAATTTTTATTTAATTTTCTCTTAAAAATTAGCGAGCAGTATAAATTCATATATATATATATATATATATATATATATATATATATATAGATCATAACTACTACACTACTATGTATGTAAAACTACAGAAGTCTTAATGGTTGATGACAACGTTTTTATTTTTAAAATTATTAAAAAAATCTTGACTACGTTATGCTATATAAAATCTCCTTACCCACTGAAACTTTGTCCTTGGCTCTGGTCTTGCTCTTCAAATGAACAAAAATATGCAGGGTCAAGACTAACATTATTGCTAAAAGAATGGTTGACATCAGTTTTATAATACTGTATGAAATTTTTTCTAAAATACCAAGGATTATGACATGATACTAAAATTATTAAAGTGTTATTTTTTCAATGTATAGTTTACATATTATTTCAATAAAATTAAATTTACTATGGCAGAAGGATTTTAGATAAGGGTCATGGGTGTAAAGGCAATAAAGAACTTTTAAATAAAATTTAAAAAAAATCATTAAAAATTAGGTTTTCTTCAAATTCAGATATAAAGATAGAAATGTAACAAAGGTTAAAGGGGAGAAACGTTAATATGAAAAGGGGGAAAAGAGCAATATATGAAATTATAACACAAAAACAAAAATATTCATAGTAAAAAATAAATATAGGGTCAAATATTCATCAACATTCTCTGTTGGATAGGAAATTTTCTCAGCTTTGCATGAATGCAATGAAAAATCAGGATTTCTATTTAAAAAAAACTCAAATTGAGATTTGAATGACCTTGTAAATTGACCTTAAGGTCAAAGTCACTAGCACCAATAGGTAATCCCCATTGTCCTAAACAACTTTTGTCCAAACCATTTTTCTGTCTTATTATGGAGAAATTTGGGTAGTGCTGAATTAGACACCTATTAATTATCTAAAATCACAATGACTTAGGAGGTTATTAAACTTTATTTACCTAGCCATGACTGCTTATTAGATTTAGTATTACTAATTTAATCAGTATTAGTAAAAATTTAGTATAACCAGTATGGAAACTTTCTTTCTCACCTACTAAAATTTGGTTCTGGTTCTTGCAATGATCTAAAATATGCTCAGGACAGATGACATCTCTAAAAGAAGATGAGTGAATATTAGTAAAATATATGTACATGGATATTACTGTAAAGGTTATTGATTAAAATATTACCAGAACACTATAAAATTAATTTCTTATTCATTGTAAAATAAAATTATGTAAGTTTCAAATTTTACAGCCAGACTCACTAAAAATGTTTAACTTTTAAATCTGATGCAGTCATCAAGAAAAGATATTTTAGTTGACCAGTTATGTTTTTGATTTTGTTATAACTTGTCTAAACTTCTTGTTCTGGGTAATCTTTATCACAGATATAGGAACACAGACCGTTACATATATAAAAAAGATAAAGCTTAGAATGAGTAAGAAAAATTTTTGTAAACCATAAATAATATTTTTCATTTTTATTAGCTTGGTAACAAAACAAGACGAGTTTTTTAATCTTATATTCTGAAGATTGAAAACTTGACTGACATTTTTCTCCTTGTAAATCAATACATTTATTGTCAACTTAGACCAGTTTTCGAATTAGATAATTAGAGGAATTAAAGTTTACCATTAACATGTTCTTTTTTGAATTAAGTATATAGATAAAAATTAGTTACAGAGGTAAAAAATATTTTACACAATGGAATGGTAACCTAAATAATTTTTGATCTAAATTTTTCAAAAACCACAATTTAACTACTAGCAACCACAATATTAATAATAGGTTTACCAGAATAAAAATAATACTATGTTTTTGTAAAGGGTTAAAAATAACAGAGTTTCAGTACTTTTCAATAAAGAATTTTCTAATGATTGAGTCACAACAATAACTTTAAAATTTGTCTTTTTACTGAAGGAGAACTTTCTAGCAGAAAAATAAAATGCTCAAAGAAGAGAAGAGGCACAAAAAAATAGAGGTATATAATAAAGTTAAGTAAAACAAATCTTTAGTAATAATTTTATTCTAAATTTTTTATGCACTAATGTAATTTTTTTCATTTGTTTGTTGGTAATTATTTCAAGTGAGCTAGAAAAATATTCATAAGTCTCCTGACTGTACCTGTAAGTCACCTACTACGTTTAGACACTCATATTTTTTAACAAATCGTCAAGGCCTATATCACAAACTTTTACTATCATGATCTTGGCTTTTCTAAATATGCCAAAATTAAAACTACAATAAACTCTTTGTCTTTCTTAGTATTTAAGAACGGTTTAAATTCCTGATTTTTCATTAAATTTATCATAGTTTATATTGAAAAAATAACTTATTCGCCTTAATTACCCGTATTTATGACTTACCTGTAAAACTTCTTTTTTCTAAATAATTTTTGAGCTTTTCTCCATCTGATATTACTGCTAAAAGACAACTCAGTCTACGAACTTTTTTTTCCCCATGTCTACAGCACACAGAAGTTTACACTAACACTAATTGTATTTATAAAAAAAGAACACTTAAACGAAAACCAATTATATTTATTAAAAATAAACATTGAAACAAAACTGGCAGAAAATGTTTTTTAGCACGTACAAAATTTAGAATATTTATTTCACACCCTCTCAAGGTCAAACGTCCCTAAACGAAAAAGTTAGCAAATCAAATAAAACAAAATTGCTTTGTTCTGTTTTCAGAATAATCGTGTATTCTCCGAAAATCCCCGATCGCATCATAACATACAGGGTTGCCAAATGTTTCAGACAAAATGACACAAAATCTAATAAAAGCTATTCAAATTCTAGATAATGTTCACAGACTATTTTCCCATTTTTTATTCTGTAATCTTTTGAATTTGGTACCTGAACATGACCAATAAAACAATAAATTTTAGCTTAATCGACGATGATATATTAATATTTGACAACACTGTCTCACTTTTAATTCTTCATTGAGTGATTCTATAACTTCGGATTTACTATTTTTTACGTTGAGAATTACTATATTTTACGCTAAGCAATTTATTGCGTCTATTCTGCATAGGGGTGACATCTAGTATAAAACATCGAAATTAGCTGTGAATGACAGATAAATGGGCAAAAATGGCGGGCCTAATGCCCCCTTAATAACAAAAATTCTTCAATTTATTTACTTTTTCATTTTTACAAAAGGGATTTTCTCTATGAAAACATAATGCGACTATTAAAAAAGATCATGCAAAAAAATTTGAAAAAAATATGAGATGGTTAAGTAAGAAAAATATTTGCCACTGGCATGTATATATTTTGTCAATATTTTAAACTTGCTTACCTCAGAAAATGTTAGTTTCAAATCATCATGAAATTGTATTGTAGTATACGAATTGCCAAACTGATAGTGCATAATACGATGGGATGTAATTATTGGTGAAAATATTTGAATTAACACATTATCGTTCACAGAACATTCTGGATCACCCTACAATAAAATAAAAAGGCAATTGGAACATCAACGTTAAAATATTTTACCTTCAAAATATTGACACAACCAAAAAATAGCCGCAAATATGTCGAATCAATTTTAATTTGAATTAAAAAATAAATTATAGTTTTATATTCACTTCAGGTTAGTTTAAGTAAGTTAAAGTTAGCTGAAGTTACTTTTGGTAAGTTTAGGTAAATTGAGATAAGTTATGGAAAAGCTCCAAATTATTTCATGTTAATCTGCAGCAGCCTAATAAAACATTACTAAAATTATATAATTAAGTCATTCTATTAATCACAATTATTTCAAAGCACTGACATAGGTACTAATCTTTATTTTCTTAATAAAAAATTTCAAAACGCAGTGACCAGATAAATATCAAAATTTAAATTCAATTGTCTAAATAAAGAATATTCATATCTTCGAAGCCGAGTTTTATAAATATTTTAAATTACTAATAAATGATTAATAATTAAATAATACTTTTATAAACTTTTTTTCTACAAAAAAGCTATGGTTTCTATACAATGAAATTAACTTTTCTCTAATTGGTCGGGTCAAATTATTTTCTTAAACTGCTGCATAATAATATTTGAATTCGAAGAACTGTTTTATCGCGGCATGAACAGATGGCGCATTAATTAACTAGAAGCTGGATTCTCGTCTCAAGTATCTAAAGCCTGAAGATAGTAAAAAAAGAAGAAAAATTAAGGTTATATTTTCTACAAAGATGTCAAGAGGTCAAAACATTTCAAAACGTTGTGATAATTCTTTTTAATACCGAATCAATCGAAAGTAAATAACCACGATGGACAAATTACTTAGACATAGCAACTTCAAGCTTCTACAAACTTATTTAAAGGGAAATTTTAGAGTGACATCAATTATTCACAACAAGTTTAGCACCGAAAACAAGTTTAAAATAAAAGATCAGTTTTCCGGGAGACCCTTGTATTTAGATGCACAAGCTACTACACCTTTAGATCCGAGAGTTTTAGACGAAATGATGCCTTATTTGACGTCCTATTATGGCAATCCTCACTCGAGAACACATGCTTATGGATGGGAAAGTGAAGCTGCAGTAGAAAAAGCTAGAATGCAAGTAAGGGACAGCTTTTTTAAGTAGTAAAAGACTAATAGTAACGGAAGAGAGTATATTTCTTGTATTTTTATGATGTACTTCTATTTCAGGTAGCTAATTTAATAGGCGCTGATCCACGAGAGATAATATTCACCTCGGGTGCTACAGAGAGCAACAACATTGCTGTAAAAGGTGTAGCAAGATTTTATGCTTCCAAAAAGAAACATATTGTTACAACCCAAACAGAACATAAGTGCGTTCTTGATTCATGCAGAGCTCTTGAAGCTGAAGGATTTAAAGTAACCTATTTACCTGTACAGACAAATGGTAAGTTATATACTATTAATTTCAAATTTAGTCTTGGAAATCCTGCAACATAACCCTTAGTGAAATAATGCCACCCATACACCGTGGGCTCGCAAGGTTAGAAATACAGAACTCTATTAAAAAAATAGCAACTTAAATTAGACATTTTTCCTTTAAGTTTAGTTTTTTAGAATATCAGTTCGATTCTATAACATATATACTGTAAACCATACAAAAGTTAACAGGAGAAGGAAGGGAGTGTTTCCTTAAAAAAAAAAGCACTAAATAAATTACTCGCTCAAGGCCACAGGTGAGCATAAAAAGTAGGTTTAACAAAAAAAGCAAATAAAGTTCCAAGTTATGCTTTAATAGTTTGTAATGTTATTTGTGTTTGTGGTTCATTATTATACATGGTTGATTATTGAAAAGTCTGTAATTAATTTTCTTTATCCATCTCGCAACATGCTAGTAATTAAAAGATAAAACAATACATAGTGGGTATAGAAGTTACAGTAAGCTCTAAATGTTTTAAATAATTCTACTGGGGCACATACCAATGAAATATCAGTACGCTTTGCGTGAATATGAAACTACTTTGTAATTTACCTGTAGGTAAATTTTTTTATATTTCAGAATATCCACAGTTTCATTTCGACACCTTAAACAGTGGGGAAATAAGCTGAATAATAAACGTATAAGAAAAAATATGTTTATATTTACCTAAAATATGAACAAATATAACCTTGAAGACCAATATCTAACAACAATGTACATACCTAGTTGCCTTCATTCTTTTAGTTTGCTAACTATATTATACATGTATACATTTTAAGGATGATTTTTTGCTTGATAGTCACTATCAGTTTTTAAACATCCAAAAGAGTCCTTCATATTTTCACAGAATAAGCCATATTATCAAGATTTTCTTTCTTTAAAACTCTAGGTATAATTTCATTAGAAGAACTAGAAGAAAGCATAACTCCAGATACATCTTTAGTGTCCATAATGACAGTAAATAATGAAATTGGAGTAAAACAGCCCGTAGTAGAGATCGGAAGAATTTGCAAAGCAAAGAAAGTGTTTTTCCACACTGATGCAGCACAGGCTGTGGGGAAAATACCAGTGGATGTACAAAGTATGAATATTGATCTAATGTCAATCAGTGGACATAAAGTATATGGACCAAAAGGTAAAATTTTTTGTTCTATAGGGAGTACTACCATATCATAGCAATTTAAATCAGTTACTATGTTTTTACAACATCTACATTTACAATAAAATCCTTTACAAATACATTCACATTTAAAATTCTAATTAAATACATTACACGTGGAGGCTTGGTTTAATTTAAAATTGTGTTTTAAGATTTGTAATGAATAAAATTCATCAAAGTTATAAAGTGCATTTTGGATTAAAATTTATTTTATACTAGATTTAAAAAGATTCAGTTATTCCCTAAAGAGACTGAATATGAAAGAATTCTTAAATATACTTGTCAAGTTTATCAACAAAAGCAAATAAAATTAGATTTTGAAGGGTAGTTAGTAACATAATATTCTTAGTTTAATTTTCTGAAATTTTAAACAATATTAATGACAGTGTTTCCTATAATAATTTTTAAACACAGTATCACTCGTACTCTCATCTGAATTCTCATAGATGATATTGGCAGATTGACCCTTAATCTCTTTGTTATGTGCAGGAGTGGGAGTTATTTATGTGAGGAGGCGCCCCAGAGTCAGAGTAGAAGCAATTCAAAGTGGTGGAGGTCAAGAAAGAGGTATTAGAAGTGGAACAGTACCTACACCTTTAGTTGTAGGTAAGTATTTAATTATTTAATACATCTGTTATAGCAAACAGTTCTAGGTGTATACAGAGTTGGTTAAAATTTTGAACTTAGTTTTTATGTGCTGTATTCTCAGTTTAAATTAACAAGAGGGCCAATGAATCAAAAATTCTAGAATTATGAAATGATACTTGGGATTCAGTTAGTTTATAACTATAGTGATTGTCACAGGTTCTATTTTATTGTAGGGTTAGGAAAAGCTTGTGAATTATCACAAGAGGAAATGGCATATGATCATGTTAGAGTTGAAAAATTAAGTGAAAGGTTATTAGATACGATTTATGGAGAACTATCACATGTTATTAGGAATGGTGATCCGGTACACATGTACCCAGGTAAAATTTAATAATATAATAAAATATATTATTATAAATAATTTTGAGCATTCATTTTACTGAAATTTCATATTATTCTAGGTTGTATTAACTTATCCTTTGCCTTTGTGGAAGGAGAATCTTTACTTATGGCTTTAAAAGATGTAGCACTATCAAGTGGTTCTGCATGTACTTCAGCTTCACTTGAACCATCTTATGTTCTCAGAGCTATAGGAGCAGATGAAGACTTAGCTCACAGTTCCATAAGGTAGGTAATGGGACAATTTATCTATTTCAGTATATCGAAGTTTGATGATGGAAATTAATATAAAATAATGTTAAGATGCTTTTTTTGTCTTTGGAAACTTACAATTGACATCATACCAATTAAAATCCTACAGAGATGAAATAATTTAAACTTCTGGTGGCATCTAAGAAATGAATAAGGTGTTTATTTATTTAATGTATGTTTTCCCCAGGTTTGGTATTGGGCGCTTTACAACTGAAGAAGAGATTGACTATACAGCAAGAAAATGTATCGATCATGTTACAAGATTAAGAGAAATGAGTCCTTTGTGGGAAATGGTACAAGAAGGAGTAGATTTGAAGACTATTCAATGGTCCCAGCACTAAATGAATTCTCTATATTATCTGCATTGTCAATAATAATTTGAGAAAAGTTACAATTATTAAAATGTTTTGTACATAATGTATGATATTTTTAGAGCTTTTCATTTATATTAAGGGAAAATTAATGATATTTTAAAGACATTTTAATCGAATATATTTTAACGCATTACAAATTATCTGTGTTTTATTTAAATTGAGACATTAATATGCTTGTTTTTTTCTTTATTTTAAACTGTTCATAAAGGTGGTGGTATCTTATAGTGTTAGAGTTGCATGCAGAATCAAAAATATTAATTCTGGTTAGAGTTGTGTATAATTCTAAATGAAATTTGCTGATTTACAAAGCCAAAGATAGTAAAGATTTAATTATGAATGGTTAGTTTTATATAACAGTGTAAGAACCACCAATTTGTCAAATTTTATGGATCAGATCAATGAAGACCTTTAAACACATATATGTCTTTCAACAGTAAATAATATTACTCAATAGAATAATTTGTTACTTTGTGATAGTACATTGTAATTAGTTAATAATTATAAAAAAATAATTAACCTACTTTGTTAAACTTGTCACCTTTTTATTTTTAAAAATTGGTGATAAAATTTGCTGATTTACAAAGCCAAAGATAATAAGGATTTAACTATGAATGGTAAATTTTATATAACAGTTTAAAAAATGCCAATTTGTCAAATTTTATGGATCAGATCAATGAAAACCTTTGAACACGTATATGTCTTTCAGACTTAAGTAATATTACTTGATAGAATAGATTGTTACTGTGCGACAGTACACTGTAATTAATTAATAACAAAACTTACTTTGTTATCCTTAGCACCTTTTTATTCAGTCAAGAGTTTATAGGTTAAATTGTGTGGATGTAATAGCAGTTTTCTAAATTTCCAAACAAGGTTTAAAAGACACAAGACTGCATTTGTATTAGAAAATCATAATTCAAATTTCGCAGACCATATCGTTCCATTCAAATTTTGCATACCATACCCAAAAGTAAAAAACTTACAGCGAGATTCACTAAGATATAAAATTTAAATCCCATCTAGTTGCCATGAAATTTAAATTTTATAATCGGCCAGTTTTGTTTTGCTTATGACATTGTCATAATTTATATTGCATATGTCAACAAATAAACACTTATATAGAGATATTAAGGATAAAAACCTTGTGATAAAGCCTTGAAATATGTAAGAGAAATAGTTGTATGCCAAAAATAAATAAAGTTCTTCATTTTTGCTGCTTCAGTAATAAAACGATGATTTCTTTATGCTAGTACTTTTAGGGTTTAAGACTTGCTCGACTTATTGTCGTTCTTGTCAGTTTAACTTCTCTTCTGTCAATTTAGGATGGTTTTAAATTTAAATCATATTAGTGAATCCGGCTGTTAATATCTTAATGGAAACTTACAAGTGAAATAAAACGTATACAATCAACCTTTATGATCGAACAGACCTATGAAATTCTCGATGTTCGATATTCTGCCTTTAGTACCTAGATAGTAGTAATACAAACTGAGCGAGCTAAAAAACCCTATAAAACAATGTGAATCCGTAGTTTTAAAGGCACTTTTTTTTAATTAATTTTATTATATATTTAAGTAATATTTGACGTACTTTCAAGCTTAAGAATAAATGAGTTATTTCAAATATTAGTTGAGACTTGCAATCTCTTTCAAAACTGACCTATTTTGTTAAAATCTATACTAGGTGAGTAAATAGGGTTTAATAAAACTAGACTCACTTATGTAAGTAAAAAAATTGTCTGTATGTATAAATAATATGCTTACCTCTAATAACAATCCCTGATTAATAGCAAGTTCTTTTATATAATCGCCAAATTTCGGGTTATATTTGCTATACAGAAGATCATTTAAATTATCAAATATCAGCAAACAATCCATTTTTTAGAATAATAATGATGGGGTTAGTTTTGATTAGTAAGAAAAAAAACTACGACATTTTATTCCGAATAGTAAACCAAAAATACCGACATTTATTTATTTTTGTTTTGTGTCCGATGACATATAACCTAAAAAACTTTTAGAACAAAGTGAATTACAGGATACTGTAATAGTAAATTGAAATAACAAAATATTTCACTAGATGATAGTAAGCAATTTTTATCAGTTTGTGGTGCTCTCTAGTGAAGAATTTATTAATTACTGATTTGGATTGCAGAGCTACGGCGATGATCTCGTTCGACGGCGTTTTCTCCTGATAGACCGGGCAAAAGGTATTCAAGACTAAATTTTCACTACTGCAGACATTCTAGTATGATGATATCTTCGATCATATTCTAGATATAAACAACAATAGATTTGTCTGAAGGCTATTTGTGGTCGGTGGGGGAGACGCTTTTTTGATGTTTGACAGACATAAACATATTTACTTATCTTGTCTTTCAGTTTAATTGCTTGTCGTGAGTTTTTTCGGTTTTTAAGTGTTAGAAATTACTATAAATGCGAAGTTTACAATTAATATTAACAAAAAGAGGATTTAAAAACTTATTTTTATCGGTAAATATTGTTAGATTGTTTACATATTGAAAATAACAATAATAAAAATTTAGGCAACCATATATTCATACTTTGTTTTCAGAATTGACGTACCCAGAGGTATGTTCGAAGGACGTACCGATGATACTCGTTTAAATAATGCAATTAGAAAAGGATAGCATAAAATCGGCATGTCTGTACCAAGAAATTAAATATCTACTGTTTATCAACACTTTTTGAAATATAAATAAAAATATTATTACGTTATTCAGCGTTCAAACAACCAGGCCCTAGTTCTGACGTTATGCTACTTCTACAGGGGTATGTTCGAAGGATGATATACTAGTTAAAATATAGCCTTGAAAGAGGAAACAAGAATTAAAGTCTTTCCGATTAGAATTCTCGGAGGGGAATCCAGATCACCTTGAGGTTCTTTAGGCTGTATTCTTTTGAGTAATTATCAAATGATCAAAGTGAAAAAAGTGAGACTGATAACTTCATGTTCTTTTGAATATGCATTTACTTGTCATTAGGTCGAAGTGATCATGATTACTTCAAGTGATAGAACTGAAAGTGATAATGACTCAAAAGAATAGCCCTTTAAAAGTTTTTAGGCAGTGTCGTAGCTAAGGTCATGAGCAAGCAAGATTTGAATTTGGCGCCCCCCTCCCCCCAAAGAAAAAAATTTGTAGGAAGAGACAAAATATAATAAATTTAAAATGTAATTTTAGTTATAAATTTAAGCATTAGCCAAAATTAGTGCTTATTTATTTTGTATGAAGAGAAACAGTGCAATAATTTGAAATTTTAAGTGAGCGAATGCGCCCCTGGCAGCTGCTCCCGTAGATAGTCCCTAGCTACAACACTGTTCTTAGGCTTCCTTATACAAGTTTGAAGGTTTTAGAAGTTTTCAAATCCTTGTTGAAAGTTGTTGATTAGTGTCCCAATTTTTAATCCAAGTAATCGGTAACTCTGAAGCCGGATTTCCATGACCGACGTGTTGAAGTCAACCACAAAATGTTCTCCTCTGTGGCCAACTTAACTACTGCAGTGGCCCAAGCTAAAAAACTGTTGCAGCTAGTTTACAGTCAATAGGAAGGCTCGACGTACTTGAGAATGAAAATTGCAAGTTAATGGCATTGGGCTAGAAGCTGTTTTTTTGTGGTTGATTTCAACTCTCAAACATTTTTCGTGACAACACGGCCGAAAAGTATATTTATTTTTGCATTCAAAGTGTCGAGAAAATTCGTTGATCTGACAAATTATGTGAAAATTTACATCAATTAAGTGATATAGGGAACTCAAGACTTTTCCTAAATCAATACATTATAGTTGTGTGCCGTATAATCCCAAAATCGATAAAATTATTATTTCATCCTAGTGCCTTGAACTTATAAATCATTTTGTGTGTAAATATATACACAATAAGTTGATTTTTCATATCCTTTAATCTCTTACATTATCTATTTAATGTTAAGTCAAAAATTTTTATATAAAATGACGTAGGAAATTTTAAGTCCGGCCCTGAAGTTTTTACCCATATAATACCAGTTAATAAAAGTTATATAAACCAGAATCACTCAAGTCTATCACTAATGCGATATGTTATTTTTAAGTTTATTATTTATTTTGATTATAAATTATGTAGTTACAGTAAAATAATTGAAGTTAGGGTTGTCCTCGTTCATATTTTTACCATATTTGGTACGATTTTGGTATTTTAAAATTTTATTATTTATATTCTTGGCTAAGATCACGAGCGTCCAGGGTAAGAATTGAATTTTGTGCTCCCCAAAACTTATTTTATAGAAAGAGAAACAATACAATAATTTTAAAGTGTAATTTAGGTTATACATTTAAGTATTATATATAAAATTAGTTTTTACTTATTTTGTAGGAAGAGAAACAATATAATAACTTTAAAGTTAAAGTCTGCGAGTGCGCACCTCTTGAGGTTTGCGCCCCTGGCAACCGCCCCCGCGATCAGCACCCAGCTACTCCACTATTTCTTAAACATCATGCTGAATCATAAAATATATATATATATATATATATATATATATATATATATATATATATATATATATATATATATATATATAAATAATAAGGATGACGATGACGTTAGGTCCAGTCAAATCTACTGTTTCTATAAATGGAATTTGACAAGATTGACGCTACGTGCTTGTTGCGAGGGCAAAAAGACAAAACACTAGTAATTGGCAGGAATCGTATATCAACCCACATGTGTTAATAGAATGAAAATGCGTAAATCATTTTGTTCTAAGATGTACTGTTAAGATACCTATTTAAGTCTTACATTATTTAAAAATCATACAAGTATGAGATCCGGACAGTCTTGAAGCAACAGTCGCGATTGGTCGATTACCGCAGGAATATCCATAGATTACTTTACTTTACTGATGCAACAAAACGTGTTCCTTTCAAAACCTAATTTCGTTACCTTGAAAACGTGAAAAAACATCATAACAAGTTATTTCATATTAACCAGTAAACCGAAGTTTACTGTGTATATTTTGCTATGTTCTTTTCTATTCATATTTTAAAATTTTTTACGTGAAATTGACCATTTTTGGGAAAGTATTTAAAACCATGTATAAATACCTAATGTAGCCGAAAATATTTAAAATTTGTTTTTAATACAACTAGTACTTTAAAAATCATAAATTTTAAATTCTGTTTCAAGTTTCCCGCCAAAACGCCAACACTTGTCACTTGACCGATGTGACGTCACACTGGTAAACTGACAAGGATATAAAATTTTTTTTCGTAATATAAGATGAGTTCTAAGTTGTTTTAAGTATTGTGTGGTATCTCAGTGTACAAGTATTACAATTAAAACACCTGAAAAGTTATTTATTCGCGTTCCACATTCGGAAAATAATAAGGAAAATATGACTTCAACTAGTCCGCAGGGACCCGGCACTTGTGTCTACACATCTAAAATGTATTTTTTTTTGTGAAGATCATTTTAATGTAAGTTTTGATAATATTTGTTTATTTTTCTTATATTAAAAGTTTTTGTTTTTCTGGTTTTCAAAGATGAAAATTGTAATCGTAATTTTTGTAATATAAGATGAGTTCTAAGTTATTTTAAGTATTGTGCGGAGCCTCAGTGTGCAAGTACTACATTTAAAACACCTGAAAAGTTATTTATTCACTTTTTACGTTCGGAAAATAACAGGAAAATGTGGCTTCAGCTAGCCCGGTACTGCTCGTTTTATTTTAGTTTTGAGCTTATAAATACCGATTATTACTATTATTTATTCATTATCGGTTGCAGAAATAACAATTCTTGATAAATTACTTACATGGAGGTCTTCATATTTTACTTTTACTGTTTGTTGCGAAGAAATTGGCCACCATAAAACAATCAATTCTCGGCAAATTCGAACTATTTGCCTTAATAAATCGACTTTCCTTCATGTGAAAATTTCTTAGAATCATTTTCAAACAATAAACAAATTTCGAAGAAATTACATAAAAATTACTATAAAATATGAACTAGGCAACGGAGCCGTTGACATCAATTACGAATGTGACATAAAACCAAAAAATTTATATGTCAAGTTCGTGACAGCGATGACGTTGGTTGTATTCTTTAGAGTAATTATGAAAAGATCGTGATTACTTCAAGTGAGAGAACTGAAAGTAATAATGACTCCAAAGAATAACCGTATCAGGACGAAGTGCCACCGATGACGTTAGTATGGAGTGACACTATTCAGTTCGATTGGCGTTCGTTGTCACGTGACTCGAATGAGATTTAATTACATTTTTATTATTAAATAAAAATAAAATTCCTTAAAAATAAAGAAAAACATTGTCTTTTTTAGGATTTCTGTTCTATTGTGTTTGCCATGACTGCACGTCCAAAACAGGAGAAAATATGGTTCTTTTTAAATTCCTTGAAAATCTCTCATGACAAGCAATAGAATATAGTTAAAAGTGGTGAGAACAACAGAAGTGATGGGCTATTCCAAAGTGACTAAATTTAACAAATGATTAATCTAAATTTAACTGTAATTTAATGTCAAAATATTGGTCTACATGACTGATAAAAAATATAATATAGGGAGTTATCTAATAAAACTTTATTACATATATATGTAAAGAATGTTTAATGTATTTATTGTTTTTAAAAATGTATTCTATATACAGTTGCCTCAACTTTTTCGGGATATATAAATAAGAAGAAACACAAAAATAACCCCAATTTATTATATTAGAAAGTATATATTAACACGTATTTGGGTTTTTATCTTTACTTTTTATCAATGGAGTATTTCCTCGTAATTTTCGCCATCACTATCGGTGTTATCGCCGATTTATTTCTAAATTTGATACTTTCCTAGAGGGTCGCGGAGCAAGCAAGGTCACGAAAACTGGACCTTCAACTTTAAAGGTACCGTCAAAGGTGTCGCATCTGTAAGGTCATAGAATCTGTAGAATGGGCGGGTGCAACGTTGTCAGGTATTTTTATTTTGCCCTTAATTTAAAGAAAAAAGAACAATCACACCAATTATACTAATCATGATTTATATTTTGATAATATAGTTATCTAATGTTAATATTAACCAAAAACATACTTCAATACGAGTATAATTTAAGTACGTGACGCTCACATAACTTCGAGTTTGAGTAAACAAACAATAACAGTTAGCGGAAGTCAAAAAGAACTAGAAACTGGGAAGAGTGCTTCATCCATGGACAGAAAAGTTAAATATATAGACTGCGGATACTATAGAAGCAAGCTGGCTCACGATTAGAAAAAGACAGAGCATTTTGGAAGATTAGTTATCCATAGACGTAAGAGAAATTAATATTACTAAATATGGACTGCGGATCCTATAGAAAAAAATTGGCTCACGCTTAAAAAGAGATAGGGCGTTTCCGAGGATCAGGACGTCTTTCTAAAGGCGAAGCTAAGTACGATACTCCAAATGTAATTGGATACTCCTGTCACCTGACCGAAATTGGAAAGGGAGCTCCTGTACCTTGAAAATGCTCTGTCTCTTTTTAAGCGGGAGCGAACTTGCTTCCATGGGATCGGCAGTCTATATACTTAACTTTTATGTCTATGGCTGCATCGACATATGCATAGAAATGGAAGACGCCATGCATTATTTGCATTTCCAAAGGTAAGTTTTAAGTCGCGGCGAAGATAGCAAGAGAAGAAAACCAAGTCCCATCTTCTTGGGTTTCCCCGGCTAGCAGCGCCGCCATTCGATGCATGATCTGCTGGAAGTTAAAAGCATAGGGGTTGCAGGGAGTTACCTCTCCTTTTTTTTAGTCTCCTTGATAGATTATTTGGATAAGTGATATATGTCCTAATATGAACCATCTAATTTTAGGTTAAATTCAAAAGTGCTTTAACAAAGTAGATATTTAATTTTATTATATCTCCGCCCGGTCTATTTGACCGTCGTCGTCGCCGAGGTCCAACGATCTCCTCCGAAAAGCGTGCCCGAAGAGGCAAAACGTGCAAACTTCACGTCGCTCGAATGTAGAATGGAAAATCTTTATGTTGCGAGGTGAGCGTGTATTCCTTGCGCGAGTTTTTCGTAAAAAAAATACGTTACGTACAAGTTTTCTTTTTAATTCAGTTTAACAGTTTGGTGTACATTAGCTTAAATCCCTTAAATATCAGTGCAGTTATGTATAATAAGGCTATTAGTGGTATTGGTTCAACGATAAATGTTAAAATAAATAAAAAAGTTACCAATTTAGTGTAGTTCAAATTTATAATATAATTATTTAAAAATAATGGCTTACAAGTGTAGAGAAGAGATCGTCGGGAAAAGGTTTTTAAGTGTCTCTAGTGGATTTACAAAAATTAAAGGCAAAGTACGGGACTGGAGCTGGAGGGCCGGAGTCATTAGGGCGGCCACACACAGGGACAACTCCAATCCCGATCTACAGGTAATTCTAGTCATAAAATTTAGTTAAACATTAGGAAATTTACGAGTATGTCTTCTTGGATACACTTAAAACATTAACTGACCTCTTGACGTTATGACGTCACGAAAATTGTAGTACTATTATCCTGCTCTGATTAAATCCAAAAAGAAAATCATAATATAAAAACTAATAAGAGAATTAAATTCAGCCTGATGGAAACTTGAATATTAGTTTTAAAACCATGTACCTATTCAAAAAAAAAATCCCATATAAAGATAAAATACATCTACCCAAACATTAATAAAACATTTTTGACATATAAACTTAATTATTTTAAAATTTATTGCAAATTATGCTAGAAAACTTCAACAGAAAATAAACAAATTAAAAAGGGGGTGTGTCCAAGGGTCGTCGTCCGGGAGTCCATGTGCGAGTTAATTACATGTATACTTTCACTCCCCTGTTGGTAAAAACACAATTTACTGAAAATAATTAATGTGTAAATTAGATTTTTAAAGAGGAATGCAGTAAACATTGAATCAAACGTTCTTTCGCGCCTCTTGGAATCATTTCTTACCATACAATAAAATGTGTTAAGATTTTTTTATTGATAAATCGGAGGATAAATCGCACTTTCTTATATATATATATATATATATATATATATATATATATATATATATATATATACATATATATATACATATATATATATATATATATATATATATATATATATATATGTATATATATATATATATATATATATATATATATATATATATATATATATATATATATATATATATATATACGGTTTCACAGCGTTCTACGCCTTCCGGTTTCCAGTCTCCATTGTTTTCGGTCTTCCCAATCCCCTGGAAGCAAGTTTCTTTCGGACATGGCTCGGTTAATGCCCTTAATCCAGGTAACTTTTTTGGTCTTCCTCTTTTTATTTGGTGTCCATTTTAGGATTTGCTTTGGTAGACGTTCGTCCGTCATTCTCTCCACATGTCCATACCATACTAGCTGACGTTGTTCGATTTCATCGAGAATAGTTTTCTTTACGCCCATAATCTCTCTAATTCTCTCGTTGGTTATCCGTTCGATCCTTGACTTTCCGACAGATCTTCGCCAAAAGTCCATTTCAAGAGCCAGCAGTTTACGTTCTAAAGTTTTATTTATCTGCTATGTTTCACATCCATACAATACAACACTTTTAAATATTGCATTGTATAAAAGATGTTTCCTATCCTTGGAGATATTTGTTGACCATAAAAGTGAGTTTAGGCAACCGATAGCTTTTTTCCATGTAGTTATTCGCTCCAATATTTCTTCTTCAGTTCGTCCACTTTGAGTGATCTTTGTTCCAAGGTAGGTATAATCAGAACAAGATTTTACTATGATATTGTCATCTACTTCCACTGATACACATATATTTAGTTTTACTGCAGTTGACGATTAATCCCCATTTTGCGTATTCTTTAAATAGTTTCCTTGTCATAAATTCGAGGTCTTCTTTATCTTGGGTCACTACCACTTGGTCATCTGCAAAATGAAGCGTATATAAATGGGTGTCATTATTTAATTCTATTCCCACTCTACTGCATGAGCTTCTCCAATTCGTTAAAGCTTCATTTAAAGAGAGTTGGTGATAGACAACATCCCTGGCGAAGGCCTTTAGTCACATGAAAGCTTTCTGATAAGTTATTGCCGATCTTAATTCTGGAGAGTGCTTGGTCGTATAGCTGTTTGATGGCTTGGATCGCTGTATTGTTAATTGGAGACTTCTCCATCACGTGCCATAATTTTTGGATTGGCACCGTATCATATGCTTTTGTGAGGTCAACAAAAAGCAGATGAACCTCCCTATTTCTTGCCACCTTCTTTTTATTAAGTTGGGTTAAACTAAATACATGATCTACGCACGATCGGCCAGCTCTAAAACCTGCTTGTTCTTGGGGGCCATATTCTGTTTCTACGATGTTTCTAAGCAGTTTTCCGTATACTCTACGCATTGTGCTAGTTACAGTTATACATCAATAGTTTGAGCATTCGTAGCGTCTTCCTTTTTTGTGGATTGGTGTTATCCAGCCTTTTTTCCATATAGTTGGGATAGGATCATCATTATTTAGGAGTCTGTTAAATAATTCTTGAAGGAAGGACGTTAGTTTTTCAGTACCGTTCTTTAACAGTTCAGCAGGTATTCCTTCCGGTCCAGCTGCTCTCCTATTTTTCAATGAATCCACAGCCCTACATACCATCTCCTTTGTTACCTCTATATAGTGGCCTTGTACGTTGTACCGTCTTGGGGAGTTAACGAGGTACTCTTGTCGGTGTTCTGTAAGCTGCGTTTGATAATGGGTTATCCACTTTTGGATTGGGATTGGTTGTAAGTTAATCTTGTTTGTGGTATCTGATCTTAGTGTCTTTATTAATTTCCATGCTTCTGATGATCTTGTACCTCCTACATGTTATTTAATTCAGTGCATTTCCTGTCCCATGTGTCGTTCTGGTTTTGTTAATCATGTTTTTAAATTTGGATTGTTCATTTTTGTATATGTTTTTATCTTGTGGATTTTTTGAATTTAGCCATTTATTGAAAGCTTTTTGTTTTATCTGTTTTTGTTCTCCCAGTGTCTTGTCCCATGTAACATTGTAGTTTCGTCTGTTCACGTCTTTCGTCTTAATTCCTAGAGTTTCTTGTGCTGCGGAGTGTAGAGAGGATACGATGTGTTCATACAGTTCATCAGTGCGCCCTGACAGCAATTCAGTTTGAAGTTTGTTATCTAATCGAGTCTTAAATAGATATTTTGTACTAGGTTCATGAAGTCCCTCCACATTGTAAGATATTCGTTCTATTGTTGAGGTGTTTGTATTGTCTGTTTCGTTGTCTTTTGTCTTGAAGGGAATTTGTATCTTTGCACCCAAGAAAAAGTGGTCAGATCCGCATTCTGTTCCTCTGTATACCCTAGTGTCTTGAACTTTCAGAAAGGATTCCTGTTTAACAACAACAACAACTTTCTTAGATTCAAATAAAAAAAACTCAATGTGGAAGCAAAACAAAGATAATATATAAACTTCCGAAGGTAACACAGAAATGAAGAAAATTATTGAAGTAGAAGACACCCAAAACTTATTTCTAGTAACTCAGAAAAATGCTACCAATGATCGATATAATTTTTCTGTATTTGCGTTTTCACTTCGGTGAAGTTTGGAAACAGACGCAAACGCTCCATTGAAATTGAAATCGTCTCATTTTACATATAATAAAGAATTAGTAATTTAATCATATCGACTAATACAAGATTAAGAATAAATCCACAGGAGTGAAGTAAGATGTCTTCGAGATATTTAGACTGATTTTTTTTTAAACGCCACGCCCACATTCATCAAATTTGACAAGGAAGCAAGATAACATCGGAACCATAAAGGAGTAACAAGATTAATCATCGATATGAAGGTGTAAGCACCATCAAAATAATTTTTAAAAATTATTAAAAAATACTGTAGAAATTTATTTTCAGTAAGGAAGTACAAATACAAAATCTATATCAGATCAAAAAATACAAACAACTAGATGTCAACAGAACATTAATTTCGCATTTTTTACGTCTCTATATAGACATTTGTTCAATTAATTTAACTGACTACTCTTTATGTACTTACTAAACGATAACAATACTATTTTCAGAAACCAGTAACAACAATAAAAAGATCGTAAAAAAGTTCACAGGAGAGCATCCATAAAGTACCGTTATTAAAGGACCTTTAAACTTTAAATACCCTTTCAAAAATACGAAGGGTTCGAATAATATAAGGTCGACTACTTGCCACTCACATGTACCTACGTTGTATTAGTTTAGCACATAACTTGACAGGTGTTTCTTTTCATGTTGATACCGCTTTTGTATGCATTTACAACAGGTGGAAATGGGGAGCTCCAGATTTTAAAGAAGGATGTAAAAGGCATCATCGTGTAGAACTTTAAACGAGCTATTTGTTTATTAGTATAGAGAATTTGAATAATTTCTTTTAGAAGGAATTTAATTTATTAGTTTTATATCGGAAAGTAATTATAATTACAGAGAAATAAGTCTCCTGAGTTCAAAATCAGAAGAAGTCGATGAAATTGGTGTCAGGGATCAACAAGAGTTTCGATAGAATAGGTCCAATATTTATTATTCGCAGAAAAAGCTATCTAATTTAACAAAACTGTTTTCATGTATTTCATCGAGCTCCCACAAAGCAAGGCTCAGATGTTCTACAACTATTAAAAAATAAAACTAAGCTCAAATTTAATAATACGTTATCTAAGAAAATAATTATTTTGATTGGCATAAGTCCTCAGTCCAATTCTATTCAGTGTAATTATGGATAAAATCATTAAAAGGATAATATAGCCTCCAAAGACTATTATTTCCGTTTGAAAGAATATAACAACTCTTTAACATAACTATTTATGTTTAAAAACTCAATCCCTAATCGTCTCTAAGGAACTCAGAAGATGCAAATCAGGGTTATACAATGAAAGCGTAGGACAGGTTATGACTTTCACACCATATCATCATCATACGCTAATATCATCGACAATATAAATTTGCAGGAAGAGGTTCAAACACAAATAATTTAAACTACTGTAATATCAGGATTCTTATGTGATGTCATAGAAAGAAGCAAACATAAGAATATATAGGACTGAAACGCACTACTTTTTTGAGAACGAGAGAAATAAACTAAAATTTATTACAGGACATACATAATATGTGATAAAGGACGACAAGAATATATAAGGAATACGTGTGACATACAAGACATCGTAATATAACCCAAAGAAGGAGAGATCGCGTAATAGAATGCATGATGCCCAATTGGCGAAAGTCATGAACCTGGAAGACCATGGAAGCGTTGGTAGGAGAACTAGGCATCAATCTCGCATGCTTAAGCAGAACGAGGAGTATTTATAAAGCCTTTAAATAACAAAAATTAAAATAAGCACTTTCATATTTTTACAGGCTAGCTGAGGCTTCTGTGCTACATGAAGCAATAGACGAGACAGACGACTCAGCCTCGGTTGAGGGACGATGAAAATTGACTTCTCATCACCAACTAGATGAAGAGAAGCTTCAAGCCTGGCTACAGAAGCCCCTTCATGGACGACACCCAAATGAGGTTAACCAGGAAAATGTTGATAAATTAGTATCGAACTACTGCTTGTTTTCAAGACAAATATCCCCTGAAACCAAAGACTTCCTACAAGCTATCCAAGGTCAGGTCTTCTCATCAAGAAAGTATCTAAAATACATAATCAGAGATCCCACGATCTAGAATGACCAATACCGATGTGGCTGCTGAACATCAGAGACAATACGAGCATATGCCGCATCGGAGTACAAGGAGGGGTGTGATTCAGCCGCTTAGATCACCCATCAAGGGTTAGCAGAGAAATTCAAACGGTCGCAAGTAAGAAAGTGTCATATTATAATTACAGTCCGGAACTTATACTGGAATAATGAGTTCAAGCTTTCCTAGGATCGAACTGTGCATAGGAACAAGCATAATGAGAATATTGCCAAATACAAAGACCTGGAGGAAAGGGCGGATACACGGGTGGGCGATCACTCCCTCCAAGAGCTTCGAATTCGGAAAAAAAAGAGACTCGCCTGCTTTAGGACCCCTCTCTCTAGCTGATTTTGGTAGCTTGGATTTAGAGTACATTATACTTTACTGTCTTGTATACGAATAGGGTGGGGGTAACTTCAATCTTTTCTTTGCTCTATGTCATTATCGCTCCTCCCCTTCCGCAAAGAGAGGGGCTGGATTACCCCTGTCTGGAGGTACAAAAACGCAGACAGTGGGGATTGAGTAGCGTCATGATGACTCCAATAATTTATGTAGTAACGAAGAGTCTTAATATTAAGGGATTGGGCCTTAGCGCACAGCTGTCCGGAAGTTTATGAAAAATTCAGAGGACCATAATATCACTTAGGCCCCGATATAATATGAAAAGGGCCTCCACAGAGCTTTATCCTTATGATATCTGAGTATATCTGGGATAAGTGAATATTTTTATTGTCTTAGATTAAGTTCCTTGGAGGGAGTACGAGAGCCGTTTTGCTAAGTCTATGGGATAAGATGAATAAAATGAAGCTCAGACCAAGAGATGTGCTAGTATCCTCTTGAATACTGATAGAAGTACAAAAGATTTTGGAGCCTGTGTTACTCGAGTTTGATAGTGTTATTAACTCAAAATGATCTAAATTCCAAGCGGGTCATCATCATCATCATCATCATCATCATTATTTACCTGTTTCCCATTTTTTCGATATAGGCCTTCTCCATTCTGAATTGTTCTGAGCTTTTTGGTACCAGTTTAATCTCGTGCGTGTAGGTCGTCATACTAACGTTATGGTGGACTTCCAGTACCATTTCCTTCGCCCCGAGATCGTCAGCGCGTTATTTTTCCGCTTCTTTTTTCGGTGTGTCAAGCGACATCGCCTGCTCACTGCCATTTCAGTGAGCATATTCGCGTAACTATATCCGTAACTTGTGTTTGTTGTCTTATCCATTTGTTAGTTCCATGTTTCTCATTGTCATTCCCAATACCTTTCTTTCTACCGCTCGTTAGTGCCCGTGCAACTCATTCAGTGTTTTTCTGTTCCACACCTAAGTTTCGCTTTCATATATTGTGATGTGATTTGTGTCATAATCTTTAATATTGCATAATACAAAACACTGTGGACATTCTGAAACATTTTAAAAAAAAACCGATTAGATTATTATATATTATTTATTTTTAACGTCTTTGATTAATAAATAGCCAATTAAACAAGGACAGGTTTTGAAGAAACGGTAATAGTAGTATAGAGACCATACAGGAGTCTTGAGTAAACTTTCCCGATAATGAACAAGTATTAAATGTAGCTTCAGACGTTAAGGTCTTTGTGAATTGGGATATTCTTTCCCTTGGGAATAATTGAAAACTTCATACAGTACTTATAGAAATGCAACATAATGTAAAACATTCAGATTATGAAATCATATGAACATAATGGTTGAAAATCAACATAGGGGGCGTCGATTTTAAATAAAAAGCAGTAAAAACTTGAAAAAACTGCTGGAAAAACAGCTTCCTTAAAAATTTAAGTTTCTTGTCTGCGATCAATATAGAGCATCAACAAGGGCATTTCTTCAATAAAAGGATGATATCAAGGAGTTAAAAAAATGGAAATTAAAGAAAGCTTCAGGAAGAGTTGTAGAATCATGTGTTAAACTTCCGAGAATAAAGAAATGATGGGTTTATGAAACTGTAAACTATTTGAAATACTCGATAAAATAATTCTTCTTCTTCTTCTTTCTGTGCCCTATCCTTAGTGGACGTTGGCAATCATTCTGGCCCATATTACTTTATTGACAGCGGCTCTAAATAATTCAGTAGATGTCTTTCCGGTCCATTGTCACAAATTATGTAGCCATGAAATTCGTCGTCTTCCAGGGCCTCTCTTACCATCCATCTTGCCTTGCATAACCAATTGTAGGAGTTCGTATTTTTGGTTAAGCATTGTATGTCCAAAGTATGCTAACTTCCTCCGTCAATCTCCAAGATTCTACACCGTACAGCAGTATAGAGAATGTGTAGCATTTTATTAAACAAGTTCTTAGCTGTAGATTAAGTTTCATATTACATAATAGTGTTTTCATGCGATTGAAATAGGCTCTGGCTTTCTCAATACGTATTTTTATTTCTTTTATTTGCTCCCACTTATATAGTTGTGCGCCCAGATATTTGATGGATGATACTATTTCCATAGGAGAACCTCTGACGCGAAATTGTACATTTTGGGGTACGTTTTTGCTTATTATCATAACCTTTGTTGTACTTATATTCAATCGCATGTTGTATTTTTCACAGATGTCATCTATCCTTTCTATCAATCTTTGAAGTCCTTTAGCTGGGTCTGCAAGAAGGACAGTATCATCTGCATATCTCAGATTATTGTTCAAAACCCCATTTAGAGAGATACCGTTTTTTACCTCTTCAAGAGCTTCCTGAAATAGTTTTTCTGAATAGATGTTTAAGAGTAGTGGAGATAACACGCAACCCTACCGAACACCCTGACGAATTTGAAATTGATTCCTTTTCCTCCACCTGAACAAATGATTCTTGTTTCCAATAAAGCTTGGAAATAATTCGTGAATCTTTATCATTCAACTGATGCTCTTGTAGTATATCTATTAGTTTTTGATGATTTACTCGGTCGAAAGCTTTTTCAAAATCAATAAAGCAGGTAAATACATCGCAATTTACATCACGACTTCGCTGAATTAAAATATTTCAACTATATAGCGCTTCTCTCGTACCTAAGCCGTTCCTGAAGCCAAATTGCGAATCGCTAATGTTCTGTTCGAGTTTCGGGTATATTCGTCCATGTATTATTTTAAGATACTTTTAGAACATGACTGACGGATCTATAATCCTCACACGAAACTATCCAATCATCAGGAATATTTCCTGTGTCATAAACCTGATTAAAAAAGTCGGTTAAGATATCTAAATAGTCTTCTTGGATTAGTTTAAGTAAGTCACCACAAACTCCATCTGGTACTATATAAAAATAATTACCAAGTTCTTTTCTTGTATAATATCCAGACTAAACAATTTCGTTAATTCCGTCGTGATCAGGAATTGTTACTTGTCCTAAATAGTAATTTATATATGCTAGTAAACAGTATGTTGTCATCGTTAACCTATTTCTACAGCCGAACAAATTATTTCGTAACCAGAACGTTGCAATGACGCATGTCTTTCTCACATTCGACGTCGTTCATTTTCTTTTGCAGCTTTTCTCACAACATCAAAATTTTCAGTATAACTTTAATGACCACTCGAATAATAAATGTTTATCCATTGTTTTCTTATTGTTACACAATTATTTAAACAATTAGCTATTTCGAATGACTAGAACTCTTGAACGAGTCTTTTTATCTCCCACATAAACCGCCCGATTTCTATTTTCGACATTCAAATCCGCTGTCACACTGGGGGTATCGACTTCGAGACATTAAAGTTAAAGTCATAAAAACAAACCTAGTCTGCCGATGTTGTTCAAAGGCCATCGTGCCATGCAGGGCGGGTCAATGTACTCCTCCGCCACATGATGCACTTGGCTTTAAAGTTCGAATAGGCCGGTGTCGATGTTTAAAATCGGCGCTTCTTCTTTAAAGGGGGCCACGGTACCGTAAACGATTTTGGAAGGCCTGGTTCTTGTATGTGCACGTACCTGTATGGAGACATGTTTACGCGAAAGAATCCGGTAAATTTTTTTGATTCGTGATTAACTGATCACATCATCTAAATAATGGGATGCATTTAATAAGAAACAAAACTTGAGAAAAGTAGGATTTTTAACGTTTGCTGTTAGTGTCACAAATGCAATTTTAGCAGTTTTAAAAGTATAGTCCAAACGGTATACACGGCATGGAATATTGCAAAATTTTACTTTTTAAAATTATTTTCATATTATACAGGGTGTCCCAAAAGCTCTGAAAGTTTCAAAGTTGTGTTTTTAAACGGAACCCCCTGTATATTATTGCATTTTTGGATTCTCCGATTAAAATAAGTGCCTATTTTAATAAGGTTTATAGTACCTAAACCTTAAGGGTTTTAAATAATTTGAATTTTCACAAAATCTAACCTAATTTTCATGTTTCAAATACTTAAGAAGTATTTCAGTTATGTATTCTAAATTTATAGTGAAGTGTAACAATAAATCATATTTTATATCCCAATTATAATAAAGTTGCTATATTATACAGGGTGTCCAAAAATTAAAACTTATCAAATAAGAACTTTAAGTGGCTATTACTTGATTAATTTAAATAGAACGCTATACTTTTTAACTTACCAGAAAATGTACCTTTTAACTACCTATCGAATGGTATAAGGGTGTTCTATAGCTAAGTCTTTTTTTTCACAGAATACGTCAAATAATCGTTTTCTGCACCATTTTGTGTTTTTTGAATAGATGTTCTAATGTATCTAGTTGCCTATGGCATTTGGAAATGAGAGGTAATTTACTACTATACGAATAATAATAAGGAATATCTTTACAAATGTTCAGAAACTTGGAACGCGATTTTTAGTCGCCCAACAGGCTATAACAGCATTAACGGTAATACCATATTGACGATAGCACAAAACAGAAGCAAAATATTTATAGTAGATGTTCGAAATGTCGACCATCCATTTCCAGACACTTACATATTCACATAAACCACTGCTAACTCTGGATAACATTTGCGGGGTTACAGTTTGAAAAGCGTCTCTTATGCGTATTTTCATATCTTGTGGTGTTGTCAGGGGCGCATTGAAGACACAGACAAAGAAGTTAAGTCCGGAGATCTTTGGGGTCAATTTTGAAATCCGTCTCTCCCAATCCACCTGTTTCGAAAGTCGACATTTAAAAATTGCCGAACCTCGCGATGGTAATGTGGCTGGGCTCCATCCAGTTAAAGCCACATAGTGGTTCTAATATTTAAAAGGACATTTTCTAATCACATTGGAAGTTGGTGTAAAATAAAATCACGAAACATCAAACCATTTAAAGATCCTTCAAAAAAGTCGGGTCCAATTAAGTATGGACCCAGTATTCCTCCCCACCTATTCTGGTTTCTCGTAACTCTGTATTCATTTGGATTTGAATCAGAATAGCAATAGAAGTTGTGTCTATTCACGAAACAATTGCTATGAAAAGTACATTCACTAAACAACACATTATCAAAAAAATGTGCATTTCCTGCCACTTTATCTAACACTCATAAGCAGAATTCAGTTCGGTTGTCAAAATCATTTTCGTGAAGCTCTTGACAAAGCTGGATTTTATAAGGATGAAATCTGTATTTGTTAAGAATCCTTCAGATATATGATTCTGACTAATATTGAGATTTTCGATCACTGAACCAAGTACAGTAAAAACATTTTCTTTATCCTCAATGACAGGTTTTCTTATTGGTTTTTTATAACTTTCCTGAAACTCTTGTAATAGTCTCACAAGAACGGCTGGTTTAGGATAGTTTCTTTCAGGAAACCTTTGAGCATAGACTCGAGAAGCCAACAAACAATTTTGATAACATTCTCCAAGGATAAAAATCATATCAATACGCTCTTCCTTTGGATAAATCTTCATTTTGACAAAGCAATAACACAACAATATTCAAATAATTCAATTCAATCAATGAACTTTTACAGTTACAAAAAATAATACCGCTATTATAGCAACAGGTTTTGCAGACTAAACTGACAGATTAAATCAATTATCTGATGTGTCTAAATGTCATAGGCAACTAGATACATTAGCACATCTATTCAAAAAACACAAAATTGTGCAGAAAACGATTATTTGGCGTATTTTGTGAAAACGCGAAGTCTTAGCTATAGGACATCCATATACCATTCGATAGGTATTTAAAAGGCACATTTTCTAGTAAGGTAAAAAGTATATCATTATATTTAAATTAATCAAGTTATAGCCACTTAAAGTTTTAATTTTTGGACACCCGGTATAATATAGCAAGTTTATTACATTTAGGATATAAAATATGATTTATTGTTACACTTCACTGTAAATTTCGAGTACATAACTGAAATACTTCTAAAGTATTTGAAACATGAAAATTAAGTTAGATTTTGTCAAAATTCAAATTATTTAAAAATCGTCAAGGTTTAGGTACTATAAACCTCATTAAAATAGGCATTTATTTTGATCGGAGAATCCAAAAATGCTGATACGTTCAGAGTTCTGGGATACCCTGTATAATAAGAAAATAATTTTAAAAAGTAACTATATTAGATCCCCATTAATCCCAAAAGTAAAACTTTTTGAAAGTCACGTATTTTGGCTGCAATATTCCATGCTGTATACGGTGAATAACCTGGTATATCTTTACGTCAAAATTTGACAAATGCATCAAACTAGTGACTTTTTTTTTTTGGCAACTGTAACAGGATCGGAGTGGCCAATTCTACTATTTTCTTTTTCCGTTATTTAACAACAAATTTGTCGAATGATTTATAAGCAAGTTTCATAAACTAAAATATCATTAAGAAAGAAAAATGTTATACACAAAAATTTTAAAATCGAAGTTCTTCTTTCTGTATAGACATATCGGTAATTTTTTATATCCTGTTTGTATAGGGTTATTTAATGAGGAGTTTAAATGCTTATTATGGATTCGTTATTTTAAAGTGTATTTTAAATACGAAATGAGAGATTTTAATAGGGGATTAAAACAATCAACAAAGACCAAACTGAACATAAAGTAAAACCGATAAAATAATGATTTTTTTCTAATTCACTGTATATATAAGAAAAAGGAAAAACTGGTAATTAATATTTTTATTGAACAGGTAATAAAATATTTAATTCATATATCCCTACATTTTATAAGGTTCGAAAACCACTAATTCGATTTACCTGCGTTTCTTTTTTATTTATTACTTTAGCGTTCTTTTCAGCTCCAAGATTTTATTTTATCTGTCTGTAATTTAAATATTTTACTGCTGATGATGAACATTTGTGCTTTCGAAACATGTGCAGTACTTTGTCGGAACTGAACTAGAGCTTTTTAACACACTAGTGGAATAGAAAAACAAGCACTATAAACTGTTTCTTATTATAATAACAATAATACTAGTCTAAAACCTACAGGGTATTCAGAGTTTAAAGTCTTAAACACTACACACTACAATATTAAATAGAGGCATAAAGTGTCCAAATTATTTTATATCTTAATATAATAAGAATATCACAACCTTGTTGACAAAGTAACCGTTACTATAGAACAACAAAGTAAAGATGCCTTTTGTCTGACGTTATGTATTAAAATTTTTCTCAAAGAAAACAGATGTTTTTTGTGTTTCTTCTTTTTTACGGCCCTGTGAGGCAATTTTATCTTTTTCATTATAATGGATAAATATAAGGAGAGTAAATCACTAGATATTTTAGTAAAGGGTGTTTTTTATAGAGGTATAGAACTTTTAAATGGAATAAAACAAAGATGAATTTTTAAATTGACATGAAATTTACTTTATTCTGGCATTATAATTTAAATATGACTTCTGGCATATGACCGCCACGGCTGGCTCGGACGTAGTCTAATCTGGAGGTCCAATTTTCGATGACTTTTTCCAACATTTGTGGCCGTATATCGGCAATAACGCGGCGAATGTTGTCCTCCAAGTGATTAATCGTTTCGGGCTTATCGGCGTAGACTAGCGACTTTACATATCCCCACAGAAAATAGTCTAGCGGCGTTAAGTCGCACGATCTTGGAGGCCAATTCACGGGTCCGAAACGTGAAACTATGCGGTTACCAAACGTTTCCTTCAATAAATCAATTGTGGCATGAGCTGTGTGACATGTTGCGCCGTCTTGTTGAAACCACAGCTCCTGCACATCATGGTTGTTCAATTGACGAACGAAAAAGTCAGTAATCATGGCTCTATAGCGGTCACCATTGACTGTAACGTTCTGACCAGCATCGTTTTTAAAGAAATACGGACCAATGATTCCACCAGCCCATAAAGCACACCAAACAGTCAGTTTTTCTGGATGTAACGGTGTCTCAACATACACTTGAGGATTATCTTCACTCCAAATACGGCAGTTTTGTTTATTGACGTATCCATTCAAACAAAAGTGAGCTTCATCGCTAAACAAAATTCACTTATGAAAATCGGGATCAACGGCAATCTTGTTTTGGGCCCATTCACCGAATCTACGCCTTGCTAGGTGATCGTGTGGCTTCAATTCTTGCACGAGTTGGATTTTGTAAGCATGCAAACCAAGATCTTTCCGCAAAATCTTCCATAAAGTGAATAGTCACATCCAATTCCTGTGCACACGGAGGATAGACTGATTCGGATCTTCCTCTACGCTACGCTCTACAGCAACAATGACTTCTTCTGTACGCACTGTACGACGTCTCTGTGGATGCGTATTATCATTTAGAGTAAACGTGGTGCGAAAACGTTCCATAGTTAATCGAATTAATTGCTCTGATGGACGATATGTTGACCGTAAAATGGACGTAGTGCGCGATACGTATTTCGAACAGAACCATGATTTTCAAAATAAATTTGCACAATTTGGAAGCGTTGTTCAGGCTTCAGTCTATTCATGTTGAAATGCCAAACCAAACTAAACATAAATCACTTGACAGCTAACAAAATGACCGCCAGTTAAAAAAGTGTCGCCAACTTAAAGTTCTATTCCTCTATAAAAAAACACCCCTTATTTTACTACTCCTACTGCATCTGGAGTGTTAACCTTAATATTTTTATAAAAATATAAGCGGGAAGTTTTGTAGAATTATTAAATTTTAGATAACAAAACATGTTAAAAATTATAAAACAAATATAGATCTTGGTTTAATTTTAGAAATAACTGATTTTTCTGTATTCCAAGAGGAAGACAGAAAATCGAGATGAACAACCCTAGTTATATTTACGGGGAACATTTTTTGGATGTATGTCAACTAAAAACCGTTATAATTACTAAATTTTTAAAGATATACACCCCGTTTGGACTATATTATTGACATCATTCATACAATACCAGTTTAACTTTGTATTTTGATTAATATTGCAACAATTAGAAACCTCAGAAGTTCTATCAGGGTGTGTTTTATTCTCAGTTTTAATAAGTAGCAGAACTAGAAATCTAAAATCTGATGAATTCTGTAACATCGACAGGTACTCTTCCAACTTTGTTCTCTCGAACTTGTTGAAAATATCACTTGGCGGGTTTCATCTGATGGACAAAGGACAATTCAATTATAATATATCATTCTTTACAATAAATATCCGAGCTACTTTGGTTTTGATATTCGATAACAGGATAACCGTTAATATTTTGGTAACTGGCAACACTGGCGTTGCTAGGTGTTATCACTGCGATTATTTTTTACAATTTTTAATGTGGTTTATCTCAACAAAAGTACATCGATCAAGTTAATTCGTTACATGGCGTTGAAGTGTCTACCAAAACACCTGTATATCGCCGCTTAGTGAACTCAATGATGCTCGTCGTTCGCTCTCGGATGAATCACGTGAAGGTCGTTCAAATTTGGTTGCAGTACAAGCAAACATCGATGCTGTGCTTGAACTGATAATGCAAGAAGGTCATGTGAGATTGAGGTATCGCTGGGTACTAGTAACACTGTTGTGAAGAAGCTATATTCACGCTCAAAAAAAAAAGCTCTTGTACATGAAAAACAAACTGCGTGGTCAACGATTGATGCGTTCCTAAACCACATTTTGAGGATACCATCTTCATAGTGGTAATATGCTTTTCGGAAGGGTTCAAACGCTTGCAGAAGTATATTGCTTATTGTGGAGAATATTTTGAAAAACAATAAGACCATTTTTAATAATAAATATTTGTTTATTTCTGAAATATAAACGCCTATCTTCATATTCAATATTAGCCAACATTAATTGGCATAAGCTCCAAATATTCCCAAAAATAATTATGGAAATCATCATGAGATGCTTATCGTCTGGTATTTAAGAAATTTCAGATTTCTTTTTTGGTTGGTATCCTACTCTTTTTAGTTTATAAAATTTTAGAGGCTTGACAGTTTTAGGTGCAGCACCATTTCAAGTATTTCGATATGTTGGACGTTCCTTCAAAGTGCGTCAGAGATATATTTTCGCCATACTTCCGGAAACGCCTTCGTGTTTGTATCAGTCCAATAATCATATCTTTAAGAATATTACGTATTATTCCCTTATTCATCATAAAACTACAAATGAGCAGCTTTTTGTAACTCTAATGCGAGCTTATTGCCGTAACTAAAAATACATGAAAGATTTCATGAAATTATTTTTAAAAAAATTGTACACTTTTCTTCTTTGCATTCTTTCTTCTTTCAGGTTCCAGGTTTTGCTTCACTGATTCAAAGTCTAAAATTTGAATATCTATTTTAAAGAAACCTTCAACTTTTATAAATGAATACAAAGTTTGAACCAGACAAAAACAACAACAAAATAATTACATTGTTTGCAAAATTATTATAGAGGTCAGTTTCACGCAATGCAAATGAACAACCAAATAATAACACCATTTTAATAACACGTTTTAATTTAATTACGAGTATAACAACATAAAATACTGTAAATAAAAATTTAAATGAGAGTTATAAAAACAATGTAGTGTGTGGTCAAGGGTGCGATATTGTTTCAAATTTTGATGCGACAAAGAAAATCATTTAGAACATTACATAAATTTTGTAGAATGTAATAATAATAATAATACTATCCCAGAGGGGATTCTTAGCTTTGCCGGAGGTAGTTTAAGTACAGTTAGGGTGTTCCATGCAAGTCGAAGGAGAGAAGCCAGACTAAGAGGAATGCCACAACCTAGCTTTTAACTCGTAGCGGGCAGGCCGATCCAGCCTCTGTCTTGGGGGGGGGAGCGGTTATATCACAAGGGTACGAAGATCTTGGGGGCGGGTACAAATGTGTGCATTGAGGAAGGACACCCGATATAACCACACCATAGAGATTTCCTAAGATGGAGGAATAAAGAGATAAGGTACCGGTGGCGCCGGAGGATCCCACTCCTCTGCCGAGGGCTATCCCACGAATTCTGAGGGAAATAATCTTCCCTTTTTTAGAAGCAACAGGTTGAGGAGTAGGGCCCCTGTTGCCCAAGAAGCTACAGCCCAATAACAACAACGACAGCAAGGGCAACTAATTCAGCATAAAAGCCAAACAACACCAAGACTAAAACAACTCATGAAATGGACTGTATCTATGAATGAATCAATAATGCACATTTTTACAGAGTAACTCTTCTAAGACGAGGGATGATCGGTAACTGACAAAAAATAATTGCCGAATTCTGCAGGAAGTGTCACAATAGAGATTAGTAGACCAATACAAGATTATTACTCCGAAATTAGCTATTCCAAAAAAGGCGACTTGACATAATAAAAATGTAAATCGAATGAGAGATCAGAGGCAATGACTATAACAATGAACATATCGCTGAACCTGAGCTACAGTCACAACCCGGTTGAAGAAAACCAAACAGCGACATTCGGGACGACATCGCTGAAGTCTACCAGAAACTATCCACTGAAATGTATAAGGCAGGGCTGGAGTAAGATGAAACTAACCAATTATGCGGGCTACCGCTGCCAAGAGTAAACTCATCTAAAAAACTCGGTATTGTCAATTTATGTGTCAGAGGCGCGCATGCTGTAACATTTACACGTGCTGATCTGCTGCGCTGCAACTGCAGCAGCTGAAACTATGGAAATAAGGATTACCACGAGGCAGTGAAAAGACTACCCAAGGGTAGCCTGCAGAGTATGTTAGTGGTGTTAGAACTAGAAAACTACAGAGGTGAGTACAAGAAATATTGGAACGGATCTAATACCATTCGCCACGTGATCCAATAAACGGCATTACCCAGCAATGCCGCGACACATTAAAACAAAAACTCTTGACTGCAGGACGGTTAAAGAGATATAAAGTCATCAACTGTCAATTACTAGATTCAATTAGCTACAATTACCCACTGCAATATCAACGCTAGCTGGATCAGTGAGGAACATCTAATCTGTCAAGATTACAGTTGCAATTCAAGCCCTTCATCACCGAGAAAATCACTAACATCGTCAAGAGACTTCATAATTAGAAAGCCCCGGGTCCTGATCATATCCAGAACTACTGGATATGCCCCCATCCGTTCCTATTAATCATTACCTCGGGGTTCCGAAAACCAACAAAATAGAACCGAGGTCCTATGTTCTTATGAATGATGTTTTGCTTGATCCACAGAAAATGCTAGAATGAGTCAAAAGATCAACATGATCTACAAGAGCCAGCCAAATATCTATCAATCACCTGCCTTCCCACACTGTCATGGTTGTTATAACGTATCTGTACACACTGCGAGCAAAACAGCATCATGGCAATTTAGCAAAAAGCATGTGCCAGAGGCGCAATGAGTTGTATGGGGCCACGTATTATCGATTGCAATCAAGCCATGTAGACTATCAAAAAGCCTTCGACTCGATGACACATATGTCTTTTTAGAACACTTCATGTCAACTTGAAGAACTAGGATCTAAATGCAAGTACTTTTCAACAACATCATCGAGACAGACACAATCCCAATACGAAAATGAGTATTTCAGGAGATACGTTAAGCCCATTATGGTTCTGCCTTGCCTTGAAATCATTTTCTGTTTATAGATGATTTTAAATTGATGGCAACCACCAGAAATCAGCTGGAACAAGTGTTCAAAATTGTGGAGTAGTTTTTTGGGGCTATAGGAATGTTGTTTGGTCTTGATAAATGTCGTATTTTAAACACAGCTAGAGGAGAGATACAACCGGGAGTATTTAAGATACATAACGGTTAAACTATTGCAGTAATGAAGGCAACACAGACTTATAAATACTTGGGCATGAAACAGGCAAAAACAATCGACCAATGGGCTATGGAGACCGATTAACCAACGCGTTTATAAGACGGGTGAATGAGGTATAGCGAACCGAAACAGTAAAAATCTATTTAAGGCGTGCTTTATACTCAGTTACTCTTTTGGAACTTGAAATGGTGCAGGACGGACATAAAAAGCCTGCAGAGGAAGGCCAGAACATTCCTGACAGAAGCACACAAACATCATCCTCGCAGTGCTAATGATCGGACAATGCTACCTAGATACCACGGAGGAAGAGGATTGTGGTGGATATTCGCAAATTAAATTAATTTTCTGGAAAATTTTAAAAAATCGAGTTTTATCTCTTAATGTTTACACCATTTTGAGCCCACGAGTTTAATGGCGAGTTTGTTTATGGTCTAGATTCATGACTATCGATTATAAACTTGCCAAAATTTCATTAAAATATACAAGTCTGCTCAAAAGCTACAGCCCAAAATGTAAAACACTGGACATCCTTTTTAGACCTCATATCTCCGTTTTGAGACACCTTAAGAAAGTAAATTATATGACACACTAGTGTTATTTTGACGCCTTCGGTACATTACCTAGAGTTTAACATATACTTACCGGACACCCTGTATAAACATATTTCTATATATTAAATAAAAGTTTTCTTTAATTATAAACACGTTTAATACTTGGTAGTATTTTATGTTGAATAAATAACAGCGTGATCTTCAAAAAAGCAGTCAACGCATGTTTATTCTTTCAACAAGGCGTAAACGTAATGGACCCGTTTTAAGAACTAGCTCGATACCCTTTCCTTTGAAATTTTTCTCTTCAGTGCGCTCTTTTCCATGATTATTTCCATTACGTCATTCCACTTACTTTATGGAGCCCTATTGCCAACATCACACGAATCTCTTTGCGGTATATCCCACTATAATTTCTTGTTTTCTTATTTACAATAATTGAATATCTTTTGAAAAACAAGCAATATTTGTTTTAGAAAATTTGAACCATGTGGGAAACGAAAAATCTGTTATTTTGAACCTTCCAAAACTTTCCCAACCCTCTTATATTTATTCTAATGTTTAGTAAGCTGTAGTGGCTATTTCTTAACGCCACTACCGAAACATCGCCATAATTTGTTGCTAGTGATACCAAAAATAATTTTTATTGTTTTTTAATATTTGCAAACGTTTGCAAACATTGTCAACAAATGTTTTCGAATGCTGCCGATGTTCCGACCGTTGTGCCTATCGTGCGCCTCGAGTGGAGATGTTAGTTCAAACTAGTCGCGATATGCAGTTCTAATCATACACTGTGGAACAACGATAAATAGTAAATTTAGCATTTTTTGCAAACATTTATTCAGTGAAAACACAATGTTCACAAACGACAGAAAATATTCGAAAACAGTTACAAGTGTTTATTCCCTTTTTTCTTTAAATGCTCGTGAGGTGGATTCCCGCCTTAATAGAGTGCGGTACCCCATCCGTCGACCCACTGAATCTACTGCTTCGCAAAAATATCGTTGTTTATGAGCTTCAAACAAATAGGAAGTACTAATTTAATGACCCTTTATAAAGTAATTGTCGTTCTTAGTCCACTCTGTAGGATTTTTTATATTAAACTATAAAAACTTTTAAAAATATCATCCCGAGTCCAATACACTCGAACTAGTGCCACAGCATTGGTGTATAGTCGATCTTGCTGTTCTGTGCAGAAAAGCAGCAGCTGGGTCGATGCTAAAACGGCCTCTCTGCAAAACCGGGAACGTCGAGCACGAAAGGATAATAGCGAGTGCTTCCCTTTAACAGCTCTCTGGATGCCATTTCAAATGGTCGATGTTGTAGAGGAGCAGATTTCCATGTTGCAATTTTGAAACTTCGATTGAAATTCGAGTGGATTTGTTGTCAGCGGACCGAAGGCTTTTATGGGAAAAGGGCTTGATTAAACGGTAATTTTGTAATTTGTACGGGACGGTTCGCACTGTTCTATTTTACGAACGACGACGTCAAGTTTTCGAGTTAATTGATACAGAACGGAACTCTAGTTTATTGTATGTCTGTTTATTTAAGCTAGGAAAAAGAACGTATCCAAAATATTCGATATATTCAATAAAGATAAAACTTTTTAGACATATACAAGGTGGATCATTTTGAATTTTACAATTTTCTAAAATGTGCTATATTTTATTTATCAAAGCAACTACAATAAAACTAATAACACATTCTTAAAGTACTTTTTTCTGTAAAATCCAGTGACGTAGTCAGATTTTTAATTTTAGTTTTAATTACGGAGATATAATGTCAAGTTTTTTAATGTTACACCCTGTATTTTTTTATATCATTTCTTTGTATTTTGCGTTTTCTATAAGGATATATTATATAATGAATGTAAATTGACAACAAATATACTAAAAACATTTTTTATTTTTTTATTAAGCTCACAGACTGGTTCATAAGAGTTGGTGGCTCAGCGGAGCCAAGTTATGCATATCTATGTTAACACATTTTCAAAGATCAACATAAAATGCTGAAAGCGCTTGTAGACAGTCGAATTGACCACCGCTACATTTCGTTAATCAAGAACATATACGATACAGCCACAGCCTGTGTCAGACTCCACAAAGACACAAATACCTTCAGAATAGAACGTGGAGTTCGGCAGGGAGATACAATCTCACCGAAATTGTTTTATATTATTTAAATTTTCTGACAAAAAATCTTCCATATATATAGAAGAATATGATAATTCTAATTTGGAATATATGTACAAGCAGGAAATATGGGAGTAAACATAAACGGGGAGGACCTTAATCACCTAAGATTCGCCGATGACATTGTCCTCATATCGGATAGCACGGATAAAGCAGCAATAATGTTGGAAAAGCTCTACTGACTGTCAAGTAATGTTGGTCTAAAAATAAACTGTGAGAAAACTAAATTTATGGCCAACCTTGTACTAAACGACAATATCTCTCCACCTACAAATACCTAGGACATGAAATCCATTTAGGCCGAGATAAACAAACATGCGAAATACTAAGAAGCATAGGGCTGACGTGGACAGCTTTTGGAAAACTGAAAAATATACTTAAATCGGACATCCCTGTTTGCTTGAAGAGAAATGTGTTTAACCAGTGTATCCTCCCCGTTGACATATGGAGCAGAGACGCTAACACTATCAAAGAAAAGCGTAAATAAGTTGAGAGTGACACAATTGGCCATGGAAAGATCTATGCTGGGAGTTAGCATCAGAGATAGAATACCGAATACAGAAATACGACGAAGAACGGGTGTTACAGATGCAGTCAGGAGGATTGCAACGTTAAAGTGAAACTGGGCTGGACATGTCGCTAGGAACACGGACAATCGATGGACGAGAAAAATCTTGGAATGGAGACCAAGACAGGAGGCTTACCGAGGAAGTGGTCGCCCGCCTACCACAATGGAGTGATGATATAAGGCGCATAAAATCAAACTGGATGCAAGGGGCACGGGACAGAAATAAGTGGCAAAACTTACGAGAGGCCTATGTTCAACAGTGGGTAAGATTGGGCTGATTGATGATGATGAAGTTGTTAAAATACATAAGTGAAAAACACTTAAACAAAACCGAAAAAGGCAAAAAGATCAATAAAAAACTAAATTAACTACATTTAATGTTCAAACTGTTGTCCATTCTTATCCAGACACAGTTGGCGACGTGTTTGCACTTCTCTGCTCACAGCGTTATGAATATGAATATTAGTAATACTTCGCATAGCCGTTACAAAATTTTCTTGTAATTCTTCTAGAGTTCTATTTCTATTTAGATAGATTTTGTTTTTCATATATCCCAAAAAATAAATCTAAGGAGGTAAGATCAGGTGACCTAGTTGGCCACCTGGTTGATCCATTTTTTGCTATCCATTTCTGTGCAGAACTAGCGTTAAGGTATTCGATAAAAATTCCCGCGTTATGGGCCGGGGCTCCATCGTATTGAAAATACAATCTGTTACATTTTGCTACAGGTAAATTATCCAGGTAAATGGAACGATGTGTCGTACTAAAATATCTAGATAGGTTTGAGTATTTAATTTCCCTTCATATATCTCGTATGACATTATTATATTACCCAACAAAGTAACCCACACATTAAACCGAAATCGTCCTTGTGTTACCCCATTTATTTGTTGATGAGGGTTCTGATCAGCCCATAGACGATTATTATGGCGACCATCACTAGTTATTCTTGACTCATCCGTCCATATAATATTATTAAAGAAAAAAATCATTATTTTGTTTCATATCCATGTACCAATTACAGAAATTAAGACTTCGTTAAGGGTCGCCAGAGAGAAGGACAACAACATACTTAGAAACCAGATTGATTACGTCTTGATAAAAAAACAGATATCGAAACGCAGTACATTCAGTAAAGGTGTACCCAAGTGCAGATGTATTTTCGGACCACAATCCCCTTATTGCTAAATTCCAGCTTAAATTAAAAAGGATACAAACAAATCATAACCTCAAAAAACTAAATATACACAAATTAAAATCAGAAGAAACGAAAGAAAAGCTGAGACAAGACATCAACACAAACTTAGAAAGAAGACAAGGCAAGTCTGGGCTAAACGATGACAACGTTGAACAACAGTGGCGGTTTTTCAAAACGTCAATTATGGAACCAAGCAACAAAGTACTTGGAGCATCAAGATACAAGAAAGAAGATTGGATGACAGATGATATTTTCATGGATGAAAGAAGGAAACACAAGACCAACAAGACCCGATATCAACAGTTGCAAATTCAAATAAGAAGAAAAATAAGAGCACCAAAAGGAGAGTACCTTTCTGGAAAATACAAGGAAATAGAGGAGTTGCAAAACAAGTACGACAACTTCAACTTGCATAAAAAAGTCAAAAAACTAGCTGGAATAGAAAAGAGAAAAACCTCAAACGTATTGCTAGACAAAGAGGGAAACATTATTATGGAAACCCAACAAAAATTATGCAGGTGGAAAGAATACATAAAAAAACTATTTCAAGATCAAAGACAGGAAAATTCTTCTATAAACAGTCTGAGCGGTGACATATGGCCTGAAATTACTAAAGCAGAGGTCATTTATGCATTAAGGTCGGATAAAAACTAATAAAGCTGTTGGTCCAGATGAAATGCCAAGTGAGTTGTTGAAGCTGATCAATGACAAAAATTTAGATTTATTGGTGAGATTATTTAATACAATTTACACGACAGGAACTGTCCCCCGAGAAATGTTAACATCAACATTCATATGTTTACCAGTGACTATCGAACAATCAGTCTCATGTCACATACTTTGAAAACCCTTTTAAAAATTGTACACGCTGGAATACATTCCAAATTGGAGCTGGATATTAGTGACACACAGTTTGACTTCCGGAACGGGGTGGGTACAGGAGAAGCATTATTTGCTTTTAATGTGCTTACTCAAAGATGCTTAGATATCAATCAGGACCTCTATGTCTGCTTCATAGATTACAACAAAGCTTTTGATAGGGTCAAACATGACAAACTGATAGAGATTCTCAGAAGCAAAAATTTGGATGAAAGGGATTTAAGGTTGATATCAAATCTGTATTACAATCAGCGAGCGGCAGTAAGATTTGGACAGGAAATATCCGGAGATGTGGGAATACAAAGGGGAATCATACAAGGGTGTATATTGTCACCTTTACTATTTAACGCTTATTCTGAAGAGGTCATATTGGAAAGTCTTGAATCTGAAACACCAGGGATAAAAGTAAACGGAGTTTTAATCAACAATATTAGGTATGCAGATGACACCGTAATAATAGCTGATAGTTTGAAAGACCTAGAAAAGATAAGGAATAAAATATTAAAAGTTAGTGGAGAATATGGACTCTCTCTTAACACAAAAAATACCAAGTTCATGATAATTAGTAAAAACAACACCAATAATAATGAAACCCTAATGGTAGGAGGCCAGCACATAGAAAGAGTTAAGAAGTACACTTACTTGGGAACCCTAATAACAGAAAATAATGACTATACCGTCGAAATAAAAACCAGAATCGAGAAAGCACGTGCCAACTTTATTAGAATGAAAAAGGTTATCTGCAGCAAAGATCTAACGTTAGCCCTGAAATACGACTGACTAAATATTACGTATATAGTGTTCTATATTATGGAATGGAAGCATGGACACTGAATCGAGAGGCAATGAGAAGACTTAACTCTTTTGAAATGTGAACCTATAGAAGAATTCAGAGGATTTCGTGGGTGGATCGAGTTACGAACGCCGAAGTGTTGAGAAGAATGGGGAAAGAAAAGGAAGTCGAGATAACAGTAAAACAGAGAAAACTGCAATATTTCGGACACATTATGCGGGGAGAAAAGTACAGCATCTTACGGCTCATAATCCAGGGCAAAATAAGTGGCAGAAGAGGCGTGGGACGACGACGAATTTCATGGCTAAAAAACCTAAGGGAATGATTTGGATGCAGTCCAAAACAACTATTTAGAGCAACTGCGTCAAAAATTAAAATAGCCATTATGATTGCCAACCTCCACAATGGAGAAGGCACTTGAAGAAGAAGAAGAAGAAGAGAGAAACTGAGCTTTTCTAGCCTTGTAACATTTATACTTATTTTCCTTTAACAATTTTAATGATTTTTTATGAGAAATCCCAACATCCATTTCAATAGTTCTGCTTGACGTTGAAATATCTGCCATAACACTTTTATAATTTCAGTCTCTTTACCGTCTTTTTAATACGTCTTTGGCCGTGGCGTTTTAAAGTATCCAAAATGGATTAGGTTTTCCTCTAGTCTCTTAAAAATTGCGGGGTTGGGTTGTTCGTGTTCCGGATACTGTTGAAAATATAAATCAGAAACTTTTTCTTATGTTTATTACACTCAATATAACATTCTAAAATATTAAACGTTTGGAAATTTTGAAATTCCATTTTGAGTTTTTAAACAGACAAACTGCAAGTTGGCAAGCTAATAAACCTGACAGGCTTTAGTCGAATAAGTGATTTTTTTATTTTTCCGTAGTCACAGCCTACTATTTTAAAACATAATATACAATAAGTTATGTTCATCGAACTTAAAAAGTGTACTTATATTGGAAATGATTTAAATATTTAGATATTCTTGTTAATCGAGATCAGTTAGAATATTTATTATATTATTTACTATAGGTTAAGAAACTATGATCAAAAAATTGAACTAAATGATTTTATATATCAATATAGCTTCGTTAATAGACCTTTCCTACTTCGGGAAATGTTTAAAAAGGAACTATTATGTTTTATACCACTAAATGTATTTAGAAAACAGTGACTGCAGTTTCAACTCACGGAGTCATTTTCAAACTGAATTACAAAGGTAGACTAAGTATTCAATACAGAAACATGAGAAAATTTAACAATAAATAAAAATTACCTGAGAAATTACATTATTACAAAGGGGAGGTACTAAATTTTGGGAACTAATTATTATTTGGCAGCAACAAATAACGGGGAAAACCCAAGTTCTGTCTGGTCATTAAGCAAATTTACATTTTTATTTTTACTATGTTTATATATTTCTAAAGATTCAAGAATATTTAACTTTTGCCCTTTGTTGAATAATGTAATATGTCAGTGTTGCTTAAATTAGAAAAACTGTGGTTGTGTTCTAAGCAATGGTTCGCAAAGCTCGAGTCTGTTTTTTGTAGTCTATATGATTGGTAGTGTTCTGAAAAGCGAGTTTTAAAGCTTCTACCACTTTGTCCAATATACAAGCTATCACACTCTGAACATTTTAACTTATAAATTCCTGATTTATCAAATTTATTAATTTTATCTTTAGCATTGTAAAGGATGGTGGACAGATTGTGTTGAGATTTAAAGGCTACTTTTATGTTATGTTTGGAAGGAGTATTAGCTATGTTTTTTGGGTACCACAGTATGACAAAAATATATAAGATGAACTATCTTTATCATTTTTTATTTTGGAATATATTGAATTAAAGGCTAGTTGTTTTCGTTTTTTAGTTATTAATTTCTTTATGGTTTGTTGGAAGAAATTGTTTGATATTCAATCCTTTCAATGATATTTAGTTCCTAGGGGTGAAAAGAGTCATTAGATATAGTATTACTTGTAAACGTTGGTTTTCTAAAAATTTTAAAATTACACTGCTTATTGAGATCTAGAAAATTTATTTTATGGTTATTTTCAGTTTCCAGAGTAAATTGAATTTTGGATGGCAATTATTAATGTATTGTAAGAATTTTTGAAGCTGTCTCGTAGTGCCTAGAACATCATCCCCATATCTGTACCAAAATTGAACATAAAAGTAGCCTTTAAATCTCAACATAATCTGTCCACTATCCTTTACAATGCTAAAGATAAAATTAATAAATTTGATAAATCAGGATTTTATAAGTTAAAATGTTCAGAGTGTGATAGCTTGTATATTGGACAAAGTGGTAGAAGCTTTAAAACTCGCTTTTCAGAACACTACCGATCATATAGACTACAAAAAACAGACTCGAGCTTTGCCAACTATTGCTTAGAACACAACCACAGTTTTTCTAATTTAAGCAACACTGACATATTACATTATTCAACAAAGGGCCAAAAGTTAAATATTCTTGAATCTTTAGAAATATATAAACATAGTAAAAATAAAAATGTAAATTTGCTTAATGACCAGACAGAACTTTGGTTTTCCCCGTTATTTATTGTCGCCAAATAATAATTAGTTCCCAAAATTTAGTATCTCCCCTTTGTAATAATGCAATTTCTCAGGTAATTTTTATTTATTGTTAAATTTTCTCATGTTTATGTATTAAATACTTAGTCTACCTTTGTAATTCAGTTTGAAAATGACTCTGTAAGTTGAAACTGCAAATTGTTTTCTAAATAAATTTAGTGATATAAAACATAGTAGTTCCTTTTTAAACATTTCCCGAAGATGATTAATTACCACATAGTAACGGCTACTAGCATCAACTTTTTAAAAGAGACCTTTCCTATTTTAAAAAGTTTACATATTAAATTAAAACTGTTTTTAGCCTATTTGTTATCAATTTATATTGATAATATAACATATTCTTGAAGAAAATGCAAAACAATGATGTAGAAAATACAGGGTGTACCATTTAAAAAATTAAAACTTGGTATTATATCTCCGTAGTTAAAACTAAAATTAAAAAAATCTAACCAGGCACGCGATTCTACAGAAAAAAGTACTTTAAAAATGTCTATCGCGATAGCCTTAATTTGTTTTCGCCATTATAATTTTCTCAAAAAAAAACTCGGGACTACTTTATCAGATCTATAAAAGCATCCAAAACGATTCACCTTGTACAAGCCTTTTAGAAACCCTGCATTTTGTCCCCTTAAAATATATATATATATATATATATATATATATATATATATATATATATATATATATATATATATATATATATATTTTTTTTTAAATAGCTTTTATTTTAATTCTACGCCAGTCGAATCCATATGTTCCATACGAGGGGCACAAGAAAAGTGTTCTTCTCACAATGAAATAATCTCCTTTAATCTCCATCAGAAAAGAATACTCCCCTTGGCCTTCAAATAACTCGTTATTTTCTTCTTTCAACTGGACGTGGCCTACAAATGTCATTCTCACAGGTGCTTGTTCGAATTTCTACATAAAAGGAAGTCAGACGAAATCATATCTAGACATACGGCAGGTGATCCAGCTGAAAGAATAGATTGAAAATTGCTTGCCTTTTGAATTCCCACATTGTCTGGAGAGCATTCTTGTGACAAACTAGGATCTTTTTGAACAGTAATCGTATATAACTTTGTTAATGTAATACAGTAGGTATGCAATTATTTTAGTGCTCTTCGACATGCATTAAACAAGAATAGGTCCTTACTTACTTACTTACTTATTCCGTGGCGTTACAACCTTGGGTGGGTTTTAGCCGACTTTACGAGATGCCTCCATTCATTTAGATCTCTCGCAACCTCCATCCAGTGTTCGATGCCCATAGTTTTGAGATCTTTTGTTATATTATCTCTCCACTGGAGTCGGGGTCGTCCCAGTGACCTTTTCCCAGTCGGTGCTTCCTTCCAAGCTAGTCTTATTATTCTGTCGTCAGGAAGCCTTCTGATATGTCCCGCCCACGGGAGTGTTCTGGCCTTTATTTCTTTTACTACATCTGTATCTGGGAATAGTTCTTCTAGTTCCTTGTTAATTTTTGTTCTGTATTGTCCTGTCGTTTCATCTATCGTTGGTCCCGAGATTTTCCTCAAGATTTTTCTTTCAAAAATTCGTAGTCTCTCTTCGTTCGCTACCGTTAGCGTCCATGTTTCGCAACCATATATAACTATCGATCTTATAACTATTTTGTATAGGTCCATCTTTGTTCGCCTTGTGAGGTGTTTCGATTTCATCAGATCTTGCAGTGCGTACAGGCATCTATTTCCTGCTTGTATTCTATTGTTTATTTCCTGTGATCCGTTGTTATCTTCGCATATTGTTGTTCCTAGGTATTTGAATTCTTTGACTCGTTCAAAGTTATATTCATCGATGGTGATATTTTCACCTATTCTGTCTGTTTCGGCCATTCCGACTCATGAACATGTATTTAGTTTTGTCTTCGTTGATTTGAAGTCCCATCTTCTTTGCTTCCCTTTCGAACCGTATTAGAGTTTCTTTAATTTTTATTCTACTACTATCAATCATATCGACATCATCTGCAAATGCCAACAGTAGATTTGGTCCATCTTGATGGAATATAAATGTCGATGCTTCAATTTTCGAATTTCTGATTATATTTTCCAGCGCTATGTTAAAAAGTTGTAATGAGAGCGCATCTCCCTGCTTAAGACCGTTGTTTATGTCAAACATTTCAGAGTAGTGCTGTCCCACTTTCACTTTGCACTTCAGCCCTTCCATACACATCCTTATTAGGCTGACCAGTTTTTTGGCAAAGCCAAGCTCCTGCGTTGCTGTCCATAGTCTTGTTCTGCAAACTCTATTAAATGCCTGTTTAAAATCGATAAATATCTGATGTAGTTCACGATCGAATTCCTAGCTTTTCTCCATTATCTGTTTTATGGCAAATATCTGGTCAACAGTTGAGCGATTAGGTTTAAATCCGCATTGGTAATCCCCTACGATTTCTTCTGTATATGTTTTGGTTCTTTCTAGCAGAATGTTCGAAAGGACTTTATAGGTTGTGTTCAGTAGGATTATTCCCCGGTAATTGCTGCATTGTTTCTTGTCGCCTTTCTTGTGGACTGACACAATGACTCCCTCCTTCCATTCATCTGGAAGAATTTCTTCCTGCCAGACTCTTTGTATTAGTTTATGAATGGATCTGTGGAGTGCATCCCCTTCGTACTTTAGACATTCCGCTGGTATATTATCACTGCCTGCGGCTTTATTGTTTCTGTTTCTTGATAGCGCGCATCACCTCTTCGTATGAAGGGCATCTGTCTTCTATTTCGGCTGTATGGATCTCTGTGTTTGGCAGAGTGCTGTCAGATTTTTCGTTCAACAGTTGGCTTAAGTATTCTTTCCAGGTTTCTAATATTTCCTTCTCATTGGCGATAAGGTCTCCGTTCTCTCGTTCTAAGAAGTTTCCTGTCCTGGGCTGGTATCCTGCCTTGATACGTGATACTCCCCTGAAGTGTTGTTTTACTCTGTAGTTGATTCGATTCTCTTCAATTTCCTTAATTATTTGCGTGTGGTATTCTCTCTTTTTTCTTTTTATCAATCCTCTTGCCGCTGTTCTTGCATATTTGTATTTTCCGATATTATTGTCTGATGAGTTCTAGAGCATGTTTCTTCTAGCCTCATTTCTTTCCCTTGATGATATCTTGGCAGTCCTGATCATACCATTTTTTGATTATTCTTTTCTTGTTTCCCAGAGTTTTTTCAGATGCGCTTATCAACGTTGTTTTTATGTTCTTCCATATTACGTCTATGTTGTCTTCATCTTTCGTTTGTTTTAGTTTTTCGTGGATACTTCTTTGTTATGAATAGTTATGAATAGGTCCTACTTGGTCCCAAAAGACGGTGACCATGAGTTTCCTACCTGAAGATTATGTGCGGGCCTCTTCTGGAGGTCAATAACACTTATAAATCCATTGCGTGGACACTAATTTTGTTCCTGGATCCCAGTGATGTATTCAAATATCTATTCCTATGCAGTTTAACAATTTTGAAACTAACTGTGTTTAGTGTGTTAGTTTATCATCTCGAATTGTCAAAATGCTTGGTTCAGATATATTTAATGCTTTCAACACTTCGAAATCATCCTTCAGGTGACAATGTCCTGTCAATAGTCCCACTGCATTCCGTTTTACCAGCAGCAATTGGGACAGGTAGAATTGGTTGGGGTCTGTATGGTTCAATTGCGAGCCTCATTTTTATCAGACGGTTCGCCTCCTCATTCCCGTATACACCCGAGTGACTCGGGACCCACACGAGTCTGATTATGCAGCCACTCTCTGCCAGCCTGTTTAGTACATCCTTACACTCAGACACCATTCGGGAAGTTGCGACATTGGACTTCAGTGCCATTATCGCAGCGCTACTGTCGGAGCATTTGGTATGTTTATTATCATATTCCTTTTATGTTCCTCTAATATTTTACCTTAAAAATCATCCGTTCGTGAATGTTTTTAGGGCAGTTATGTTCCTTTGTTAAAGATTCGATCACACTATTATATTCAAATTTCACTAAATCCAGTTTTTCTCGCAATACACTTCATAAAACACAAAACAATGATCGAGTCAAAATTAAACTTGATACATATGTATGAAAATGTTTTCAATAGTGAACGTTGCTAGGCAAGGCGAGTTTTTCCATCACGGTAAAGTTAATATGTTTTCTATTATCCCTCGTATAAAAAATATTTGTACTCGAAATCATGACCGATAAGATATAATATATTACATAACTTTTATAAATACAATGGGTTTTTTTATAAACATGATTCGGTAAAAAAAAAATGTTATATTTTAATAATGTTTATATGTGCATTTAGAGAAACGAACCATAATTTCGCTTAAGTGGTATAAAATGCAGCTTGTGGGCGGAGTTCTACCGTAAAACATCAGGAAGGAAAGGTATTCCGGATTAGCTCGAGCCACGAAAAAAGAAGAAAGAGTATATAAAAATGTAATATTTGGCAATTTCTTAGACAATCCCACTTTATGGAGTTAGTAGACTACACGATATTTAGTATACCTAATCAGGAATTAGAAAAGGAACGTATTTAGAGTGCGTCAATTACACTGTCCTTGTCCTAGCTTGTTGTAAGAAAATAGAAAAAGGAAGTGCTGAGCGAACCATCATATTGTTACGATTTTCTATCCATATCCCTCACTGGGTCCAAATAAAAGCAAACATCATTTTCACCAGTTGCTTTCTATTCTTAATTAACTACTTGTTAACCCTTTCACTGTTAAATCACTACTAACTAAATTTAATCCCAATTATTTATTCAAGAGTGTATGGGACACTAGTCAAAAAGAGGATTGAAAGCGAATACTCAGATATGGAGGCCGAAGAACAGGCTGGATTTAGAGTAGGTAGATCTACTGTTGACCATCTCTTTATAATAACTCAGCTCATTGAGAAAAAATCAGCACGGAACCAAGAAATACACCTGCTCTACGTGGATCTCAAAAAAGCCTATGATAGCGTACCACAACAAAAACTCTGGGAAGCCCTAGAAAAAACAAATATAAATATAATACTTAGCAAGGCTGTTCAAGAGCTCTATTCAAATAATACAAGCACAATAAAGAAAGGGTATAATATTTCAAAAGGATTCGCGGTTAGCAAAGGGCTCAAGCAGGGATGTTGGTTGTCTCCAACCTTGTTTAAAATCTACTTGGAACAAGCGTTAAAAACATGGAAAAGAAAGTGCGAAAATATGGGCATTCCACTAAACGATTCTATACTATACACATTGTGTTTCGCAGACGACCAAATAGTTCTGGCACAAGATTACGAAGATCTAGAATACATGGCTCGTAAGCTAATAGAAGAATATCAAAAGTGGAGGCTAGAAGTTAACATCAAAAAAACGGGATACATGTGTATTGGGGGACAGCAACAAAACTTGATTCTGCAACATCAGCAGGAAATAAATCACTGTGAGAAATACAAGTATCTCGGAATGCACATAACCAACGACGGCAAACTTGACGAAGAAATCAAGCATAGAAACAACCAGGGACGACAAGCTATTAGACAGTTGAAAAGCATATTGTGGGATAAAACAATATCCAAAGAAAACAAATACAAAATCTTTAATAGTATTGTTAAAAGTATTGTCACCTATGGAAGTGAAGTATGGCCACTGAAAGAAAGAAATCTAAGAACACTGGAACCTACAGAAATGGATTGTTGGAGAAGAGCGGCTGGAAAATCCAGAATGGACAGAGTCAGAAATCAAAGAATCCAAGAAAATATGGGCGTTAAGCACAAGATAACAGAAGATATTAAAATCAACCAACTTAGATGGTACGGACATGTTCAACGAATGGACGATACTAGACTTCCAAAAAAAGTTTTAATAAATAAAGATATAAGAACAAGAGGAATGGATGAAAACCTATGGGCAAACCGAGATCAATGGAGACTGGAAATCAGAAGACGGCGTAAAACGTTATAAACTGATGTTATATATATATATATATATATATATATATATATATACCTATAGAATATACTCGATTAAAAGTCTAGAATTTTACTAGCATTATGATAACGATGATGACTAATTCATATAATATTTCGAACTCAGAAAGTTCGTTACAAAAATTCTGTAAGTACGCGGCCGAATTCCGCTAGCCCTTCGTTACAATAAATAATCTTTATAATTTTCATTCCACAAGCATGGCAAATCTTGATAAATATCGCAAATATATGATAAAACTTCCTTTTCTGTTGCGTGTTTGAAGGTCATAGACAACGATGTTTCTTGTAAAGTAGTAGATATATGTTGGAATTCTATTGTCTTTATTTTTTGTTGAACATCACGACGTTTCGGATCTCTAGCCGTTTTCAAGTGAAATTTTACAATACAGTGGAGCGTGACTGATTTTGAGATGAGTGAAATCATGCATGCTACGCTACGGTCACATTTATGCTGCATTCAGGTCACTTTTAATGTGATCTGTCTCTTTTAAATTCTCACTGCAGCTACAAAGACTTAATGGTGTTGGAGTGGTTTAGGATGAATAGTTTAGATATTATCTTGTGTGCGTGGATTTTATGTAAATTGAGGTTCAAATTTGCCTGCCATTTCTTTCAACCAAAACATCTAAGAATGTTTATTTATTTTATACAGTTGGGCTGATACTGTTGAGGTGAGAAAGAAAGTTTTGAAGTTCTTCGTCGTTTCCATCCCAGATAATGAAGGGTTTCCAATTTGCGGATTCAGTTGCAAGCGTTTCGAACTTCCTTTTTTGGGCGTTCCGACAACGATACCTCAGCTCACATCGCTTCCATAGATATATTATAAGTAGAGGTATTATATTTATTTGGAAAGCAATAATTATATTATAAATATATTTCTTAACAAATGTAAACAATTAGGTTGAATTTTCATTACTCTACATGAAAAAATTCCATATAAAGAAAAAAATTTACCCCACAAAGACTCGAACCTTATCACGTTTTAACTGCCAGGTAAAGTTTATTTACTCAACGACTGTAATTATTACCTAATAAACGTTTGGATCTCGTATATACTCAGTGGTTTGGGTTTCGGTGTATTAATGGTTTAGGTGGCTTTGGTGGCTTTGTTATTTGTAATATTCATGATTATTGCATTTCTGATCGTTTATATTGTCTTGTTAAGACAATCACTATTTTGTCTGCACCGTGGGCTAATGAGAAGAGAGCTCTATACTGCGCAAGGCGTATTGGAAAAAAAAAATAGAAAAATTCCTATATTTTCGCTCTCTTTCCATCAACATAACGCTTTCATTTACATGTGGCTGAAGTCTATTTATAACAGTTCTATAGTCGTTCTTCGTTTCGACTTGGTAAGCTAAAAATTATTACACCACAATAAATCGTTTCCTAATTAGGACACTAATTCCGTAACGTAGATCGGCATCTCAAGTCTTTTCTAATAGTACAAATTTTACCGTGGATTTGAAGCATTATTACCAGAGTAGTAATGGTACGTTTACACTTCTCGAAGTTATTCAGAAAAAAAATATTGGGGAGTGAAATATGATGAATTTCGCATAGCTATATTGATAGCTGATGATGAAGTACTATTTAGAAATGGATTTCGATAATTCTACATACCGTCTTCAAAAGGTAAATCCTACTACGAGACCGGTATCAAACCCCGAAACTGCATACCTGCAGGAATTACGCTTTTGCTTGGGCTGCGCTTTTTTCTATTGGGGACAGGGATAAAACCTTTCCTAAATTATTCCATTCTAAAAATTTTCCTTGAAGTAAGTCAGGCAATTGCTGAGGCCTCTATTACTGATGTGTTTGGAAGTTTTTTTTTTATTAAAATGCGGCAGTTTCTTTTTTGATAAATTTACATGTCGCAAATTAACCTCCGGATTCCCTAAAGACATCTGAAGTTAGACTAAGTCTAATCTGATAGTGAAGGAGTTTACATAGGAAATTTTAAAAATAAGAAAAGGAATTTTGCCAAGTCACAAAGTATGCTTCCAATTTTGAAAAACATCTAATTCTGCTTTATTTTTCTCATAATATGATTAGATAAACAAATATTTCAGGGAACCTCATGTTTCGATAAAATCCATTGTTTTTTCTTGCGGTCACTCTATTTTGTCGCTGTCAAAATTAAATGCATCCCAAAACAGTCGGGTGGGAGGCAGTGTTGTCAACAACTAAAAGTGAAAGTGGCATGTTTACTACGCCCACATGCTTGCGAAATATTGAGCTTTATGTATCGTATTAGCTTGCAGCAGTAAAGGAGTGTTGGGTGATGTAATTTATTCATTTATTCCAAATAGAATAAACAAATCATCAAAAAAGGACTAATTAATCTGACATGCAGAAGTCATTATCCCCTTTGGATATACTCGATTTATTTGGAACATTTTTTACAAATTGTTTGGTTTGAATTTAACATTTAAAGGCCTATTAGACCACACTATATTTAGGAACCTAACTGAGTTAGACTCTGAATTCCGTGTGATTTAATCGCATTTAGAGGCAACCCATAGGACGATGCCGATATCCCTTACCCAGTTAGTGCTCTAACTGAGTGATGGTGGTCTAATAGCATTTAGGACACTTCGTTTTGAAGCAAGCGACGTGAGCTGACGTATTGTTGACTTGGTGGTTGATAACGCACAAAAATGGCGAGTAAAGAAAAGGAAGTTTTATTAAGTGTTCTCGATATACTTATGCAATAAAAGTTATAATGATTTTGTGAATAAAAATATTAGATGCGATGGTTACAAGGAGCTGTTTGCTCACCACTTTTTTATTTTCATACAGCCAGGGATTAAGGTAGGACAAGGTCAATTTTTACGTGCTTAGAAAGCACGGATGTCATGGTAAATATTAGAGTTCCGGCGTACTCGACAATCACCCCGACTGATTTAGGATCCTGATTTAGAGCGGTGTAATTAAAGCGGTCGAAATTTCTTCCTCTCGTACATTTTAACACAAGAATTAAAACGTTTTACTATTTTCGACTAGCTAATAAATTTCCCGAATTTAAATTATAAATTACAAAATAAAATCCCAATTAGACATAACCTTAATATTGGCTCATTTTCCAGCATATCACTCAAATATGCATTTAAAGTTTTAAATTTAAAAAAAATCATGTTTCAGTTGGCAAGGCTTTACTGTGAAACCGTGGCTCTACATTTGGCTTAAAAATCTGTGAAACCTAGCGTGTCCTTGGTAACCCTTGTTGGAGGCAACATTAGTCAACGTTGCCATGCATTGCAGACAACACTGTGACATGTCACATGTTATTTTTTGTTGAATTGATTCAAATTTATTTTTTTCAACACTGTTGCTTTTGACATGTTTCCAAAATATTGCTCTTGCGGAAGTTCGGTTTAAGGGAGCTCAAAGAACACCCCACAAAAGCAAGTGTCTGCCAAATCAACTCAAAAGTAGGAAATAAGTAGTTTTTGTAGTGTAAAATAAAAGTCTTAATTAACACGAGATCCGACATGGACAGTTTTTTAGATATGAGAAGTCAAAATTGCTTCCAAGCAATATATTCTCTGCCCGACAAGATTAACGACGTATTCCATGTGGAAATACATGCAAGTGATACCTGCCTCTGAGAGGATTTGAGGAGAATTTACAGGAGCAGGACCATCCCCATTTTCTCCAATAGTTGGGCAGCGACAAATGAGTTTGCATGTGGTTAGACAGGCTTCAAAATCGTATTGTCCTGGAAGAACATGAGAAGATTACTCTTGCATGAATATCAAGACACAAGGGTATACTTGGGTACGAAAAACAAGGTATATTATGTGTGGATATTTTGGTGGAACAACCACGAACATCAGAACCACTAAAACCACATTATGGGACAAAAGCACAGCAAACCAACTGCGGTGATAGCTTAAGGAAACACTTTCAGGACTTCGTCAGTTTTGAACGTCTCTATTCAGAGGACAAACTAATGAACAAGATTTTAAACCTAATTAAGTAAACTAACCTGTACACAAAAAAGAACTATAATAAGCTTTCAGGCATCTAAGAGGTTTATACTAGACACAATACTACAGTTTTACTTCTAAACCCTTTATCAGTTTTGTGATGGATCATTTAAATTCATTTTGAATACTATTTATTGAATAGTCTAGATGTGTTGCAGAACGTACGTAAAGCCGGTGGTCCCGCAAATCTGTATACAACATAGTCGACACGCAATACAGATATGTGTGAGAGGTTGCCTATCTCTGTAAAGAGCATGGCATTTGAAAAAGATGAAGAAAAAGAAGTTTTATCAAATATGAAGACAACAGTTGCATTACCATGTAAAAATCAAATTTAAACATTTTAAAACGTTTTATATATTTTGTAGAAAGCAGAGAATAAAATATTTATACATTATCGATTTTCATTCTCCTATAGACCTTATTTCTAATGCAGCTTTTTGATTCGATTGGACCGATTCAATGCAGTTCTTCTTCTTCTTCTTCAAGTGCCTTCTCCATTGCGGAGGTTGGCAATCATAATAGCTATTTTAATTTTTGAGGCAGTTGCTCTAAATAGTTGCTTTGAACTGCATCCAAACCATTCCCTTAGGTTTTTTAGCTATGAAATTCGTAGTCGTCCTACGCCTCTTTTGCCACTTATTTTGCCTTGGATTATGAGCCGTAAGATGCTGTACTTTTCTCCCCGCATAATGTGTCCGAAATATTGCAGTTTTCTCTCTTTTACTGTTATCTCGACTTCCTTTTCTTTCCCCATTCTTCTCAACACTTCGGCGTTCGTAACTCGATCCACCCACGAAATCATCTGAATTCTTCTATAGGTCCACATTTCAAAAGAGTTAAGTTTTCTCATTGCCTCTCGATTCAATGTCCATGCTTCCATTCCATAATATAGAACACTGTATACGTAACATTTAGTCCGTCGTATTTTCAGGGCTAACGTTAGATCTTTGTTGCAGATAACTTTTTTCATTCTAATAAAGTTTGCACGTGCTTTCTCAATTCTAGTTTTTATTTCGACGGTATAGTCATTATTTTCTGTTATTAGGGTTCCCAAGTAAGTGTACTTCTTAACTCTTTCTATATGCTGGCCTCCTACCATTAGGTTTTCATTATTATTGGTGTTGTTTTTACTAATTATTATGAACTTGGTCTTTTTCGTGTTAAGATAGAGTCCATATTCTCCACTAACTCTTAATATTTTATTCATTATTTTTTCTAGGTCTTTCAAACTATCAGCTATTATTACGGTGTCATCTGCATACCTAATATTGTTGATTAAAACTCCGTTTACTTTTATCCCTGCTGTTTCAGATTCAAGACTCTTCAGAATAAGCGTTAAATAGTAAAGGTGACAATATACACCCTTGTCTGACTCCCCTTTGTATTTCCACATCTCCGGATATTTCCTGTCCAATTTTTACTGCCGCTCGCTGATTGTAATACAGATTTGATATCAACCTTAAATCTCTTTGCAGTTCTACTCACTTAAAATTCACTTTATAAACGATTTTGATTGAGGTTTCTATCGGATGTAACATTTGTTACTATTAGTTGAAATGTTGCATCCGTAGAACCTTCAGTTATCACTGTTTATTGCGTGAATTTGAAGTGGATAAAACTGCATCGGATCGGCCCGATCGGATCAGAACGCTCCGTAGAAATATGTACATTATTTTTATTGTATTTTACTTTTATTATAAATATTTTTGAATCAATTCGTCAATATATGCCGAACTTTTACTCCACTAAAACCATTCTGCTAGAAATGTTCGATGACTGGATAGCTGAATGGTTTATTTTCTGTTTGTTTCTTTGCTGGTTGGCTTCTTTGTTCGTTAATATAGAATTTTTATTGTTATGGCGATGTTTTGTTGTGGAAAACAACCATTAAACTTGTGTACAAGTCATGTCCTCTAAAAAGTAAAAAAAAATACACAGTCAAGTTTTCTTGACAAAGTTTATAGTTGTTTTTTTTTTGTAACATTTCTTAAAAAATAAATTAAGGACCGTTTTGAAATGGGACGGAAATAATGGGATAATGAATTGACATTAAATTATTGAACTTAAAAGGGCATACCTATCCTTCGATTAACTTCTGACCTTGAATTTTGAATTTTCTGTTTTGCTGCTTTTGTGTCAAACTAACAGGATTCATGGTCTTACCTCGTCCCGATCTATCCTGTTTCGAAGTTTAGAAATTGTATGGTTCATGTTTGGTGGTGAAACAACATTGCTGATACCAAGGGCTCCATGAATGTCACTGTTGTGGCAGTACCACCATATTCCGCAGTCCTTTGTATCTTTTCGATATGGGATTGTTTAGCACACCCCTAAAGTTGGATGCCGTATGTCCCGACAGGTTTAAGCATCTATTTGTATATTAAGTTTTAATCGTGTACTGACATTTGGAAACATCTTCCCAAAAACCATTTAAATTTTTTGGTATTTCAGGTCAGGCTCCTTCCTTTTCTTTTTAACATGCTCTTTCCTTTTCAGTTTGACATCTAGTGTCATACCTAGGTATTTAGCCTTATTTTCGCGTGGTACGAGATTGCCATTTATGGTAACTGAAATTAGTTTTTTTTTATTTGGGAATCTTTTAGTTTATTTTTTAAATTCGTGATCCATGTGACAATCAGCTTGCTTACTTGTTGTAGTTTTTCTGTGAAATCTTCTATACTTTCATCTACTGCCAATATTACAGTATCATCTGCAAATATAGCAACTGCAACGTAGGGTAGCGGTGGAAGGTAGCATGTGTATACATAGAGTACCGGCTCTAAAACGCTCTCTTGTAGAACACCTGTCTGTATTTCTTTTATTTCAGAGTATTCCCTTTCTTTGCTTCCAAATAACGTATTTGAAATATGTAATTTTAATAATTTTATGTAGTTTCTTGGTAGTATGCTGTTATCATTTATAAGTGATTCTTTCCTGTCATACCTTATCAAAGGCTTATGCTACATCCAGGAAGACAGCTGAGCAGATATATTTTCTATTTTATCAGTTATACGATGAACCTACTTGATAGTCAAGTGTTTTTGTCTCAAGGTGAACTAATCGTTGGGAAGTTTTTATTTTCTATTATGGGTTCTAATCTTTTTAAGAATAATTTTCGGAAAAGTTTTCAAATTATGTGTAGTAATTGATCTATAAGATTTTACTTCGTTGCATGGCTTTTCTTGTCTTGGGAACATGATGATATCTCTGCTACTTTCCGTGAGTTGGGCACATGTGTCAGTTTAAAAGGTGCTTTGAAAAGGTAGGTCAGTTTTTTGGACAGCTGTTTTAAGATTTCATCTGTGATTAGATCGAACTCAGGTGTTTTTTTTTTCGGGATGAGGTTGGTTTTTATTTCATTCATAACCTTTTTAGGTGTTACGAATTTTATTGATTCTTCATCATTGTGTTCAGGATTTTGATGTAATATATTATCTTGCATGTTATTGGGAAAATATTTTTAAGGTGATCTACAAAAGCACTGGTCTGATAGATTTTGAAAGGGAATTATCTGCGTTAGGTTCCTTAAGTAAGTATCGTTAGATTATTCTTTAAGTCTTTGTATTTTGTATGTTTAAGGTTTGTGTTTTATTGTTTAAAATATTTTTATCAGTAGGATATCTGGTTGTTGACACCGACGACTTGTTTTTCTTTTTCCATTGTCTAGGTTTCTTATCTTTGTTAGGTAATTGTCGCCCATAGTTTTGTATGTGACTTATTTTGTGTTGGTCTAGGTCACGTTCTGATTTAAGGCGGTAAGGGTCTCAGTTCCACTTTTAGTTGTGGAATAGTTTTTACTTGAGTATTTAATTGAATTTTATTTGCCAATTCTACTCTAAAGCTGTCCTAATTCGTTGTTTGTTTTTTGGTTGTCTGATTTATTTTTTAACTACATGTCTCACTCAATGTTAGTATAACACCAGGATGGTCCGAAGTCGGGTCAAAGTTTCTTTCTATATTGATAAAATTAGATGATATTTTCTGAGAGATAAAGAAATCTGATAGATCGGGTATTTTATTAGTAACAGTTGACTTACCCGCTGAATGATAGTTACATCCAAGTACTTCCCTAAGCTCTTTTCCTTTTAGTGTAGTAAGTCTGGATCCCCAGTCCATGTGCTTAGTATTATAGTCACTTTCCATAATAAATTTAGGTCCTAGATATTGTAGAAAGTTTATATAGTCAAGTTTCTTTAGGTTATGTCTAGGTGGTATGTACAGAGCATCAACTAGGAACTTTTGTTTAGTGGTTTTGATCTCAACCACTGTTAATTAAATCAGTTCGTTTTGTAGATGATGTTCTTCATACTGATTAATATTTTTCTTGATTATTGTGGCACTTCCTACTCTAGCTTATTGAAAATATGCATTCTAGAGCAACTAAGTGCAAAAATACATAGTAGAATATATATATATATATATATATATATATATATATATATATATATATATATATATATGTTATGTCGGATATTCTCACGGGTGTGATGTGTAATCGAAGGTTTTCGGGCATCCCGTGTATGTGCTGAGTCCCTCTCAGGACTGTAAGGCAGCTGACGTTTCGGTGAAATCTCATTCACCATTTTCAAAGCTCACTGTTTGGCGTCTACGAGCGAACTGACGCCTGCGACTCCGGTGTTGTCGGTACCGTGTGCGCGTCGGACGTGTTCGTTTTCCGAATGGTTCCGAACCAGGTGGCGTGACCTGCTGCGCGTCATCGGCCCTGTTGCTCAACTTGCTTATTTTAAATTGAATACCCTATATATTATTGCATTTTTGATTTCTACGTAAAATTCTAGACATATTTCCTATATAATATTCTATACTGAAGTCTCACCGTTTTGGACATATTTAAATTTTTATGTCAAAAATGACATTTGCGGACCAAAACTTAACTATAAATTGTTCTTATAAGGAAGTCTTTATTATTTAATTTGGGTTAGTTTTCTTGTATGTATGTATGTATGTATGTATGTATGTATATATATATATATATATATATATATATATATATATATAAGAGTTTGGCGCATATTTTTAATATCAAAACAATGTGGCTACACTAGTGAAGACAGAAAGAAACCACTGTTCCCAACTGAATTCACTATATTTGGACTTTGCCATGTTCTTACAGAAAAATAATAATAAAAATAAGTTTGCAAATCGAGATCTAAATATTATTTATTTAAATGAAATTCTTGGTTGCTTCATTTTTGGAAGCAATAAGGTCAAATGCGGTTTATTTTCGTCGCATAGTTTCGAGTCTGATGCCTTTGCCAGGATCGTTGAGCGGCAAGCCAGAATGCATATGTGAAATCAGCAGGTATTTAAATAAAATGTTTACATTAATTTTTTTTGAGTCTGTTTCTAAGAAAACGGAGGATAAAGTAACATTATTTCAATATACCTTATCTAAAAATATCAGCACATGAACATTAATGAAAATGCAATTAAAAAAAATAATAAAGTGCATGTCGGACAAAAATTACGTTAGGATTCCGCAGCAGTGGTTCTCTCTTTTCTTTTTTTATAGTCTCTTACAGCCGGATTCACTAACATGGCTTAAATTTAAAACAGCCCGAAATTAACAGCTGAGGTCTTAAACTGACAAATGCAACAGTCAGTCAAGCAAATTTTAAACCCTAGAAATAAAAGCATAAAAAATCATTTTGTTTTATTACTGAACCGGCAAAAAATGTAGAACTTTATTATTTTCTGAATACAATTATTTCACTAAATATTTCAAGGCTGTATTGTAAGGTTCTTATCCTTAATATCCCTATATATGAGTGTAATTGTTGACATATCTAATATAAATTATGACAATATCATAAGCAAAACAAAACTGGTCTACTATAAGATTTAAATTTCATGGCAACTAGATCGGGTTTAAATCTTAAATCTTCTTAGTGCATCTGGCTGTTAGTGTTTTATCTAAAATATTAATTTATACTTGACGGTAACAAAGGCGACAACATGATATCAATTATTCTTTTGGCTATAATTCCGAAACAAATAAAGATATCGAAGTAATTTTTTTATATTTTCTCTACAAATTTATTCTTTTTTTCCAATATGATATAAAAATGTCTCTCCATTTAAAATTTCGGAGTAAAATTTAAACAAAGAGAAGGGTTGCAAATAACTCCCTCTAGCGAGGGCCGCGAAAATCATTCTAATATGCCTATTATTTTTTTTTTAATTGTCGAACCTCCTTTTCTTAAACGAGACCAAGTTTATCTATTTGATTGAGCCAAATCAAACTTATGGTAACTTTTATCAGTATATTTTCTCCCTCCTCTCCTGCCCTAACTTTACATCTTACAGCAAAAAGTGTTAAACCAAAAAGATGTAGAATTGTAGTAAAATTATCAATGGATTATTTTTTTGATAGGTGATATAGGGATAATTTCCAGAAAAATGTCTTTTTTTTTACATGACATAGCAATTACGCCCCCTAGCGACAGAGTTGGGAACTTAAAAATTATTTCCAGCAATTTCTCTTGGCCATTTTTCTTAGGAAGATTTTTTTCCCAAAGTTCCTGGACTATCACTTCCTGAGATATGGTATTCTTCCACCTTTAATGAAACACCCTGTATATATACCACCGTAAGCTGTCTAACAGGATTGCCAGACCTCGCTTATTCTTTTTGATTTACTCTCTTGCTCTTTTTTGTAAAATGTCGATGTTTTTATTACTCGTTATTTATTTTTCTATTTTTTTTTGTGATTGTTATTTATTTTGTTTTATTTTAAATAAACAATTCCTAAGTTCTTCTTATATAAAATTGAATCAAAACATTATAGCAAAAACTGTAGAACTATACCTGTGATTTATTGAAGAGTTTGGCTATTCGCGTATAACTTCTAATGATGTTTATCTGGTTGCCTATACCGATTAAATTCTGTAATAAAATGTAAGTTTGAGCGAAATAAGTCGAAGATAATTATTTCTTGTGACTTTTTCAAAAATCTTGATTTTTGATTAATATAAGGTGATATTTATTTCAACCAAAAAATCTCGCTCTTTGAAATAAAACAGAGATTTGTGGCATGGCTGATATCTAAACAACATAACCGAGGTACAGCAAGTTTAACTTGATCAAGATTTCAGACAGACAAGCTCAGCGAACATTGATAACCCTAAGTTTACTTAACCACATACCCGGAGGACAGTGGTTAGCAGTTGACCGAAATCTCACCTCAAGCTCTCTAAACCCTATCAGCAAGATCAGTTGTATATCTTCAATTGTTTTTTAAATAACTATTTGTGAATAACGAACGCCAACGATAACACAGAAATCTGGAACAGTGACTTACCAAAAAATTGTGGGACAACAGTCGCACAATTGGGATGTTCACTATTTTTGGGAAAGAATTTAAAACCGCGTGTAAGTACCTAATGTAGCCGAAAATATTTAAAATTCCGATTTAAATTTCCCGCCAGAACGCCAATACTTGTCACTTGACCAATGTGACGTCACACTGCTAAATTGACAAGGATATATAATTTTTTTTCGTCATTTTTGTGATGTAAGATGAGTTCTAAGTTATTTTAAGTGTTGTGCGGTACTTCAGTGTACAAGTACTGCAATTAAACTACCTGAAAAGCTATATGGTTTCAGCTAGCTTGGGACTACTCGTTTCATTTTAGATTTGAGCTTATAAACACCGATTATTACTATTATGTATTCATTATCAGTTGCGGAAATAACATTTCTTGATAAATTACTTACATGGAGGTCTTCATATTTTACTTTTCCTGTTTATTGCTAAGAAATTGGCCACCATAAAACAATCAATTCTCGAACAAATTCGAACTATTTATCTTAATAAATCCATTTCTGCATAAAAAATTTCTTAGAATCGTTTTCAAAGGGAAAAGTAAACAAATTTCGAAGAAATTACATGAAAATGACTATAAAATATGAACTAGGTAATGTAGCCCTTGACAGTGATCACGAATGTGACATAAAACCAAAAATTTTATATGTCAAGTTCGTGATAGCGGTGACATTGGCTGTATTCTTTAGAGTAATTATCAAACGATTATAGTGGAAAAAGTGAAACTGATCACTATGTCCTTTTGAATATGTTAGTTAGTTAATTTAATGGTTAAAGGCGCGTCAGTATCTCAGACCATTTAGCGCCTCCTATAGAAATTGTTGGTTGCATTTAGATTTTATTGCAAATACCAATATGCCTCAAAAAACAAAGTAAGCGTTTGGCCTTAGTCAGATCAAAAGACATAACTGTCGCAAAATTATTAGAGGTAAGATACCTCTCTCTAGCATTTCTGTATGAGGGACAGATATATGTTTTATAGATAGGGGGGAACGACAGGACATACATTGAGGGGATCCTCGTTTTTAAGAAGGAAGGAATGATCATTCTGCAGTGTCCAATAGCGATTCTCTTCTATACGATATTTTCCCCTCTGGACAGTTGGGGAAAGTGATATGTCTCTGAGAAGTTTCTTTTAATGTGAAAGAGTTTATTGGGGTTTTCTAAAGATTCCCAACAAACTTGCATAATGTTGCGAATGATGTTATCGATGTGTCTATTGAATTCTTTAGGGATGAGTAAAGGAAAGGGGTACCTTCAAGGATTGCAGATTTAGCTTGAGTGTCGGTCAATTCATTCCCATCGGGGCCCACATGAAGGCTATGTACAGATTACGTTGGGATACCATTTTAAGAAGGTCGAGAATTTGATTCATGAGAGGGTGGGATGTGTTAATGGCTTGGATCGATTTGAGGCAGCTGAGGAAATCAGAAATGATTAGATGATTGGGGGTGGAGGAGTGTTTAATTACTTCTCTGATGCATTGCTTGATGGCAAACAACTCAACTGAAAAAATAGATGAAAGGGGATTTAACCTTGTTTTGTTGCATGAAAAGCTGGTTACGGCGGCTGAGCCTACACCTTGATCCGATTTGAAACCATCGGTAAACGATAGTTTGAAAGTTTTGAACTTTGAGTTAATTAGGCTAAGGAAGTGTTGTTTCATGATGGAAGGTAAAGTATTGTTCTTGTCATACTGCAGAAGATCAAAGTTGATTTCAAAGGGGGGTAAATCCCAAGGGGAGAAGATCTGAGGGAGGACGGGGGTGGTATTGGGAATGGATATGTTATGGGAGGCTATAAACGCAGAAGCTCTATCATTGGCACCGAATGTGACATTTGAAACAACCGGGAAATCAGAAGGATTAAGGATTTTATCATGATCTAAAAGGAGTAGCCTAGATTTGACAGATATGACGTATTTTATAAGAAGAGAGGAACGTCGGAGACACAAAGGAGGAGTGTTAGTAATGCACTGAAGACTGACTATTGGGGATGTACGAAATGCACCAGTCGATAAGCGTAGAGCTTGGTTCTGGATAGGGTCGAGGGAAGAGATATACGAGGGCCTAGCCGAGTCATAAGCAATGCACCCATAGTCCAGCTTGGGGAGAATGATGGAATCTTTTGAATATGCATTTACTTGTCATTAGGTCGAGTTGATCATGATTACTTCAAGTGATAGAACTGAAAGTACTAATGACTCAAAAGAATAACCTTATCAGGTGTGGAGTGAGATCATTTTTTAGAATTTCTATTGTGGAAAGCACTGTTTCGCGGCAAAATTATATTTTTATTTGAATACAGTGAACATCTCAATTATCTCTTTTCAGAGTAACCAGTTAATATTGTGTTAAGAGGGATTAGAGTGTAAGAAATGAAAAGAAAACTAGAATTGATGTCATAAACGTTACATCTAGTTTTTGTTGATCTTAATAATTATTTTCCTTTACCACATTCTTAAAACCATTTTTAAAATTATATAATCATAAGTTCAGGATTCCTTTGAAATTAAATTAAATATATGAGCAAAGTTTGGATTCCCAAGCGATATTTAATTAACCATAAACCAAATTACGTTTTTTAATATTCCTAATTTCTTAAAACGTTTCAATGTCCGCAATACTCAACAGAATGAGTTTGGAAACAAAAAAAAAATAACGCCCCCGTGCTTTTTCCCAACGCAACACGACAATATCGAGTAATATCCAAGTGGTTTCGTTTTATAAAATTAAAATGTAATATATTATAATTGGTGTTATGGACCTTCTCAATTAACAAATTTCAAAAGTAACCTCGCAGTCAATTGTCAGCATTGTAAAATCACGTGATGTTTGGGCGGAATTTTGTAAGAAAGATCAGAAAAGGGAAATTTTTATTGGTAATCATTGGCAAATTTACAATTTTGCAAGTCAAATTGATCGTCATTGTTCTAATCGAATAATTTCCGAGCTTAAAAACGAAGGGCAATGGAGAAGGAAACTTGGATGTCACTTTGGCAAATTTTTTCCTCGTTTCTGTTAACGAATTCTATCTTGGGTAAAGAATTAATCGGTTTTTTCGCGAAACATTTTTCAAACCTATTCAGGAGTGCAGAACTAATTATTAATAGGTTCGGAATTTTTTTTAACCGAACTAAAGGATAAAATATGAAAAAAAAAAGATCTAAAACATAAACATAGCCTAAAATAAAATAAAAAAATCATGAATATAGCCTCAGATTGTGACCGCAGCATGAAAACTGGAGCTGCATAAAATTACGCATATCTCCAACTTGCGGTTCGGGTTGAATCCCTAGAAACCGAACCGAATTAGTTTGTCCGCGAACCAGCAACTTTTAACTGTAAATTCAGAATATCTGGCCCGCGTAGCTAACAAGTAGCCCTGCAGTCCGACTCTGTAAGCATATTTTTTGGCATTCCCTCTCCTTATCTCTTTTAAGACAGTGATATACTTATGCATTATTATAAACTCAACCAAGATGCAAGATCATTGTTATGACATTCTCTTTCCCTTTATTTTTATAGAATCGCAGCCCTGACTCCTAATTAAGATGTAGGAATCAGAGATTTTAGAGTGCGTTAATTACACAAACGTCTAGGCACACCCCAAATGAATATCGATTGGAAAGCTTCGTACTAGGGATGTGCGATATATTTAATAAAAGTATCGAGACAGGAAAATATCGTTAAAAAGGCAAAAGCAAGAAAATATAAAATAAAATGAGAAAAAGACAACTATTTATTTTATAAACGTATTAGTAACTTTGAGAGTAAGGAAAAATTATATATATATGTTATGTCGGATATTCTCACGGGTGTGATGTGTAATCGAAGGTTTTCGGGCATCCCGTGTATGTGCTGAGTCCCTCTCAGGACTGTAAAGCAGCTGACGTTTCGGTAAAATCTCATTCACCATTTTCAAAGCTCACTGTATGGCGTCTACGAGCGAATTGACGCCTGCGACTCCGGTGCTGTCGGTACCGTGTGCGCGTCGGACGCGTTCGTTTTTCGAATGGTTCCGGCCTATCAGGTTGCGAGACCTGCTGCGCGTCATCGGCCCTGTTGCCAGTGTTTGTGGTTGCGTTGCCGAGTTGTAATCTGTTTCGTTACTAAGTGGTACAGGTATATATATTTATTTATATATATATATATATATATATATATATATATATATATATATATATATATATATATATATATATATATATATATATGCATATTTATAATTACAACCAATAATTGAAAATAAAAATAAACAGATAGATCGAAACAATTGTTACCTTACTGTCCTAAATTTTGCTTCTAGATATTTATTTGAAGTTTAATGAAACAAAAAAATTTTTTTGAAATTTTTTCGATAATTTAATATTTCCCCATTAGCTGGCGTGAATGTGATGTATATGTAATATCTTTTTATCCTTGAAAGTAAACATTATGGTGCACCTTTACCATTAATAGAGTGACCAATAGTATTGGTATAGTCAAACATTGTAAAAAAAGGTGAGAGTAATATTTTAGAATATCTAGATAAAGAAATGTTATCTTTGTAAAATACGAAAACTGCTTAAATATTACTATGACAAAGTTCCTAATTATATTCGCTTTTTACAGGTAAAAAACTCTAAATTTTTTATAAACTTTTTATAGAGGTATAGAACTTTTAAATGGAATAAAACAAAGATGAATTTTTTAAATTGACATGATATTTACTTTATTCGAAAGATAACCTTCTGGCATTATAATTTAAATATGACTTCTGGCATATGATCGCCACGGCTGGCTCCGACTTAGTCTAATCTGGAGGTCCAATTTTCGATGACTTTTTCCAACATTTGTGGCCGTATATCGGCAATAACGCGGCGAATGTTGTCCTCCAAGTGATCAATCGTTTCGGGCTTATCGGCGTAGACTAGCGACTTCACATATCCCCACAGAAAATAGTCTAGCGGCGTTAAGTCGCACGATCTTGGACGCCAATTCACGGGTCCGAAACGTGAAACTATGCGGTTACCAAACGTTTCCTTCAATAAATCAATTGTGGCACGAGCTGTGTGACATGTTGCGCCGTCTTGTTGAAACCACAGCTCCTGCACATTATGGTTGTTCAATTGGTGAACGAAAAAGTCAGTAATCATGGCTCTATAGCGGTCACCATTGACTGTAACGTTCTGACCAGCATCGTTTTTAAAGAAGTACGGACCAATGATTCCACCAGTCCATAAAGCACACCAAACAGTCAGTTTTTCTGGATGTAACGGTGTCTCAACATACACTTGAGGATTATCATGACTCCAAATACGGCAGTTTTGTTTATTGACGTATCCATTCAAACAAAAGTGAGCTTCATCGCTAAACAAAATTCGCTTATGAAAATCGGGATCAACGGCAATCTTGCTTTGGGCCCATTCACCGAATCTACGCCTTGCTAGGTGATCGTGTGGCTTTAATTCTTGCACGAGTTGGATTTTGTAAGCACGCAAACCAAGATCTTTTCGCAAAATCTTCCATAAAGTGAATGGAGACATATCCAATTCCTGTGCACGATGGCGGATAGACTGATTCGGGTCTTCCTCTACGCTACGCTCTACAGCAGCAATGACTTCTTCTGTACGCACTGTACGACGTCTCTGTGGATGCGTATTATCATTTAGAGTAAACGTGGTGCGAAAACGGTCCATGGTTAATCGAATTAATTGCTTTGATGGACTATTATGTTGACCGTAAAATGGATGTAGTGCGCGATACGTATTTCGAACAGAACCATGATTTTCAAAATAAATTTGCACAATTTGGAAGCGTTGTTCAGGCGTCAGTCTATTCATGTTGAAATGCCAAACCAAACTGAACATAAATCACTTGACAGCTGACAAAATGGCCGCCAGTTAAAAAAGTGTTGCCAAATTACATACGGCCTTAGTTTCCCCTACTTCTATAATCACTCGTCGCCCATCGACTAAGTATCCTAAATGATATAAATAATTTTGTAATTAGTGTAGTGCCAAAAACCCCATGAACTATAAAAATGTTCAAAAAAAAAACATGGTACCTCATAATTTTCGAAATAAATATTCGATATCCAGTCGTGAAACTATCTATCACCACTTTAGAAACAATTTTATCCTAATGAAATATCACATCGCGTTTGGCAAATGTACCGCATATTTTTTGTTGAAACCTATTTGCTGTTTTCAATTAATATTGGCAAATTGTATTACTGTAATTAACACTTCAAATAACATGTGTCACAACAAGACATCGGTTTAACCTTTGATGATGCTCGATCTCTTGACCCCTAATTTAAAAGCCAATGCATAAAAAAGAATGGCATTATCCGATAACAATTATTTCGGTGACGTTAATGTTTTACTTGACCTTTATTTATTTATGCTTTTTATTTATATTCGATAGCATTTTTATTCGATATATAAAATGACTGTATATCGAGGAATATTTACAATAATAATCGTATGTTTGCAAGTATTAGGGGGGCCCAGTGGGTATTCGTAGCTGATTAAAAGGCATAGCTCCACCAAAGTTTTTATATATATTTTGACCCACTGGTTACGAATATCGAGGTTAACATTATTTTATAGTGATTTCCGTGCAATTTCTTCGAAACTATAAAGGCAAATAGTTCGAATTTGTCAAGAATTGATTGTTTTACGGTGGCTAATTTCTTCGCAACAGTAACTACTTCTGCTCTGCTACCCAATTTTAATTACTTCATTTCTAATCTCAAAATTTCAATTTTCATCTTTGAAAACTTGAAAAATAATAACTTTTAATATAAGAAAAATAAACAAAATAAACAAATATATGATCTTCACAAAAATATATTTTAGATGTATAGACACAAGTGCCGGATCCCTACGGGCTAGCTGAAGCCACATTTTCCTACTGTTTTCCGAATGTGAAACGTGAATAAATTACTTTTCAGGTGTTTTAATCGTAGTAGTAGTTGTATACTGAGGCACCACACAACTTATAAAACTTAGAACTCATCTTATATTACAAAAATTACGAAAAAACTTTATATTTCCTTGTTAGTTTACCAGTCTTTGACAACATGCGACGTCACAGCGGTCAAGTAACACGTTTTGGCTTTTTTTGGCGAAATTTGAAACGGTATTCAAAATATATGATTTTTTAAGTATTAGTGGTATTAAAAAATAATATTAAATATTTTGGGCTACATTAAGTTCTTATGTTTGATTTTAAACACTTTCCCAGAAATATGTGGTGTCTACTGTACCGGTATTGCTATGCATGATGTCTACTGTACCGGTATTTTAATTCTTGTGAAAGTGGCTATGTTTTTACTTTGATCAAGATATTTTGTTACGTTTTAAGGAGGTTAAAAATTGTAAGTGATTCTAGAAAAGCAGTTAAATATAATGCAGTTCCTGATTTCTATCTTCTTGTATGTGTAAGTATAACCTAGTCAGCGCTTTTTTATTTTCTAGAATATATGAGCGTCTCGTCAAATGGGGTGCAAGCAATTATAAAAAAAAACCTATGAATATGCTGCTTTTATATGTACCTATGTTTTTAATGTACCATTGGAGATACAACCCCTAATTTTTTAATTCACCGGCCGTCACTGGTGGTCACTCCATATTATTTTAAAATGTGCGAGATCGTAATTTAAGAGAAGTAAAAAGAGATGAAGCGTAACTAAAACTTTAACAAAAAATAATTACTTTTTGATAAAATCTCGTAATAACTATTAGTCAAAATTCAGACTATACGAAAATTTCCGTTGGCGATTGTATTAAAATTCATTTTACTAAATACTTCTTTAATAAATAAATCGTTTAAAGGAAAATTTTTAAACTTAATTTATATTTTATAATTCACATTTTCATTTTACTATAAATTTCCACACGAACAACCTCTCTTTCGAGAACTAAACACGCAGGTCGTTCAACTGAGATCGAGAACGGGCAAAACTTTCTCTCGCATTAATTTTTGATGCGGTCGTTAGGCCAAATCTAAATAATAACAATGAGTGTGCACAAGGTGTACCAGAAACGGTGACGGAAAGTCCACACTCTTGTTTTTATTCGGCCCGCTGAGGTTCCAGAAATTACCATAGAATCGTTTTTGTCGTATTTTGTTAAAGTATATACGCTTTCAGATACCTTTCACATCAGTTAGGAAAGAGTATAATAGATGGAGGATGTATTTATTTTTGACTAGGCTGATGTCGAAGTCTTTAGATGTGATTCGGAAAGAAAATTATTTATAATATCATTGACTAAGTAAACACAAGTTTGTTACTCCAATGCTATAATTTTGACACTCACAAAATGGACACAACTCATTCATAATTACAATGTTGCGAATGATTGAATATCAGTAATAAAATGTTATATACATTCCCTTTGCAACAAGTATAAAATAATTTAAATTGTGGGATTTTTGTTCAAAACGTGGCAATGTTGCATATCCCTTCTTACCCACTAAAGAGGATAAACTCCTCCTTGTTACCGCACGATTGTCACCCAAGCGAAGGAATTGTCTCCAGGGTCTCTGAATAAAAAACATGTGGTATGTTTCTATCATTTAAATAACGAAGATTTTTTAGATTCAGAAATTAAAAAATTCTTTGATTCTGAGAGTTCTTCAAATACCAGTTTTAAATAAAATTGGACAAAATAAAAATGTAGTTCGTCTTAAATCGCGTGTCTTGAATTTTAAGAAATTAATTTTTGATTCTTAATTTACGTCTTCAAAATCCCCTAATACCGATTTTGAAAAAACTTGAGATGTGTATTTTTTTAGTCTGGCATATTTCATTCAGCCTATTGAGTTTGGAAAATTTACTTTTACATCGGTAAGGTTCGCCCCGCCCCCAATTTTCGGAAGAATTCGAAAAATATAATTTTAAAACTATCCAAGCTCCCAAAAACATCCATTATCAATTTTGGACAAAATTAGAAAAATATAAAATTTTTAGTCTTTCATATTGAATTAAAAGAAAATTATTTGAAAGTCTTAATCTGCACATTCAAAAATCTCATCTTGAATTAAAAAAAAAATTCTGTATGTGCGAGCCCGAAAACTCCCCCATATCAGTTCTGGAGAAAATTGGATAAAATTAATTTTTTTTGTGCGCCATTTTGGATTTTACTGAACCAATTTTGACCAAAATGATATGGGATTAGTGCAGAAACTTCCTTAACATAACGCAAAAAATCTTATTTAAATCGGAACAGCTATTCCGGAGTAATCGACCTACATAAATCAATAAAGAAATATATATATATATATATATATATATATATATATATATATATATATATATATATATATATATACCGTTCATATTTATAAACTCTTTTACAAGTATATCACCCGTTCATTTTTTCTTTATTTTGTCTTTTCTTGGGTTTAGGTTCTTTATTTAACAAAAAATGCAAACAATTGACTTTTTGCCCTTTATTTAAGGCATTTTCAAAATTTTTGTTTTATTTTTCTTCCTAAAAATATTTTAATATAATTAAAACATTCACACAAGAAACATCTACAATTTTAAAAAACAAACAAAACACTTTAAAACAGTATTTAAGTTTTTAAAAAAAATATTTAATTTTACTGGTACACACCCTGACATTTTGTTACTCTATTACTAAATAAAATTCAAACTTCACATCGTCTACTGAGGATACATGGAATGCGAATGTGTTTTATTTTTCTATATTTTTATATTTTACAATGCATAAAAAACAAATAAGGTATACGTTTAGTTTTATGTTTAAGAGGATATTCAATTTTTGATTCTTATTTGACAGGATCGAATACTTAATATTTTTGTTTAAATTAGGCTTGTGTAAATGTGGCTCAAATTTCCCATATCTGTTCTGTCGTTAACAGTGTTTTTATCTTTTTTAATTTCAATCATTTCCTTTATCGGTAATTTTTGGTAATTCATATCTTTGTTTTTTATTATGGTACTGTTATAATCAAAAGTATGTTTTTCATCCAGTGTGTGTTTGTTTAACACTGTTGAGGCGTTTTTCGTATATTTATGGCCATTCAATCTGTTCTTCAGCAATTGTTTCGTCATGCCTATATATTTTTTGGAACAATTTGTGAAAGAGATCGAATATATTACATTTGATTTATTCATGAGAGGAGTTTTACTTTTTAAATTTTTGAACAGTGTATTTAATTTATTATGTGATCTGTGGCATACGATAATATCATGCTTTTTTAAAATGTATTTTATTTTTTCTGATGGCTCACTAGTGTAAGGTAATGTTATATATATATATCTTTGCCGTTTGTGATCTATGTTTCTTGTTATTACGTTATTATCAAATTTATATGTTCGTTTATTAATTATTTTGGTGATATCGATTATAACACTATTTTTTTGAGTTTTTGAATGATTAGAGTAACAGTTTAGATATATACCTGACCAAGTTGGTTTGGTGTACCATTCAGTTAAAATTTTGTTTTTTCTGCGATAAGTGTCATATCTAGAAAATTTATTTTATTATTATTTTCTGTTTCGGACGTGGATTGTAATTTTTTGTTGAAACTGTTAAACTCTTGGAGAATTTAATTTATTTTATATATATATATATATATATATATATATATATATATATATATATATATATATATATATATGACCCCGAATGTAAACATTAGTCGACTGTATGAGTTTCTCCATGATGAAACAAAATCAACAAAAGTTGTTGAATCACGAAGCACTTCGAATTAAATGGTCACCTGTTTTTTTTTTGGAAAAAACTGCCTATTTTTATTTTTTTTTAATGGCATTTAAATCGTCACAAAAACTATTACACATGTTTAATGCCGAAGACAAAATTTCCTCTCTCCAAAAGTCAGGAGTTTATAGACTAAATTTTTCGATTTACAATAGTTGTTACGTCGAACAAACGGGGAGAAATTTCCATATAAGATTTAAAGAGCACAACTGCAATTTTATTAAAAAGACATAATTCAAATTTTGCTAATCATTTAATTAAAAGAGGCCACAGTTTCCCAGATGTTAACAATATACAAATTTTGCATACCGTACCCAAAAGTTAAAAACTTTATATTTTATTAGAGGCCATAGAAATGCTCCGTTGTTCGATGTTCTACCTTTAGTAGCTAAACAGTAGTAATAAAAATGTGCGAACTAAAAAAACTCTATAAAATAATGTAATCTGTAGTTTTTAAGGCATTGTGTTTGAGAATGTAACAGTGTTATTCTCCAGACTATACCCAATTTTCCATAAGCCTTTAATTCATAAATAAGAATGGTTCTAAATTTAGATAATTCTAAACATACACATATTATTAAGCAAGCTTTTTACAATGAAAACATAAAAAACAAATCGAGACCCGTGAACCTGCGAAGGGGTTTCTGAAATAATTACGTATTCTGCTAGAAGGCCCTAAATTTAGAAGTTACAAGTTAATCTTTTCCCAAGTATTCAAAAATATAATCCCAAATTACAATTTTTAACCTTATGCTTTCTGTTTTATTTCAGGTGTCAGTTTGACTGACACATTAGCGCTATATAGAACAGGCAGGGTTAATTTGATTTCAGTTCGCTCGGTGGTGGAATGTGGCCCCGAGCGTACCTCACTCGGTTTTTGTCGACTTTTTGTGCCGGATCTGGCACGGCTTAGCCTGTCCGTTGAACGCGAAATTAAAGTGCCATTAGGCGTGGGTAATGACACTTTCGATAACATGGTCGGACTGGAGGAATAAGGAATTTTATCTGGCATTTTTACGGGATATTACATATAACGAACAAATTAATGGGCTGTGAGTCAGGTGGAGCTAAGAATCTTTTAGATATTCCGAGGGATGGTACACTACCATCATTTCTTAGATACTATGAAGGATTGATACCGCCATTACTCGATTTTAAATACGATGAAGTTAAGATGAATTTGGTTAGATTTTTAAAGTTGAAATGCCTAAAACTGGCCATACTGCATTTGTGCAGTAGATCATTGAACAGGACCGGACTTTATTACGTTATATTTATACGAGGGTAGTCGTTTATATTTCGTAATTAAACAATAGTTGATTGAAGTATAATTCAAATGACTAATCACAGTTATTTGTAACAAAACACACATAATTACCATAAAGACCACGTCCTACAAATATAACATTTTGTCATTTCTGCTTGAAAATATGTAATCGTACACAAAATGTAGCCAATTTAATAAAAATTAATGATTTTTAACAGATACACGCTTCACATTTAAACCTCATTATAAATCAAAAATAAACTTAGAAGAGTTCCAATTAATTATTGTCTTCGTGCTGTCTATGGTGTAATTACAGAAATTTTTAACTTTTTAGACTTCAAAAACTAAGCCCCTTTGGGGTAGGGGTTTGAACACAATATTATTTATCCTCTTTGCGCCCGTGCAAACAGCTTTGACGTACAGGGGCGGATCCAGCGTCTCTCTTTGGGGAAGGGGGGGCCATATCACAAAAGTACAGTATGACATGAAAGGGGGTTTTCGATTGGAGGGGCGAGTTGCAGCGACATTAACATTCCTAATACAGCAGGTAGGGGCGACTTTTTTTTTTCTGAATTCGAAGCGCTTTGGGAGGGGGCAATTGTCCCCCTCTTGGATCCGCGCTTGTCATCGTAGGGGTTTAATATATATGTTGCGAGTCGTCTACTACAAGGTCTTTCGAAACCTCCTTTAAAAACTACCCCTTTTGGGGATGAATATTCGGAAAATTTTATCTATCTATATTTTTTAAGCTTTCCGCCCTTACTACCAAGCTGTCTGGGGCGCAAAAGGATTAAAAGATTTTGCATTCAATTCTTGTCTCTCGGGGGTTGTTTTTGGGACTAAAAAGTTTGAATACTTATATGATGACACAGTAGACAGCAAGAAAAATACATATGCAAAAATGTTTTTCACAATATATTAAATAACGGAGATACAGATTTTCCGAATATTCATCCTCCAAAAGGGGGAGTTTTTAATGATGAGTTAGGAAGGGGTTGGAAAATTGTCTAGATGTTCAGTAGACATAAATAATATTATGTTCAACTCCCTACCCTAAGGGGGTGGTTTTTGGAGTCTAAAAGAATAAAGATTTTCGCAGTCACACAATAGACAACGGGGAACAACTCATACAACTGTGCGCCCAAAACGAGATGAGAATAAATAACAGCTTCTTTCCACATAAGTGGCAATATAAACGGACCTGGGGAAACACCCGAGAAAAATAATCAACCATAGACTACATAATAATGAACAGAAAAGTGTTACCCCACCAAATACTCGATGTCAGAACTCTGAATTCGTCAGACCTGGGAAAAATCGACCACCGACTAGTATTATGAAAATACCGGTCCCAACAAAGTATAAACAGAACGCACAAACAGAAACATACCTTTATTAAATACAATACCGAATCATTCGCTAACGATAGCACAAAAGTATTGTATCAGCAGAGACTCTCGGAGAAAATAAAAGCTAATACAATCCTAGAAAATGACGGAGTGGAGAAAGCCTGGGAAAAACTGAAAAGAAATATACAAGAGAGCGCCAGGGAGGCGATCGCAACACGAACAGTTAGCACGAACAAGCGAAGCAATACAAAACCATGGTTCACAGAAGAGGTGAATATACTAGCAAAAGAAAAAAGACAAGCATTTACAAAATACTGACAGCACAAAACAATAAACCATTTCGAAGAGTACAAAACGGCAAGAAACAGAATCAACAGTCAAATAGCTCAACTAAAGAAAGAATACTGGGAAAAGTATTCAAAAGACATGGAACACGACCTATATTGAGGACAAAAGAAAATATGGAACCTGCTGAGGAACAGAAAAAAACCAATACGTTCAACTAAGTCCAATCGACAGCCAACAATGGGTCAGTCATTTTAAGGACTTACTCCAGGCACCAGCTACAGAAAACAACGTGTACGAAAACCAACAAGAAACCACAGAACTAACAGATGTTAACATCAGTGAAGCAGAGATGCACCTGACAATTAATAAATTAAAAAACAGAAAATCACCTGGTACCGATCAAATTACGAATGAGATGCTAAAGTACGGAGGCCCCAGTCTTGTCACAGAGCTTACTGTTCTATTTCAAAAAATACTCCGCACAACGTCAGTACCCAACGAATGTCGGAAAAGCATCACAATTCCGATCCACAATAAAGGATCAAAGAAACAACCCGAAAACTACATGGGAATCAGCCTACTGAACAGTTCAGCCAAATTGTTAACCAAAATAATGTCACAACGGATCGTAGACAAGTTAGGGGCGTGCGAAGAACAGCAGGGCTTCCGGAATAACCGCTCTACTATCGACGGTATATTTATTATCAGACAGCTGGTTGAAAAATCTATCGAATACGATAAACCGCTGTTCATTTGTTTTGTGGACTTTACACAAGCGTTCGACCGAGACAAACTGGAACACATAACAGAACTACTGCGAAGAAAACAAGTAGACGAAGCAATCATACGAACTGAATTCCAAAAACCCATGGTAATTAAAACAAATAACACTCTAACAGAGCAAATCCCACTGTCCATAGGAATAAGACAGGGTGATAGCCTAAGTCCAACACTTTTCAATGTAATCATGGACGAAATCATTGATGAGGTAAAAAGCACAAATATTGGGTACCCAATGGGACACAACACCGTTCAGATTATATGCTTTCCAGACGATGTTACTTTGACAGCAGATAGCGAGGACAACTTACAAAGAATGCTTTTCCATCTCAATCGAACAGCCAAACAGTATAATATGAAGATATCTGTGGAGAAAACCAAAGCAATGGTAATAGCAAAAGAACCATACCTGGGAGCACATATAACAAGTAACAGGTCAGTAACGGAAGAAGTACGCACACAAGCCAATAAAGCGGCCATGATATCAGGCCAACTAAGAGACATAATCTGGAACAATAAACATATGATGGTTGAGAGCAAAGCAAAAATTTACAAGGTCTGTGTAAGACCGATACTAACCTACGGCGCAGAAACAAGAAATGAAACAACAAAGACAAAACAAATTATGAGAACCACAGAAATGAAAACGCTGAGAATGATCACGGGAACAAGTTTAAGAGATAGAATAAGAAACGCCAAAATACGCGAGGACAGCGAAGTGGGGGATGTTGTGAAGTGGGGTCGAAACCGTCGTAGGCAGTGGAGAGATCACGTGGAACGAATGGACGATGACAGACTAGCAAAAACCGTGATGAGAGAGAAACCAAACACCAAACGGCCGCTTGGACGGTCCCCCAAAAGATGGAGAGACAGCTGGATTTCAACCTCAAACGAGGATCGATGAGGCATTGTGTAGGTAACAGAACTTGGTTCTACCTAGAAGAAGAGGAAGATAATAGACAACACGAAACCTATATATGAGAAAATGTTTTTCACAATCTCCAAAGCAACGAAGATACAGATTTTTCAAATATTTATTCCTCCAAAGAGGCGGTTGTCAATGAAGGGTGGTCGTGAATGCCTCTCCATTCAACAACAGATTCTCTAGTCATTGAGTTGACGGTTCACAGCACGTAGATACCTAGAAATCCTTGAGGAAATTATTCCAGAATTGCTCGAAAATGTTCCATTGGCCCATTTTAATTTCATTTATCTTCAACAAGGTGGTGCCCTGAACCACAACTATGGGCCATTTCTGGACAATAACTTTCCTCAAAGATGGATAGGTACCAATGGGCCCGTGAGATGGCCCCCATGATCTCCCGATCTCCCCGTTTTGGATTTTTTTTTGTGGGGTTTTATGCAGAAAGTGTATAAGACGCGACATGAATCTATAACGGAACTTCGTGAGGCAATTGGTTTGGCCATCCAAACTCTTCATAATAGACCTTTGATTCTTTTAAATGCAGTTAGAAGAATAACAAAACTGTGCCGATATTGCATTCGTGAAAACGGCCATCACTTTGAAAACCATCTTTAAAAAAACTCTTGGTTGTTTTTAGTTTCAGTGTTTCTTTTTGTTTTTGTTAGTTTAGTTTTATGAAATAATGTTGTTCTTGTTTTTTTTGCAATCAAATTTCAATATTCTGGTTTTATAATAACAATATTGTTTAAAGTAAAAAATGTAACAATAATTAAGTGTTTACAATTGAAAATATAGAAAAGCATTAAAATTAACTTTTTAAGTGTCTAATCTTTGGTATAATTATTATTGTCAAAATTTGTATTTGTTTCTTATGAATTGGCTACGGATTACTGTTACAAATAAAGTACATTATTGAAAATATCGGATTCTGACCTTGTTTTTCAAAATAAAATAAACAAATTATATATTTTTGAAAAGCCTAAATTATACTTTATCAATATCTAAAATAATATAGAGGGTGTCTTACTTAAAAAATCATAAGTTTGGTTAATATCCCAAAAACTAAACTACTGACTGCGCCACTGAACTCTACGTAAAAAACTCTATAAAAACTAGTTTTTACCTTTTTAATAAATTAACGCATAACGGAAATACAAAATGTGACTAAAAAACGAAGATTTTCAAAATCACCCTGTAGATTAAAAACTAAGAGACCCATGACAAATTTGACACCGGAATCTTTCATTTCGTTAATAAGTGGGGCACTAAAGTGAAAATCTCAACACTATATCTTGGATAATAAGTCCAATACTCCCTAAAAGTGTTGAAAATGGGACACCCCGTACATTGGAAATAATTTCAGTATTTCAATTGTTTTAAAAGAGCTTGAGATACATCTACATGATGCTAATAAAATTGATCAAGTATGTTTTTAAATCACAAATGAAAAATTTTCGAAAAATCGCTTCGGCCAATAGAAAACTCTAAAACTATTTCTTCTATAACGTATTAAATTATATACACATCAACTTGTCAAAGAAATTTAACCCACAAACCCAGATTCCAACCGCGACACACCCTCTATTGTAACGAACTTTTCACCCTTCGCATTTCAACGCATAGGGGTAAAATATCGACCTCCCGAACGCAAATAGTGGACATAATATCCTTGAAGCGCGTACAAATAAATTTAGAATAACATACTACGTAGATAGATCAGTACAAATGCATCCATTTTATTGTTAATATAAACATTAGATCTCCCTTTAAAAGTTCTATATTCAAATACACTCGTAAATATACGCCAAATATCCAGAATCGTGTGCCGTTAAAGTGCGATATCTCGTTCTCGCTATCCGGAATCGCATCCAGATCGCTTCCCTTGAAACTATGGATCGTGTCGTTGCCGGCTGGTGGCGCGGTGCGGAATCCCGCAGGCGAACGGGCGGATTCGTCGGTTTGATGCGGGCGTGTATGGGGTAGGGGGTGGTTGGGAGGCGATGCCTGAAGTAAGGGGGTTTGTTTTTGTTCGGCTTTGTCACCTGAGGTGATGCGAGGTGTCGTGCGTTTGAAGGGGAAATAATTTAAAAACAGTATTATTTTTTTTTTTTCATAGAAGTTAAAGTGGTTACATTACGGGCCCCAAATTGTTACCAGGGTCTTATTTTTTTTAAAACGTGGTATAAGGTGTGTATTTTTTATATTAAATCTTAAAAAATGCCAAGTAGAGATGATTGGGAAGAGGAGCAAACTCTTCCGATAATTAGTTCATGGTGGCTTACAGCCGGGTCTCGACACGATGGAAGAGCTGGAGCTCGAGTGTTCGGTAGGAACATCTGATGTAGAATCCGATCGTTTTACTCGCTCAGATAATATGCAAAGATTTTTCATTGTGGCCTTCTCTGCGAGACAGGAATAAGACACTAAACATATGCTCAGACACTGAAGCTGCAATATTAGCATTGCAATTTAATGTCGGAGGTTCACGACTGGTGTCCAAGTTGGACCTAGAAACACAGAAGATAAATATTGGTTGAGGGATGCGACAAGGAGATAGATTTTTCCTAAACTCTTTACTTTAACACTGGAAGATGTCTTTAAGCAACTAAACTGGAAACATAAGGACATTAGCATTGATGGCAGATATCTCAACTATTTATGTTTCGCGGATGAAGTGAAGAAGTTACTTTGAGTTGAAAAATGCTTCAGAGAAAGTTGGATTAAGCATGAACTTAGCAAAACCAAAAACAATATCTCCATAAATCTAATCGTGCCCCAGGTGAAGATGGTATATCTAAAGAAATGTTGGAGCTCGGAGGGTCTGCAACGCTACATTCAATGAGTATTCTGTGGAATAAATGTCTTCAAAACGGTAAAATCCCTGATAACTGGCAAAATGCCCGTCATTCTTCTGTACAAAAATTGACAATTGTCGCCCCGTAAGTCTTCTGCCACATCCGTACAAATAATAATAATAATAGTATATTAACGGATCAAACAAATACAATCCATTTCAAAAATAAAAAATGTAAACACTATTTAAAACAGAATCAGAATTAAGTAATTTACAAATCTAAGAATGCATTAAAGTGCTTCAAAAGACAAGTATTGACAGTTCACAATATTAACTAGTTTTTCAAGAATTGCAATATTTTTAATTTAAATACATTAACTGGCAAATGAAAAATATCAATGGCGGTAGGAACTGAATTCATTTCCCTACACATTCGAGAAATAGGACTGTTAATGCCATAATTTGTTCGGTAATATATCACCTCAAACAAATCGTGCGCTCTAAAAGCTCTTGGAGGAACCGATAAGCCAATATTATTGAGTAGTTCAGGAGAATCAATACAAGAGTTAACAATTTTATAAAGTAGAACGAGCTCAAGATATATGCGCCTCACACACAACAACAACAACCTCAAAGCATCGGCAATATCATCATATACAGACCGCTCCTGCTGCATTCTCTGTTTAAAGGCAATAAAACTTAAAAACTTTCTTTGTACTCTTTCCACTTTTTCTTTATATGTAAAATAATGAGGTGACCAAACTTGGGACGTCATATTCTAAGATTGATCGAACTACAGAGCAGTATATTACTTTAAAACAGTCTACACTATTAAAATCTGTAAGCATTCTCTTCACAAACCCGAGCAACTTCAAACTTTTGTTCACAATATTATCAATATGTGTGTCGAAGCGAAGGACCCTATCAAATATAACACCCAGATCCTTCACACATTCAACACGATTAATCGTGTTGTTATCAAGAAAGTAATCAAAAGTTATCCAATCCCTTTTACGATAAAAACTTATAATGAAAGATTTATTAATATTGAGGGGCATAAAATTTAATTTACACCATTCAGAGAATCGAGCTGGATCCTGCTGTATGCCCTCGCAGTCGTTGCTACTCCTGACAACCCGAAATATCTTTAAATCATCTTCATACAGAAGACATCTACTGAAAGTTATGATGTCCTCAATATCGTTAATAAAGCAGTTAAAAAGGTGCAGGGCGAGGTGAGCACCTTGAGGAACACCAGAGGTAACATGTATATCAGATGATTCACAGTTGTTAATTTTTACTCGCTGTACTCTATTACACAAGTAACTATTTATCCATTGTAGAAATGATCCATGTATGCCCAAGCCTTACAGCTTGTAAATAAGAAGTTGATGGTTAACCTTGTCGAAACCCTTGGAGAAGTCAGTGTAAATAGCATCCACTTGACACTTCCCCTCCAAAACCTCCACCAAGTACTGCTCATAAACAAGCAGATTGGTAGTAGCTGATCGATCTGCTATAAAACCATGCTGTGAAGTTGCTAACACATGCCTAAAAAGAGGACAAACCTTTTGGTAAACAATACCCTCAAAAATCTTAGTAAATAGTGAAAATTTCGAAATTCCACGATAATTTTCGACGTTAGATTTGTCTCCATTCTTATGGATTGGCGTAATGTAAGTAGTTTTTCATACTTTTGGAAAAACACCCGTTGATAAAGAGATATTAAAAATCTGAGCTAACACTGCAGACAAGACTCCCTGACAATTCTTAACAAATATGACTGGTATCCCGTCGGGACCGGTACCCAATTTACTGTTCAAGTGATCTATTGCATTAAACACGTCCACCGGCTCAACTTGAAGGAAACTAAGGTTTACAATTTTTGTGTAATTAAAAGTACGGGTCTTACAATGTTCATGCGTGTAGACTGTGGAGAAAAAGCTCTAAAGAGCTCTGCTATAGTGGTTGAGTCTTCCGCTATAACATTATTATGTGACATACTACTAGGAAGAGAAAATTTTGTATTCTTGGCATTAACATACCTCCAGAAAAACCTACTCATATCAGACTTTATAGAGTCTTCAATGCCAGATTTTGATAAGTGTGTGTACTTACATAGCTTGCGTAACTCTGAAAATAAAATGTAATCAGAATTGGAATTGGAAATTTTATATTGTTTATGGGCTTTCTTTTTTTCAAAAATCAGAGACTTCAATTCTGGACTGAACCATGGCGGAAATTTTTTATTTTTTGCTTTAGCTTTAGGGAAATAGATATCAAAGCAGCAATTCAAACATTGATAAAACGAATTTAATATTATATCAACATTATTTTGCGTCATTAATTTGCCAAGAAAAAGTTCGTTTCCAAATAATTTCAGTGTTTAAAATCATTATAGTAATATCCAAAATTCAGTTCATCAAATTTTGTGGGTAGCGGAATTTCTAAATATAGAGCTGGATGTTAAACATCACAACGCGTAATGGGTTCTGGGGAAATGACAACTTTAACATCTGAACTACTGCTAAACACCAAATCTAATATGTTGCCCGAGACATTCGGAAATGAATTCAGTTGGTACATATTTAAGTATGCTGACAAATCTGATAAAAGGTCTGATTGTTTAGTTAAGTATCCCATGGGAATCGCCCTTAACTCATTATTACTCCACAACAAACCTGGCAAGTTGAAATCACCACACATTAAAAAATTATCACACTTGTACTCCTCCATAAGACAGTTCACAGATGAACAGTACTCCTCGTACACTTCTACTTGTGATTGAGGAGGAATATATACACAACCCAAAATTAATTTATACCGATTTATGGTGACCATAACAAAAACCTGTTCGACAGTTTTATTTGGTGATTTGAGCTGGTAAGATGAGAGATTTCTTACGGCAATCATAACTCCACCGCCACGTTGACTTACACTGGTATCCATTGAACGGTCACATCTATATATGTTATAGTCAAAGAGTTTTAATTCACTATTGTTAATATCATTCTTTAACCATGTCTCAGTAAAGAAGAGTATATTGTATTCATCAGTTACTGATGAGCACATCAAGTCTAATGTCTTATTATTTACACTTCTTACAACAGTCTGATATTTATTCATTTCCCCTGGTTCTGTCTTATCCTGTTTTGGACCTGTATCTCTATCATGGCTACGACTATTTTTAAGTACTCTTAAGTAAATTGCTTACAAAGATTGTAACTAACAGACTTATAAACAAATTTGACTCCTATCAACTTCCAGAACAAGCTAGGTTTTGAAAATGCTTTGTACAACAGAGTAGATACAGAACATCAAATTACTAATTGAAAAATGCACCGAATATAATATTCAAATCCATTTAGCATTTGTTGATTGTGGTAAGGCTTTTGACTGTGTCGAGTTATGGGCCATATTTCAAGCAATGGACAATGCAAGAATTCAGTTCAAAAACAGAAATCTTCTGAAATATATTTACGAGAAGGCAACACTGCAAGTAAAAATAACAGAGGACCTAGAAACACAGAAGATAAATATTGGTCGAGGGGTGCCACAAGGAGATACTCTTTCCTTTAACACCGAAAAAAGTCTTTAAGCAACTAAACTGGGAATATAAGGGCATTAATGTCAATGGTAGATATCTCAACCATTTATGTTTCGCGGATGACGTGGTGTTATAAGTGAAGATTTAGACAAGTTACAGGAAATGCTCTCTGAGTTGAAATATGCTTCGGAGAAAGTTGGATTAAGCATGAACTTAGCAAAGACCAAAATAATGTCTCCAGAAGATCCGCCACTTTATGTAGGAAACAACGAAATACAAAGAGTCGAGGAATATGTGTATTTAGGCCATCTAATTAGACTTAGGAAAGAAAACCAAGAAGCAGAAATAAATAGAAGTAGAATGTCATAAAAACCCCGATATTCCTATTAATTTGAAAAGAAGAGTATTTGACTCGTGGGTTCTCCCACTAATGATCTATGGAATAGAGACAACTACATTAACAGTTGAAGCAGTCAATAAACTACGTACTACACAGCGAGCAATTGAAAGAATCATGCTGGGGAATATCACCACGTGACCGAATAAGGAACCAAGAAGTAAGAAGACGCATGAAAGTGGAGGATGTGATAAAACGCAATGCTACTTTGACATGGACCTGGATGGGACACATCGCTAGGCAAGATTATACACGGTGGACAAGACATATATTGCAATAGAGATCTAGGTGATCAAAAAGAAGTATCGGAAGACCCCCAAAAAGATGGATAGACGATATAACCGGAAAGCAGGTAGAAACTGGCACCGGATTGCAGAAAATAGGTTGGAATGGAGAGACTAGAGGAGGCCTATGTCCAGGAGTGGGCCAAATTGGGCTGCTAGAGAGTGAGAGAGGGTCCAAGTTGCAAAGATGTACTGGATAGTCTGATCAAGAACGGCTGCACAACCAGATTCCTATGGGTTCCCGGTCACTCGAGTATACATGGGAACGAAAAAGTAGATCGTGTAGCAAAGATGGAATCCTCCATGGAACGGATCCCAATCAATTCTACTTGTTCCAATTTGCGCCTTTATTTTAGCAAGTTAATGAATGTGCGGGTGAAAAATGAAATGCAGAGAGTTTGTAAAAGCGGGCCTTATTAGAATCCGAATTTTATTACGCGCAAATTCCTTATTGTAAAAAAATATAACTATTAGTTTTTGTTTTTAATCATTGTATTTGTCATTATGCAATATAGCTATTCTATCCGTCTAGACATATATTTCAATATTCAATTACAGTAAATAAATTAACATCGAAAACCTTCGTTTTCGGTTCAATTAGAAATGTTTTGGTCATTTTTTGTTGATATTATTTTACTGGCTTAAATTTAGACAATTCCTCACCACAATTTATATATAACAAACTTATAGTTATCTTGTAAAACTAGTAAACTATTTTCTTAATTGTGTTTTATTAAAAATAGATTAAATAAAGGCAACACTCCAATTTTATTAGTCATGGCTGTATGGATCCAGTTAAAACTGGATTTCCTATTTTATTTATATAAAATAAAACTTATGAAAGTTACTGTTTCAATTTATAAGATTTATCCAGTCATATTGGATACTATAAACAAATTGAGGTTTTAGTTCATATTAGTTAGTAAGTTTTAGTTGACATGACTAAGAGAGACGGTTCAATAGATTTACAACTAATTATTAAAATCTTCGGTAATGACTTAATCAGCTTGTTAAAAAAATATGGTCAGTTTTTTATGAATTATTAAATTATTTATTAAGGTAGTTCATTCGTGAAACGGTTTTTCTTAGGAATGTGATCGAATTAGAATATATAGTTTACAAAAGTGTCTTTAATTCAATTAAAAAAAAAGAAATTTTTTAATCGTCTGTGAGACGAAATATTAACAATTAAAATATGCATAATTAACATGCTGGAGGTTACCACATATTACAAAATGCCAATACATTTTTATTTTTAAAATGGATTGTATTTATTTGATCCGTAAATATACTATTATTATTATTATTATTATATCTCAAAAACGATTTTTACCATATTTTTTAAAAACTAATGCAACGTAGATCCAAAAATTATGAATTGTTTAGAAAAAACCTGGAATTTCGTGACCGTTTTGTTTAGAAAATACAGATTTTTTAAATAAAAATGATTTGAAAACATCTGACGCGTAGTGGGGTACAGTGATCACAACTTGGCAATGCGCGATAATTCAAACCTAAGCTAGTAAGGTTAGTTCTTCAGAATGTGACTTTTTTTTAAATTTTTTTCTCGATATTTTTATTAATTTTCTCAATGTGTTGGGATGTCAACATAGCAAAGTGTATAGGTATGAGACTCACACTATATGAACGTTACTATACACACGTTTACTCTATAGACCATTCAATATAGATAATTGCGGCACGGCCAGATTTATTATATTTCAAATTATTACTGTATAAGAATGTGTCTGTATATTGAAAGTTAACGTATGTTGGGTACAGTCTCATATAAAAACAAAATTCTCTAGGCCTGAGAATCTTTAACTTTTGGTTCTTACTTAAAGGCTATACTTTTGTTTACGACTGTCGTAAGTGAACTAACTACCTTAAGTACTGTGTCAGTGAATTGTACATTAACTGAAATATCTCTTAGACCATTCGATATTCAGGTATTCAATTTGAATTCAATGTGATGTTATAGCGTTTAGGGAAGAGATCGAATTAGGATGATCTCCTTGGCTCAATTAGGGCACTAATTAGGAAACGATTTAGTTGAGCTAATAGCATTAAGGGTATTTATTTGGTGTGCGGCGAGCAAAGCGAGCTTACGTATCGTTGTCTTGGGGGCTAATGACACGACAAGGAAAGAAAAAGATATTTTATAAAATATTCTGGATATATATATTTTCAATTTTTTTATTTTCATACAACCAACCACTACTGCTAGGACAAGACCCAATTTTATAGACTTGGAATGCATGGGTGTCACAGTAAATATCGGAGATGCGGCGTGCTCAATGATCCCTTATTGATTTAGAATCCAGAATAAGAAAATTAGAGAGTTGCCACAATGTATTTGAATCGACACACAAAGCCATCTCTTGATGAAGTGGGCAAATTCACTCGCAGAGGTGTGTGTTGAAATTGCCTAATATAACACCTAATACACAACGTGTTTTATCAGCTTGGATAGTAACACCCTCTCTTACTAACTAAGATAACTAACTATTTAAAACCTGTAATTAATTTACATATTTTAGTTGCTTTCAAAAAAAATAATTTAAAAAGTTTTTTTTTAACAAAATATTATAATAAACAAGTTCTTTCTCTGAAGGTGCTAAAAATATTTAAACGAATGTCTAATTAACTATAACTGGCTGACTTCAAAACCTGACCGTTTTCTGATTTTGAGAGTAGGCAAGAAAAATCTGCTAGTTTTTCTGCTGTCAAAAAACTGCATGAACTTGAACAAGATAAATTTTTAAAACATGGTTATCTACTCAGTCTAAAAGCTTTCTTTCCCTCATCTCTAGAAAGGCAAAATGTTAAACTAGCCATTAAAATTTTTAATCCTTCCATAATTGAAGCCTTAAAAAATTTTAATCATATCATATCCCATTCTAAAGAGATAGCAGACTATATTAAAGGACTTGGTAAAAAATTGTAAATGTTAAAACTCCTCTAAAGGATCAACATTTATGACACATATACCAGTCAAAGAAAATTGACAGAATTCAAAATTGGTCTCAAGATAGAATTATTGCAAAAATGCTAAATTGGCTTGGCTGTTGAAGGACTAGTAATTTTTCAAATAAACTTACCCGACAAACACATACTGACCTCAGTCATACCATCTATACAAGTTGATTCTCAAGAAACTTAATCGATCGATTATGGGAAAACCATAATTAGGAAGAATCTGAAAATTTGACCCACGTACATGGGGGACAGTCGGATAAAATATTTTTAAGATGGCAGCACTTCCGATTATACCGGAAATAGATGTCAACTTGCTTATTTTAAATAGAACACTCTATATATTATTGCATTTTTGATTTCTACATAAAATTCTACACATATTTCATGTATAATGTGCCTTTTAAATATTGTACTGTGGAATATACATAGAGATGAAAATTGTGTTTCTATAAAATCCCTAGAACTGATGTTTGAGATAATTCAGACTCTAATCCTACTTGCCTTGTAGATATTGTCGGATATGCGTCGAAATATCCTAAAATTGTAATTTCAATATTTTCATTATTAACAACTGGTTTATTTCTCTTTCTTTTTGCTTTTATGGATCCAAAGTTCTTGAAGTTTTCTATAATCCTTTTAACAGTTGGTGTTGGTTTCTGTTTCTGTGGATATCGAATAGCGAATGTATCGCATGTTCTTGAAATAACTCTTATCACATTCTTCATAAATAATAAATAAGTTTAAATAATCTTCGTGCGTATAATTTAGTCGCCCCGGCATGATTATTATTAATGAATGTCAAATGGCAAGAAATAGTGACAATTTTGGAGGGTTCAATTGTTTTATTTTTGCTACGCCTCGCCGTCATGGCCAACTAATAACAAAACTTATAGCATGTTTACAATAGAACAATGTTGAATTGTCAATATTTAGAAACCTACAAATTTTTCGAAGAGACAACCTTATACAAAGTTACCTTTATTTTTAATGCTTAATATGATAAAATTATAAAAATAGGTGCTTTGAAAAAATTTACTTTTGACGATTTTTTAAATATAATTTTTATTCTTCTTTTTTGACCTCTCTGTACTAATAATTTTCAGAATATCATAAAAACACTACTAAAGTCGATCTTCGTCTACAAGAAAACTAATCCAAATTAAATAATAAAGACTTTCTTATAGGAAAAATTTATAGTTAAGTTTTGTTCCGTAAACGTCATTTTTGACGTAAAAATTTAAATATGTTCAAAACGGTGAGACTTAAGTATAGAACATTTCAGTTCATTTTAGCCTAGTTTTCATCTTTCCAAAACTGGATATAGGCCTCCTCTATTTGTTTCCAAATCTTTCTATTCTGGGCTCTTCTTTGCCACATCAGGCCGGCATGTCTGACTATGTCATCCTTCCATCTCATTTGTGGCCTGTTTCTGGATCTTTTCCCTTCATATGGGCGCCATTTTTCAATTTCTAAATTCCAACGGTTGTCTTTTATTCGTTCATTCGCTCCTTCTATAGCGTCAACTGCGTTGGTTTTTCTTCTTATCCACTCATTTCGTTTTTTATCTCTGAGTGATATTCCTAACATGTGTCGTTCCATTGCCCTTTGAGTTTTGCGGATTCTGTCCAAATTTGATTTTGTAAAGGTCCACGTCTGCGCTCCGTATGTTAGCACCGGCAATATACAACAATCAAATATTTTGGTTCTTAAGTATAAGGGAATTTTCTGATTTTTCAAAACATAGGAGAGTTTCCCGAACGCCGTCCATCCCAATCGAGTTCTTCGTGTTATTTCGGCTGTCTGGTTGTCTTTACTCGCTCTTATGGCCTGGCCTAAGTATATATATATATATATATATATATATATATATATATATATATATATATATATATATATATATTCATTCACCTGTTTTATTTCGGTTGCATTTACTGTTATAACTTGTTGTTCGTCTGCATTTGACATTACTTTTGTTTTTCTGAGATTCATCTTTTATCCTCGTTGGAGCGATGTTTCATGGAGGTCGTTTATCATTGACTGCAGCTCTTCCCAGTCAGATGCGATCAAGAGTATATCATCTGCATATCTCAGATGATTTAGGAATCTACCATTAATGTTTATCCCTTTATTTTCCCAATTTAATGATTTGAACAAGTCTTCTAAGGCCATTGTAAATAATTTGGGTGAGATTGTATCTCCCTGTCTTACTCCTCTTTTGATTGGGATGCGGTTCGTCTTTAGCTCGTCATCAAGTTGTACTGTCATCGTTGCGTCTAGATAGACATTATGCAATAGATTTTTGTATCTCGAGTATATTCTGCTATTTACCCATAGTTCTACGCTGTCGAAAGCCTTTTCGTAGTCAACAAAGGCCATGTACAGAGGCAGATAATACTCGTTGATTTTTCTATTAATATTTTTAGTGTATGCAGGTGGTGGCATGTTTCATATCCCCTTCTGAACCCTGCTAGTTCAACAGGTTGATATGTGTCGAATTTGTTCGTCAATCTGCTAGTTATGGTTTTCATGAAGGTTTTGTATAACTGGGAGAGAAGGGATATAGGCCTATAATTGTCCAGAGTCGCCGGATCGCCTTTTTTATATATCAAAATTGTGTTAGCGTTGTTCCATCCACTGGGTATCCTACCTTCGACAAGACATCGGTTGAATAAGATCTTTAAATATTCCTTAACTTTTCTTCCTCCTTCCTTAAGAAGTTCTATTAAGACTTTGACATCTCCCGCTGAACATTATACATGAAATATGTCTAGAATTTTACGTAGAAATTAAATATGCAATAATATATAGGGTGTTCCATTTAAAATGAGCAAGTTGACATCTACTTCCGGTATAACCGGTAGTGTCGCCATCTTGAAAATAGTTTAGCCGGCTGTCCCCCATGCACGTTAGTACACTGTCAAATTTTCAGATTCTTTCTAATTATAGTTTTTCCACAATCGATCGATAAAGTTCCTGGAGAATCACCCATTGTTTATAAGAATTTAATGGATTACAGTGGAGAGTGGAAAACATAACAAAATATCACTACGAATTATTTTTACTGTGGTGGCATAGTCGGTAGGTCTCCTGTGACATGAAAAAATCTCTTTTGATTGTCTTATAAGTACTGTTTAGGAGAACAGGAATACAAACATATCATTTGTCGAAATCATTTTTGATTCAGACATGGCTTTTGTGATTTTTATATTGTTTGGGTAAAATATGTTCAGACACAAAATATATAGATCAGTAGGTACTATAAAATCATCAGTAATTACGTGTTCAAATAAACGTTCCTTTTTTAATGCGCAGCACTTTTTAGCCTTGTAATGGTTTATTTTCTTAGAAACGACTATTTCTTAATAATGAATTAAATTGCTGGACTGAAGCAGAAAACCGTAAATCAAGGTTCCGTTCAAAGTCCGTCTATGGTGTTGAACTTGTCGGCCGAACTTTAATTAAAATCTTAAGATTTTACAATTAATTTTCACTTAATACCCAATTTAAATTATTGGTTTGGTTTGAACCAGTGGTTACCAAACTTTTTACCTTTCTGTACATTCTTTTTTTCACTCGACACGTTCACATGGGGACTTGCGGAATGCGCATTAAGCTTTTTCCATAATCCCGTTATGCCGTTCGAGAAGAAATTTTCTAACCTAAGGGCCACACTGAGTCCTTCGCTAAGTGTCAAGGGCCTAGATCTAGTACCTAAACATCCCTAGTCCATTAATGGTATATTGTACCATTCAACTGTCTTTATGATTCACCGGAGATTCATAGATGTCGTTCGACTGGCGACTAAGGGTCTATCCAATATTCAGGTACCCTAACTGAGTTAGGAATTGAAACCAAGCATAGCATTTAAGGCAAATAGAAACCTAATTAAGATGGTCTTATTCACTTAGGGCTGACTCAATGGGCTGGTACCGCGCGAAGAGAAGTTGTATAAATGTTCTCGATATTTATAAAGATATACTACTTATGAAATAAACATTATAAATACCATATTAACATACATATTAGATCTTCTTCTAGTGCTATGCCGCACGTCGTCAATCATTTGTCCATTTCATGATTACACTATAATTAGAGTGCCATCCTCAGCCTGTCTAAAAATGGTTGAGGCATCTAATATACCACATCACTTTCTTATCCTGCAGAGCCAAGAGTGTCGTTGTTGCACAGGCCCCGGTCTGCTTTAATTTTCCTTGCAAGTATTAGCTTTGGTATGGAGTAGCTAGGTTCTTTGATTATATGCATTGAAGTACCGTTGTTTCACAGTGTCCATTAGTTGTCTTTTTAGACCAGCTCTTCGTAGAACTTCATTATTTGTTATACGAGCAATTCATTGAGTACGCAGCAGTCGACGGAGTGTCCATAGTTCAAAAGCTTTAATCCAATTTTCCATCCTAGCTTTAAGTGATCAAGTTTCAACACCATAGAGTACAATAGGCCATAAATAACATTGAATTATACCTATTCGAGGGTGTAATGGCATATTTTTATGAAAGCGATTCTTAAGTTTAAGGAAGATTATTTTTGCACGCTTTACATCATCACACACAAGATTTGCCTCGTTGACGTTAAGAGGAGCGATGTACTTATGTCTACTAATCATCATCATTTTTGTTTTGGTATTATTAATGTGTAGTACAAACTATGCACTGTATTCATTGAGCTTTGACAAAAAGCCTCGTCACATTCTTTCCAACTCCATTTCTCTTTAGCTTCCCTTACTTTTTTTGATTTAATTCGTTATATTTTTCATGCTGGTTTTTAACAAACCAACGTTCAGTCATCAAGTTTAATATTTCGTCTGTCATCTACGGTTTGGTTTTTTCTTGCTTCGGTTGTCCAACAGTTTCAATAGCTGCTTGGATGCTTGTTTTCAGCATAATACAGATTTCAGTTGCAATTTCTTGACCAGGACTATTTTCTTGGCAAACTTTGTATAATTCAGTTTTTATGTCCTCTTGTACTATTAAGTGTTTTGATGCTTGAAGAGTATGTTTTCGCCTTTTTACCATCCAAACAAATTTCAACTTAAACGCTCCTCTAGATTTACTGGCCTGGTGTGGACACACTACCAAGATTAGTAGAGTAGAGGTAGCTAGAAACAAGTATGCTAGTGTATTCTACTACATCTGCTAATATAAACTAAGATTTTATTTATCATTTCCCCAGGAAAAAAATTATATGTAGCTATATTTAATTACATATAATTATATATAAATATGTACTTTTATATATAATTTAATATAGTTATATCTAGGATCTCATATAAAATTATATAAAATATTATATAAAAATGTAGTTATATATAATTATTTATAATCATATATAATTCTGTATAAATTAGACAATTTAACAATACATATTTATATATTATTATATAGACATATATTCAAATATATTGTTATATAAAATATATATTTTTCTATATAATTATATAAAGTTATATCTGGTTTCTCATGTTAAATTATATATAATCTTGCATAATTTTGTATCATTAGATGGATTTATATTTAATTAGATTTATTAATATATTTTCATATAAATTTTTTGCATGCATTTTTCAAATGCATTTAATCAAAATTTAATTTTTTTATTCAATAATAATATTATGAAATAAGTCATAAGATTATATTTAAAATTTTGTTTTTTATATGATATTTTTCTTTCCTATTTAAATAATCTTGAAAATTCATTAAGTAGAAATACAATACAAATTTGCGTTTGTTTTTATGTAAATTTTTAGATATCTATATCTTATAAAAGGGTTCCGAAATCTAGAAATTTCCTTTGATTAATTTGCTGCCTGTAACCAAGATGTTTCCGTCGCCATGACTACGGACCACGGACCACTTGGCACTTTGCTAATTGGGTTAATCGTTCGGTAAAATTCGTAACCTCTTCGTCTTTCAAACCATACGTTCAGGTCTACTTCTGCGTTCCCAGTTAGTGGTTTTTCTCATTATTATAGTATTATATAAAAGTATATATAATTTTATATAATAATATATAAAAATTTGTAGAATTATATATAATCCGATAAAATTATATCGTGCCAATTTTCACATCTGATTGTACATAATTATATATATATATATATATATATATATATATATATATATATATATATATATATATATATTCCGGATTGATAAAAAAAATGTTAATATAAGAATACTTTATTGTCTAGCAATTTTAAACTTGTTTAAATGTAGTTACTTACTATATATTAATAAAAAACATTTTACCCCGATTGACATAAACGTTAACTTCGACGTCGTCATCAGGCATCATGTCACTCGTCATCAATTAGATATTATTTTCGAACACTTCAGAACCCCCTCGTATAAACCCATTAACCCAAATAATACAGGTTGATGTAAAAGGGACGCACGAGGTGTAGGCACGAGCGGGTTTTTGTCAAAGAGAAAAGGATTCCGTTGCTGTCACACCGAGAGAAATGCGGGCCTCGCAAATTGTCTGGGGCGGGTGTGGGAATGCCGTTGGAAAATAATGCACACAGCGAGCAGCGGTGGGATTTTCTTCTGATACGGGGATAAGGGATCCATCTCGTTGAAACGACCGACCCAATTTCGCATCTGGGCGCCCTCGTGCGCTGATGATTCGGACACTAGTCAATTGGTCACGCGGAATTTTTTACAAAAAGAAAATTCGAGCAAAATAAACAAAAATCTAAATAAAGATATGTTAAACTATATAAAATGATCAAGTAAAATTTTATATGTTAAAAACACTAGTACCCATTAGCGCTAAAACATAACGTAAACTCTCTATATTCCATGATTATGGAATAGAACACCGGAAAATTGCGAAACGCCTTTCAAAAAAGAAATACTAGATTATTCTCATTTAAAAATACTCCAGACAAAAAATAATACTAAGTTTGAATGTTATTCCGTTGGTGAGACTGCTAATTGTGTGGTCTCGTACAAATCTGGCTGTATCATTGCTCAACCGTGTAGTGGTGAGTAGGTAGTCAACATCAGTGCTCATATATTGAAAACTGAAGGTTTTTACCAAAAGGTTAACGATAAAATAAAACAAAACGAAGAACAAAAACTAGAAAAAAGAATCCCTGATGAGGTAAAGACAATTCCTTCATTTAAACGTGTAGAACTGCAAGAATCCCACTCTGGAGGCTTATTCCAGTAAAAATAACCCAATAAATAGCAAAAACCGGTAAAAGATAAGGTAACTAAACAACTAAATTCAAAAACTGGAATAATTTTAACTATTTTATACCCCAAAATCCCATAGGATGGATTAAATAAATTGAGATGGAAAAATCACAGCTTCTTTAGTTGTTTCAAAAAGGAAAATAGAAGTTAAGGCAAAATGGTTTTGTATCAAAGATCCCTGCATGTGCACAACACTGTTTCCTTCAAGAATGTGCAAAATTTAAAAGAGATGACAGCTCAAAACGGACCCTATGCGAGTTCCTGGGTAAGAACAAACGGCTAAAATAAATTTGTTAAGAAAGCCAATTCATTAATGATTAACATTTCTAGCTTAAAATTAAATAAGTAACACATTAATTATTCTTAAATTAAAGAAACACATTTCCTGCTGACGATTTCTCTCTCAACAATTTTCTCTCTCAACAACTATCGATTACCCGAAAGTTTGGGAATCCTGCAGACAAGATATCGCCCCCAAACCACGACGGTAAAGCAACTTACGAAACAGATAGGTGGTGTATTGATGGGAAGTTTATAGCTTCAGTAAACACAAAAAGGAATATGATAATCACAAAACAATGGATTCGAATAGTAAGACCAAAACGGCTCAAAATGAGATAATGCAAAAGCAACACCCTCAAAATAACTTGTCAAAGCGGAACAGGTACACAAAACCTAACCCAAAAGAAAACAAAACACAAACTAAGCAAAATCTAGGGAACTGATCAAAATAATTTTAAGAAATCTGCCATACAAAAGGATAAAAGGAAAATTACACTCGAATAGTACGGAAGAAAACCTAGATTTATCCGACAACAAGACAACAGTAAGTTTAACAACAATAGAAATAAATACAACCACCCACAGTCTAGTCAATTCCAAGCAAAACAACATAAATTGGGGTTAAACAGGGATAATCAATTGTAACTTAACACCATTACTTTTTAATGTAACAATGTAGCCAAAATTCAGGAATATAAAATAACCGAGCTGGAAAAGAAATTAACAAGGAAGTAGAACTACGGGAATTGATAGTAACATGCAACTAGCCAACAAATGAGGCATACTTTTTGTTATTCAAATAATTTATGAGAGATACTCAAAGAAAAGGATACTGTGCTTGACTATAACGTAAGTAATTACAAAAAAAGGTAGAATTAATTGAACCAGTCATAGTAAACTTAATATTTGAACCGTGACAACGATATGAAAATATTTTATAAAAGCAGTGCAGCAATAGAACTTAACTTTGCCAATAAAGAATTTCAATTGATAAGTGTAACAATAAGTCAACCAAGTTTTGAATCTTAAACATCCAGAGATGAAAGTTGTTTTCTTTTCGAGAGGGACCTACCTATTTTTCTTACTGGTTTCAAGGCTTTATCTTTAGGTTTTTATCTTCTATTTTTCTATATAAAAGTTTGTTTGTATATTTATATATATATATATATATATATATATATATATATATATATATATATATATACTACAAAAACTGACCGACTAACAATTTTCACTGCCATAGTAACTAAATCTGATTTGGAAGTTAACTTTTGTATGAATTTTACTGCTAATTTTTTTGACTCTTTCTACAAAAGTGAAGTTTCCGAATTTTAAATTCAATTTCAATAAAACTATTCCAAGATAAGGTGGTAAACAAGTAATTTAAATAAGTAATTTAAATAAAACTTTATCGTTAAGCGGAATTAACTAACGTCCGCCCCGAAATACCAGCGGCAATTTAAGTTGGCCTCGTTTCAGCCATTTCAGAGCTTCACAAATGGAACCCGCGGCTCCGCTGAAGGCAAAAGCCGCCACAGTCTTACGACCGAACGGAACATTGAGCAAAATGGGTTTTGTTCTATAGCGTTCCAGCTATTTTAGTTTATATGGTTTATAGCTAAGTTCATTGCGATGTGTACTGAACTGGGAGCATGTTGATTTTCGTAATATAAAAGTCCAATAAAAAATATATTTCTGAAACTGTTCATATTTTAATTCTTCATTGTGAAGCAGATACGGAAGTATTAAAAATAAGGTTCTATACCTGGAGCCACAGCATTCCATTTAGTATGCCCTACAGGCTTGTCCAGTAAGGGATGCCTTGCATCGGAAATCAAGAGTGCGCATAATCTGCTACTCAGATGATGAACTTCAATAAGGTGCTTGGTAGAGGTTCTTCGTTGTGTTAAATTGGGATGTTGACTATTTTTGGGAAAGTGTTTAAAACCATGCATAAGTACCCGAAAATATTTAAAATAATTTTTTTAAATCAACTAATACTTCAAAAATCGTAAATTTTAAATTCCGTTTCAACTTTCCCTCCAAAACGCCAATACTTGTCACTTGACCGCAGTGACGTCACACTGGTAAACTGACAAGTTCCACCTTCGTAAAAAATAGGAAAATGTGGCTTCAGCTAGCCCGGCATTACTCGTTTTATTTTAGTTTTGAGCTTCTAAATAGCTGTCATTACTGTTATGTCTTCATTATCTGTTGTGGAACTAACAATTCTTGGTAAATTACTTACATGGAGGTCTTTATATTTCTAAATTCAGCAGGGCAGAAGTTATTGTTTGTTGCGAAGAAATTGGCAACCATAAAACAATCAATTTTCTGAAAATTCGAACTATTTGCTTTAATAAATCCACTTTCCATCATGAGAAAATTTCTTGGTATCGTTTTCAAAGGGAACAGTAAGCAAATTTCGAAGAAATTACATGGAAATCACTATAAAATATTAACCAAACAGCAATCACGAATATGACATATAACCAAAAAAATTATATGTCAAGTTCGTGACACCGATGACGTTAGATGTATTCTTTAGAACAATTAATTATTATTAAATGATCAATTGAAAAGAGTAAAACTGATAACTTCATGTTCTTCTGAATATGCTCACCATTGAGCCGAAGTGATCATGATTACTTCAAGTGATAGAAGAAGTAATAATGACTGGAAAGAATAATCGTATCAGGACGCAGTGCCAGCGATGACGTCAGTATGGCGTGACATCATTCACTTTGATTGGTATTCTTTGTCACGTGACTCGAAGGAGAGAATTTTTTCGGATTTCTATTGTAGAAAGTACCGTTTCGCGGCAAAATTATATTTTTATTTGAATACAGTTAACATCCCAATTCTTCCTTGTTTGGGGTTTAATTTTTCGTACTCTTGATATTGGTGTAGATAGATGTCATTGGCAAGGGCGGATTTAGGGGAGGGGCACGGGGTACGTGCCCCCTCCTCCTGGGACGATTAAAATGGAAACATTTCGTTATTAAACATGTAACTATTCTATCCTTTTCATACTAATAAACCTTTATATTGATATTGCCAGTTTATTTCTTACAGTTATTGTTGTATGTAGCCCCTTGTGCCCCCCCCCCCCCCCCAGAAAAAAATCCTGGATAAAATTTTTTGCCCTTCTGCTATTTATGTCCACCCCCAGAAACAAATCCTGGATCCGCCACTGGTCACTGGTAACATTAAAGTTTAAAATGCAGAAATTACAGGTTGAAGTTTATTATTTATAAATTACTCACTCAATTATCGGTACCTCTATTTATTAGTAATGGAACACTGAAATTAACTTTCATTTTCAAAACATAGTTTTTCTGAAATCGAATATCCTCATTAAGACTTTAAAAAGTGGATTTTAAAAGAAAATAATAATGATCGCTGCCATAGAAAAAAGTGAGAAAAAAGTTTGCTGCTATTACAGCACAGACATATAAAGTGAAGACGTCGGGTCCCAGTGTACCGATTTGCACTTGGTGTGAGGGTAACGCAAATATTTGAGGTTATATTATTTTTCTCTCTAAAGACTCCTAGTGAGAAGGACCAGGAGGCCTATCCTCGAAAACGTGAAGGGAAAAGTGATATGAACCGCGATGTGAACTTTCTTTCACTTCATACTTTGACAGTGAAGGCAGTATTCTTGAATAGGCAATGTTGCCACATATTGAACGTGCTTAAAACCATTTTTTTATAGTTGTATGCACAGCATGTCAGTAAGAAAGAGTGCTGTATTATCTAACGCTAACAATTTTCTTATCCCGGCTTTTTCATTCATTATTTAACCTATAAGTATGACTAAGATGGATATAATTCCAAGTAGTTCGTTTCCGACGAACAGAAAAAAATACTGACTGAATTCAGGGAATTTATTTATTTCTTTTAATCGTTATTTATGGTGACATCAACCACAAATGATATATTTGTTCGTTTAAGTTTTTTAAATGTATTTACCAAAATTATTCTATGTTTTTTTATCAACATTTTCATGGTAAAATACAATAAAACGAAAACACACATGAAGTGTATTAGTATATAAACTCAAGTTAATAAGAAGACAGTATAAAAGGTATAAGATTTTATTGAAAAAAAAATCTATAAACAAAATATGGCTATATTAATTTTTAAAATATATGTTTACAATATTTTGCCTTAAAAGTCTTTCAACATTTAGATCAGGATTTACCCTGTGCATTTGTTGACCGACGACAACTACGTCATTAGAAATATTTATCCCAAAGTCAAAATTTACAATTTCACCATCTGACAGTTTGGAACGTTACTGTCAACACAAAGGTTATGTAGAACAATTTACGCCTTGACAATTTCTGTAGTTTGCTCAGGGCTATAATGTAGAACTTTTTAAAACACCATTACGTCTTTCTGCGGATCCAGTCACTCTTTTTGGTAGGGGGGGGGGGAGAGGCGATATCCCAAGAGTACAGTATGGCAAGGAAAACAAGTTGTCGACAAGGGGGGAAGTTTCGACAGCAACATTCACGTTCCTATTGCAGCAGACAGGGACGAGCTTATTTTTCTGAATTCATAGCTTTCGGGGGGGGGGGGGGGGGAATTCCCCCTCCCTTTGGATCCTCGCCTGTTTCTATGGTGGATTTTGGAATGTTGTAAGCAACCACGGGCACAAAGGATACCCTAAATTGTGAACAGTGCTTTCAAGTAATACCAATTTATGTTTTAATATTTACCTGAATCATCCAAATGCACCAAGAAAATTATACTTTGGGGTTAAACTTTAAAATATAAATCTGTCTATAAAGAGAAATTAGTTTATATTTTTTTACTCCTCCTGCAACTTTCCTAACTTTTGAAAGTTTTGGGGGAATTTATAAAGATGGTCGCTATTTCTTTTCTATTTAATACATTTCTTTAACAACTTTATTGACACTACTTTGCCTAACTAACCCCTGCAAATAATACTTTGCTAATATTTTCTTCGTAGCTTCTACGTCCATAGAAAAGTAGTACAACCAGTACTAAATATTGTTATATTATTATATAATATAATTAAAATTTTTTGCTTAAAACTAATATTTTTGATAAAAAAAATATACATTTTATCTTTTTTTCTACAGAAAGTGCTGATTTTCTGAAGGGCTCGCGCATAAATGGCCTAACTAATTCTATAACTTACCCAGTCAAGACTTTAAAAAAACCAAATAATTTAACAAAATTATTATCCCTTAAGAGCACTCCATACCAGAGCAAAACGCGGCGGCATCTCTAAGTTAGCATAATTTAAAACCTGATTTAAAAAAATTTTTTAGAGGGTGTTTAAGAATTCTAATTTGTGGGTTGATCACTTATTTTTTGTTTTAAAAATAAAAAAACAATTTTTTTCGATTTTTTGCAATGTAAAATTAAAAACGGTATCATCCCACAGATATAACATAAAAATATAAAATATTGCTGTTATTCAACTCCCTCTTCTATTTGTCATTAAATAGTAAAATGACGCCCCCTGTTTTCTAAGAATTTTATAGATAAATCTATCCATCCCTTATAGTAGGTCCTTTTCGCACAAGAACGTTTGACCGAGAGACGGGAAGTATTTAGACGCCGAACACGGTACAGTGGTGTGCTAATAATTTATTGTTTGTACATTTCGTTATTTACTTGCAGTGTTTGTGGAAGCAGGTTATATCGATTTATTTTTATTTTTTTAATTTTTGATTGTGTTATTATTTGGTGAAAGAAATTTATATTATGGGCCACTACAGGCAAAGAGAGCGAAAACCCCAAAAAAAAAAAACATGTTGCCATGTCTACACGAAGAATTAACAAAAGACTGGCTAAGTTGAGGTAAGTGTGTTACAATTAAAAATTACGATATTGCTATAGAATATGTAAAAATATTAAATAATCTATAGTGAGTTTGTCTTAATAATACCTCTATACTCGAAATATTTTCAATTGAGAAAAATTACCAAAATCTATTTTACACAGTTATTATAAATATAATTACATGTTCCATTTGATTCAATATTAAACAAGTTATAAACTGAAAAACGGGATAAACTAAATACTGTTCAATTGTCGTCATTCCCAATTTAAAATAATTTAGATATAGGTGTGAAAAGAACAAGATCTTAGTAAGATATAATCCCTAAAAAAAATTAGGAATATACGAGGTAATAGAAAAATAAAATCCTTAAAAAATTTGGTACATTAACAAGGTACTTTTTTATTTAGAAATATAGAAAATAGTAAAAAAAGTAATCCCTTAAAAAAATTTGTTCATTTCTAAAGTTGAGAACACGGTCATATTGGCCCGTGAACGCGAAAACGTAAACGCGGGTACAGGCTGATTTTCGATATTCAACCATAAATATTGTAAAAATATCAAAAAAAGAAACTTGTTTATTTAACAATATAGAAGATAATAGAAAAATAAAGCCTTTAAAAACATTTGGTTCTTTCCTAAAGTTAGAAAACGTTCATGTTGGCCTACAAACGTAAAAACGAACACTATGTAATATTTTAACCTATAATAATCTTAGGTAAAATATATTTACAGTTTGTCTAAAACGTACGTTACCAGGTAGAAAAACCTTTCATTTTGTAAATAATATTTGTAGTTTCTATACAATTAGTAATTATTAGGATTTTCAGAAAACAGGTAACAAATTAGAGTTGTGTTGGATTTTTCCTCTACTGTGATACTCAAATGAATATAATAGTTTTAAGAAGCCCATATCTTTTTGTTGCCGATCTTAAAGGGTACCTTTTATGACTGGTACCTTTACACCACCGACCCTAAAAATTATCGTTTATGGTACATATATTGTGATTGTCCAGGAAAAAGATTTATCACCAATATAAATAAGTTCTGAGTACCACTTATCTCGAAAACATCTTAATGAAATTGTATAATTATATAATTAGGCAAAAACAAAACACTTTTTTTCATATTTTTAAAATATTTATTGATAAATTTCGAAAAAACAGCCTGTTCACATGTTAGCGATTTTGGGTTCGCGGGTAAATTTGACTGTGTTCCGAATGAAGTAAACGAACTTTTCTTAACAATTTTGTTTTTATATTATCTTTTATTTTCCGAAATAAAAAAGACATGCTTTTTTCTTATTTTCCAGCTATTTAATAATTATTCCCGAAATTAGCTTATACGTAGTTCGTGAGTAATGCATTCGCGGGTTAATATGGTGTTGTTCTGGATGTTAGAAATATACCAATTTCTTTTAAAATTTTTTGAAATTTTTATTGCTAAATTTCGAAAATCGGTCTATGTATTATTGAATCCTGATATTAGTTTATATATAGTTTGTCAATCATGCGTTTGCGGGACGATATGGCAGTGTTCCATGCTGTAAAATTGGCTGAAATTTTTGGGGGGATTATATTTTACTTATACTCTTAATATTCCGACATAAAAAAAAACATCCGCTTTTTCCTTATTTTAGAAATATTTATTAATTTATCCCAAAATTAGTTCATCTAATGTTCGGCATTTTCGTGTTCGCGGGTCAACGTAACGGTGTTGTGGACATTACAAATGAATCTAATTTTTTTAACTTTATTTTTGTATTATCTTCTATATTTCTAAACACAAAAAGTTATTTTTTTCTTATTTTCACTATATTTATTAATAAGAATCGAAAATCAACCTCCTCCCGAGTTTGCGTTTTCGCGTTGGCAATCCAGTATCGCAGTTCCCAGTGCTTTCAGTTTAACTCACTTTTTAAGGGACTATATTTTAGTAATATCTTTGATATTTACAAATGAAAAATAGGTGCTTTTTTATATTTCTTAAATAACTGTTAATTAACCCTGAAATTAGCTTATACTTGGTTCATCATTAACGCGTTCTTAGGTCAGTACTGCGGTGTTTTGGATAGTGGAAACGAACCAACATTTTTTAGTTGTGTTATTTTTTTTGTTATTTTTTATATTTTGAAATAAAAAGAGAGGATTAAGCTGTTCGACAAATATTTCATATAACTGATGTCTACAGGTTTTTGTGACGCAGCGGCTCTGTGACTTTATCGATGCAAACTTCAGTTACATAGTTAAACTTCCTTTTTTTAATTCTACCACTTTACTATCTCTTTTTTTTAGTATCTCTGTACTGTAAAAAATAGTCAAAAATTTCTTAATTTTGATAAAATTTTGTATATACATAGGTAGAGCACCAAAAAATATGATGGTCTGTAACTTGTAACTGCCCAAAACGGTGGGAGTAACTTTAAATGCTTTTTCACCATCTTAAACCGTTTATGAAGAGCTATAAAAATTATTTTCTGTCATTTTTCGATGCTCTATCTTTGTACAATCATCTATCAAAATCGGAGACAGTTCCGTAACTTTCTTAAATTTTTTATCCTGTGTTTCACATGAATTTAATTTTTTGATCATATTCCTTACAAAAGAACATGATAATAAAAATAGATTTTATTCGAATTTAACTTTAACTGGACAAACTAAGGTGTCAAAATTTCACACAGATAGATGTAGACACAAATTGATTTTTTTTGTGATATCAGGCCCGTAGTAGGCCAAAAGATAAACCTAATCCAAAAAATACTTGTCCGAAGCCGAAATGGAACTTCCCGCTTCGGGTTAGAATTTGCTCTAAACCGCAATTTTTTATTATTTTAATAGCAAATTAGAACAATTTTCAAAAGATGCAATAACATTCGGACTATATCAATTCTAACTTCTTATCAAATTGCTCTGAAACAATTATCTAGGTGTAGGAAAAAAATATTTAGTTATGTTGAAAACTGCAAGGAAAAATAATTTTAGCAACATTACTTTATTCAGTCAAGAAAAAAAATATATTCATAAGATAAAGATATATTTTCAAAATAATTCTTCACAATTCATTTCATTTTTTCATACATCCTTTATTTTAACTCGCACTGGATCTACTAATTTTTCGAATTACATGTTATCTATTAAATTATATAATTTTAAGAAATAAATATAGTGGTTTTATTGCTTTTTTTATAGATCACTAGCCAAAGCAAAAGAGTGAGAAGCTACTTCACAAAAAGAAAATGTGCCGCCGAAAATTGTCGATACCAGTCCTTCCCCGCAACCTGGATGTAGTTTTTGGAACAAAGACAATTATAATAAGGACATCGAGAATATTCTTGTAAAAAGCGACAGCCGTAAGTATGAACTTTCCGGGAGAAGGATATTTGATGTCAAACATTTGTTTAATCAAATCCTTAATAGCGAAGCTCATAAACCATTTGATTGCAATATTACTTTTATGGAAGTTATATCAGAAAATAGAAGAGGCCTTAACTCCACATTCGTCCTAAAATGTAAAATCTGCGGAATTATGCAAAATTTTTCAACTGAAAGCGTAGAAGATTCTGACAGTATAGAAATCAACACAGCTTTGACTCTGGCAGCAGTATCAACTGGAATTGGTTATTCAAGTTTAAACGAAATAGCTGCAGCTATTAATTTGCCTATGATGAGCGAAAAAACATATTTTGAACGTCATAACCAAGCTAGCGAAATTATCCGCAAAACAGCTTGGTCTGTAATGGAAGAATCTGCTAAAGAAGAGTCCCAAATAGCTACTGAATTAGGTGAAGTTAGCAAAGACGGAATACCTTATATTACGGTAGTTACAGATGGAGCTTGGTCTAAACGCTCTTACAATGTAAACTATGATGCTTTATCTGGTGTTGGAAGTATAATAAACTTAATACTGTATTTTTGTAAAGTATACTAAAAGTCTTTTATTTCTCCTTAATACTATTTTTTTTTTAATTCCTTCAAACTTCAACTGACGTATGTAGAATATAGTGTGCACGGCATCAAGCCAGATTAAGGCATAGGCTATATAGTCGCCACCAAATGTTAATCCAGCCTTGCACGTAATATATTTGGATTAAGTAATAAAAAGAAATGGTAATGGTGAAAGAGGAAATATTAGGAATGTTTTCATAAATTTGATCTTCTAAAAGTGGGCTGCAACTAGAGTTGTCGGTAGTTGAAATAAATTTTTTTTTTATTATTTTTCAGTAAGTAATTACTGGGATAAAATAATTGTAATTGGTAATTGATTTTTATAAATCTCAAACTATTTAATTACTATAAAAGTAATGAAAATTCTTAGAAATAATTAAACTGCTTCAAAAGATAGCGGCTGACAACAAAGGGTCCGTGAGCTAATGAGCAGTTTAAGGTAAACTGTTTGTTATTTGTAACTGATGGCTTTTTGGAAGTGTAATTGCTAAATGTAGTTCAACTCTTTGTAAAAGTAATTGGAATAGGCCTGGAACATAATCAATCTCACAGGTAATCCGTACTCTAAGTAAATGCCTAAATGATTTTTTAAATGGAATTATGATTTCATATTACACGAATATTCATTTGGCTGCTTCCGGGAAGCTACTTATTTGAAACAGTAATTCTATATTTATTTTTTTAACAATTTTGCGTCAAGGCTTATACAGCCTCAAAATGTAAAAATCTCATTTTTCAGATATCTTTCTGAAATTTCAGAATATTTCTCTTTTATAAAATATATCTAGATATAATTATTAACTTAACCCAATAGAAAAGGTAGTTTTGGTTCAACATTTTTCACCATTTTGTATGTTGCAAAATATTTTTAATAGATGTTGTTTTACAAAAAATCGACCTAAAAAGTTACAATTTCAAATTAAATTCTCAAATCTACAAAACCCTTAATAAAATCCACCGTCTTTAAATAAAACTTGGTATAACTTTTGAAATAAAATAAGTAAATAACACTATAAGTACAATAATTGACGGCACCTCTGTTTAGGAATTTATTTTCACATGAAAGGGCGAGATCTGATAAAAACCGGTAATGTACTCGAGGACGGCGCTATGACGACGTAAAGCCAAAATTTTAGGACGTGGAGAAATCGAACACTCCGATTGCGATGACTCACCGTACTACTGTTTGCTCTTAAAGTGCAAACGTCCACCCTATTATTTAAAGTACGAGCTCCACCTCTGCTACTTGAAAATCATTAATAATTTGGCTTCCGAAAAATTCTTCATGTAAATATAAAACTATAAATAATAAAATATATCCTAAAGTTTAGCTAAAACACATTATATTAGTTCAAACTAAGTGTCAAAAAAAATTTATCGTTTTTCCATGGGATGTGACTGTGCACTTCACATTCCCCGGTTCGAGAATACAGCCCCAGTCTTCGGCATGTGTGCATAACGCATAGCTCCGCTCCTTTAGAGGGAGAAATAATATATCCTTAAATGTTTGAGTCTCTCTCACAACAAGTACAAGTCGATGCATTGAGATCCGCAATATAAGATTTATTTGCCGGATTCACTAACATGATTTAAATTTAAAACCACCCTAAAATAACCGCTGATGTCTGAAAATGACAAGTGCAACAGTAAGTCAAGCAAATTTTAAACCCTAAAAATGAAAGCATAAAAAATCATTTTATTTGATTACTGAACCGGCAAAAATGGAGAACTTTATTGTTTTCGGGATACAGCTATTTCTCCTAAATATTTCAAGGCTATACCGCAAAGTTCTTGTCCTTAATATCCCTATATAAGCGTTTATTTGTTGACCTATCGAATATAAATTATGACAATATCACAAGCAAAACAAAACTGGTCCACTATAAGATTTAAATTTCATGGCAACTAGATCGGGTTTAAATCTTAAATCGTCCTAGCGACTCTAGCTGTATATGTCTATGTTATAACATAACCTTAAAAACAGCCAAAAATAAATTTGGTCATATCTTCAGGTTAGATTTTTTTCTCAGAATTCTAACAACCTTATCAATACCGAAAACAATATATATATATATATATATATATATATATATATATATATATATATATATATATATATATATATATTCAAAATTTAAGGCATATTTATTTTTTATACCATAGCCACTGTCCATTCTAACCGCAGACCATTATTGCAGTAAAAATGCATGTCCCAAAAATCTACCTGCACAACGGGTTCTGGCCATCGCGAGACAGAGGTCGTCAACCGGCTACAACGCGCGGTTTTCTTTTTTTTATCGGTCAACGGCTACGGCTATTTTCATCCACTGGCATGGGTTATAACTTGTAGAACACGACGACACACTGGACTTACAAGTCATTATTTCTAACAACTTGAAAGCAACCTACATATATTGTATTGTTGTTGTTGCAGCTACTTTAACAAAACGACGAATAAGTGTAAAAGAAGGAGAAAATTCTTTTTTGTTTTTTGTTTTTTATTTTGGGGGTTTATACCGACCAAGGAACTTGGAAGGGATAGGAAAACTACAAAAATAGGCTAAATGCGTAAAAAAGTGTTCCACCATGCAGAAAATAAATGTCATAAATTGACATCGACTGGCTATGTGGAGCAAGCGCAAAAAGAAATTTCGTAGTAAATTTGTTGCATGAAGTTAACAATGTGAGAACGGGAAACCAGGGCTGGATTTGCGACACGATCGGCGTCCCGGCGTATTCTTTATATTTAATGCGGTTGTTTGCCATCGTCCTCGACGCTTATTTTCTTTATTGTGCGGTGCAGTATCATTAGTTAAATTTCGGAATTTATATTTGTGTATGTTGTCAAGACACTTGTATAGACTTTAATTTATAACAATGTATTAGTGTATGGTATGGTTTTGTAAATCGAGTGGTTCGATCCCGGAAATTCATTATTTTCGGTAACTACCTACGTTTTTTGTATTACATCAACATGTAAGATTATACTGAAGATCTTTTAATAGATCGACGATTTTAAAGTTTTGTTTGCGCTAGTGTGTAGTTTTATCATTTTTTTCATTTCATTTTTTTTTGATCAGAAATTAATTATTTTAAAGTTTAGAACGTACATGGAAAACACTTTGCTTAATAATAACATAAAAGAGGAGTAACATATAGCTAATCCCTATGGCCAGATCCTTTTTAACATTGTAGATAAGATGAGATTTTATTTAGAATTATGTTTAAATTTCTTTTAAGGCTGTGTTTGTTTCATTATTCGTTTTATAACCTGAACTTTAAATTGTAATTTTTCAATATAACAACATAAATAAGAGGTTTCTCAAATCCAGTCCTGTTCCTTGACCTGCTGCGCAAATGCAGCATAGCCACATTGAGGGGAGTACAGAGTTACATGAGGAACCAAATTTAGTTTAGGGTATTCTCCTTCCTTTTACCCCTTCCAACTTCCTTGATACCGACACATGAATTTCGGATTTTTTGTAATGTTGTCAAAAACTTCATATATATCCTGAAATGAGCGCCAAAGAATGGACAAAAATATCATTAAAAGCGTGCTGTCTTCAGTATAAAGAAAAAGAAGAGAAATGGTAAAAAATAAAATGATTCTAGAAAATCCGTGCGTGTTAAGCTGTTGTTTAAAGTGAAAATGATAGTAAAAAATGTTTTTAGAAAACATTCAGCAGTGCCATGATACTGTACCCTACGAGCCGCTACTGTGCAATACTAACAAAAAGGTAAATTAATTTAAATTTTTACAAAACTTGATATGGAAATATAAAGGAAAGCTGGGTCGATGAAAACAAACCAAAATGTAGTTGTGATCTTTCACTGGAAAATAGCATGCTTGAGCACCAGAGGTACATGTTCGTCCTGCTAAAACTATGCCATACCATTTGAGACTTCTCTAGATTTAGAAATTGGTGTTCCTGACCTAATAAATATATAATTTAAAAAAAACAAGCAACCAGAACTGGATTCAATATATTGAAAATAGGAGATAAATAGTGAAAAAATATGTTGTAATGTAAATAAATTAATCATAGACATAACAGATAGTAGTAAGGATGAACTGAAATCTCTGCTATTGAATAAATTATTTTGAAATATTTAATTATAGATAATGAAGATGGATTTGTTTAAATAGTCACAATCTGGTTGTTTTTTGATTGGAAATCTTACGTTTTACAGGAATTTATTGCTTCTAAGCAACCAGGCAAACCTTTGTTTAAGGAAACTTGTGTAATTATTTGGAATAGCGGAAACAAAACTTGCTAATAACCGCTCGGTTATTTCAAAAAAAAAATCGGAGCGATTTTATATTGAGCCATTTATTGAGTCAGTTTTTCTCTGTGATAATCCAAAAAGTAACGGAAGAATTTAAAATTTACACAATGATAAAATCTGTAAATGTAAAACTCTTATTCTAAAAATTCAACTTGACATTTTCTTGTCCTTTGTCATTATTAATACCCAGTCCCTAAACCAGGAAGAATCGGACCAATTTGCTCTGAATAATTAAGGACATAAGGAGATTTCTAATTTGGCCGACGGAGTTTCGCAATCAGCCATGGCAGTAACTAGTAGGTTCCACTGCGTAATTTCGTCGTTTTATTTTAGTTTCGAGGCATCGACGAAGAAATTTAATTTAACGAGAAAGAATGTTGTGACATTTAAAAATAATACAGTCAGAATGTATTTAAACAAATCTTAGGCTTTAAACTCGATTATTAAAGTCACGGGCGAAGTTAATGCTGAAGAATGTCAATCATTTGGATATATATATATATATATATATATATATATATATATATATATATATATATATATATATATATATATATATATATATATATATTCTTAAAGTACTATTTTGTTTTTATTTTCTTGAACCGCTAATTAGATAAATTTTTTTCCTTAAGTTAATGTTTCGGTCAGGGGAATAAAGATTAATTTATTTCCTCATAGATGTTTTATTCTTTTTCTGTCACAAACATTTCGACCTTATTATTGGCCTTCATCAGTGTGTTTTCTACAAACAATTTTCGAATAGTCAGCAGTTATTTTACATGAAATTAAAATACTGTGAAACTTACCAATAACAATAGCAATTCCCAAACAAATAGATAAATATTAAAAAAATTACGCAAAAGATCGTCACCTCTTTAAAAGTTATTTAAAATCAAAGTACTTAAAACATAATAATTTAACACGTATTACTATATTAAGACCAGGAATAAAAGTGTTCAATATGCAAATAAATCTATTTTTGATGGTGTTTGTGTGTACTTATATATTTTTTATAGTTTTTTTATTACTTTACGGAGGATATATAATATATATATATATATATATATATATATATATATATATATATATATATATATATATATATATATATATAGTAGTATTACCTTACACTAGTGAGTTGTCAGAAAAAATAAAATACATTGTAAAAAAGCACGATATTATCGTATACCATTTATCTCATAATAAATTAAATACATTCTTCACTAACTTAAAAAGTAAAACTTCTTTCGTGAATAAATTAAATGTAGTATATTCGACCCTTACATAAATGGTTCCAAAAAATATATAGGCATGACGAGCCAATTACTAAAGAACAGATTGAATGGCCATAAATATACGAAAAACGCCTCGACAGCGTTGAACAAACACATACAATACAAAAACTTGATTGATTATAACAGTACCACAATTAAGAACAAAGATATGAATTACCAAAAATTACACATAAAGGAAATGATAGAAATTAAAAAAGATAAAAACACTGTTAACGACAGAACAAATATACGAGATTTGAGCCACATCTACACCAGCTTAACTTAAACAAATATATTAAGTATTCGATCCTGTTAATAAACATCATCAAGTGAATATCCTCTTAAATATAAAATTAAATATATGCATTTTTTCGGTTGTTTTGGTGCATTGTAAAATATAAAAAATATGCATTCCATATATCCTCAGTACCTGATAGACGACGTAAAAGTCGCACTCCATTATTAATTAATAAACAAAATGTTCAGGGTGCGTACCGGCAAAAACTAAATATATTTTAAAAATTTGAATAGTGTTCTAAAGTGTTGTTTGTTTTTTAAATTATAGACATATTCTTACAAACAAAAAATTTAAAAAATGCCTTAAATAGAGGGCGAAACGTCAAATTGTTTATATTAGATTTAGACAAAATAATATATATATATATATATAAATATATATAGAAAAGTTGTCTTTTCTCCTTAAGACCGTTAAGAAAGGGACGTGAAACTCATTCTCTGTCAATTTTACTGTGGTTATATCTTCATATTAATGATGGAGCTTTAAAGAACTAAGAGTAAAATTCACAGAAAATTATCTATTCTCATTTCTAGTATCGAGAGAGCACCAAAACAAAATACTTAGAGAATGAGCTATCTTTCTAAACAGTCTTGAGGATGCAAGACAACATTTCTATATATAGAATACCGTCCGTTCATTAGTTTGGTTTATCATAGAAACTTGCTGACCGTACACAAAAATTTCATTTGATATCTTCGGCGCTTGCGTGCGTGAGACACTGATGAGCCAATCACAGCATCGTCCATCTGGATATTATCTGTTTATCGAATAAAAGAGGAATTCTTAAGGCAATGGTTGGTGAGGTCTATAATGTGAGCTGGGAAGTCTTCCCTTTGGGAAATGAAGTCCAATGCCTTGCTAACCTGGTATTAAAGGGCGCAAAACTTCACAATTAAGCGAGAAGAAAAGCTAATTAATTATAATAAATCACGAGCGTACAGTTGAAGGCTAGCAGCAGCATCAGCGAGCAAGAATGCCGAGCTAACCCCTATGCCGGAGAGTAGAGGTACGTTATTCAGGGCGCCATTGCATCTAAAGCTAGGCGGTATGCTGAATCCTTCCACGATGTCGTTAGCTTTCAACTATACCCCTATAAATTAACAAGTACGTAAAGAAAAGGTAATACAAACGTAATAGAGCTTGTGGGACAAATAAAACTCGGTATAGATAGTAATAGTAAAAATCTATAATTCAAAGACAAAAGTTGAAGATGTTTTCATGAGTGACGATCGAGGATTATCTTGAGCTGTCAACAGAATATTAAGCTGATCTATTATTGAGAGTCGATTTTTTGATATCCCGAACATGCCCATATTGTCTAAAATGTGCCTCAACTGTGTTTACCATATTTTGGCTTATAGGTTGCCGATCAGGATGAATTACATGAAATGGCGCAACCATCTCTGTTTGTGTGCGCGTCATCAGTGAAATCCTTACCTATTTTAAATTATTTTGAAAAAGACAATTAACCAATTGTCATAGGTAATAAAAAAACACTTTACTTGTTCCAACACGGAGGGCTATTATAGCATCGTGCATTAAGGTTATGTTACTTTTTACGAACCAGATTAATGATGTTCACTGTACAACTGATGGAACTGTACTTTTCTAAAAAAAAATGAATTCTTTGCTTATATAGTAAATGGTGACGCAGTATAAATTTTTGTTTTAATTTTTTTCTGATTGATCGGCCATCTGACGTGAACTGGCAACTAGATGTAATTTTAAGCTTTGAAACACAAAATCAAAATGGATTCCTAATTGTCAATTTATGATAAAATTTTGATATTTTATTGATATTATGAATTAAATATCCTATTTGATGACAATAAATTATGATTTATGTAAATTTTGGATTTTTTCTGTCTTTTTGATATATCTACACTTTACTATTGATTATTATTTAGCACTAAAATTGATAAATAAAATTTGATTACATCTAAAAAAATTTTACATTTTAAATTTTAAATGTAACTTGCTGAAATTGATAATTCTTGTTTTATTAATATTATACTCATATTTAACAAGGTTTTACCTACAATTAGGTACTATTTTATTCGAGTTTCTTATTAAAATTAACTTATACTTTTTCTTATACTATTCTTACCCATTTACATTATTTTTAACAAAGTTTTAATAAATACTGTTGTTGTAATAAGTAGAAACTAATATATTATAAATAACTACTGATGAATAGTGTCTATATTTCACTAAATGGTTATTATTTGACACTTATTCTCACTATTATTATCTTTACCCGCACTATTTATAAAATGAGAGATTAAGATTCTCATTTTTTTTTTAAATTCCTTTTTTAGTCACTATCTCTGGTCAATAACACTACATATTATTCAAAATATCACTTATTTATTAGTTTATAAGATTCAGGTCTTTCAGAGTCAAATATGTTTATAATTCTTACTTTATATGCACTAATGTCCAACCTTTCCCATGAATTTTTATACATTTTATCATGTCATTACACAATTGTAGGCATTTTATGTCCTTTTAAAACATGATTCAAATATAAATTCTTACATATTATTAACTAATATCTATTCTACCATCTACACTTACCACATAAATGCATTAATTAATTATTTATGTCCTTTTTTGTTATATATACCTTAAATCAGCGAAAAACATTCTCAAACTAATAACAGACATGTAAAATTATAATAATAATTTACGATAAATTTTGTTTAAAAATATACTTACTAATTAACTGATAAAAATCACTGATCCATTAGTTTATTGCTATTTGCAATATAGACTGATTGTAAGTGACCTTTACTATTCTGTTGTTTATTGTTTTACCATAACGCCGGCTATTCCATTACTATTGTTATTATTATGTTATATCATTAGACTGATAAGGCAGCAATTATTCCCATGTTGGCTGATAAGAATTATCGACATAAGGTCGCACAAACCTGTAAATGTATCTGTCCGATAACGAGTTATAACCTTGTACCGACATTTAGGGGGAATAAACTTGATAGATGATTAATGAAAAAGTACCTCTTATCTTTATTATTGCAATTAACATTTTTAGAACTAAAATGGTAATTATACAGTATTGAAGAAATAGTATATTATTTAGGAAAGGATACTTCTTGCTGTTTATTTTGTTTTACTAAAATCTAGTGGCAGCTGGTGCATTAAAAAAGTAAGGGTTGCTATTCCAATGGTACATGGTATCAATAACCCGCTAATTGAAATCAGGTATGCTTTCGATAAGATCCCTTTCTTTAGAAAGCATTGCCAAACCAGAATCTTACTTGATTACTTGGCTCATTGTATTTCGTAAAAACGTTTTTATCCGTTTGAGGGTACACAAGCACCATTCTGCTTCAGTCGATGCCATCGGAATAGTAATTAAACCCCTAATTCACTAACATGATTTAACTTTAAAACCGGTCTAGACTGACAGTAGAGAATTTAAATCGACAAGGGTAACAATAACTCCAGCAAACCTTTAAAATACAATTAAAACATTATCATAAGAAAAACAAAACTGGTCATCTAGAAAATATAATTTCCAAGGTAACTAGATCTAGTCTAAGTCTTAAATCTTCTTAGTGAATCTGGCTATAAAATTTTTAAAAGTTTTCACTATATGTCTCAGCTCAATGTTTTGCGAAAAATAATCATAAAGTACAGAAGTCCCAAAAGTGATCTAAATTCTTCAGTTTGATATATCTGACGGCCAGTACGGGGATTTTGTTAGATAAAAAAGGGGAAAATTTTAATCGTATCCCTAAATTTTTGTTTAGAAAAACATGTTCTACATTCGACATACTATTCTGAAAAAAAAAAAAGACTGGCTGCTACCAAGTGACCTGCAAACAGGCGCGGAACCAGGGGGGGGGGGGGGCGGTGGGGGCGATTCCCCCCCCCCTCACCCCCAAGAGCTTTGAGTTCAGGAAAATAGACCCGATTTTGTCTCTTATACTACAGTTTATTCAAGAACTAGAGAGAGTAATAAATCATTTTTTACCCTTTTTTTCTTCGCAAACAACCTGTGTTCTTTAGTCCGGTGTCTTTGGCAAAATCTTCTAGACACATATATTTTTAATAGGAATGGGTTAGAAATTTTATAATCAAAAATACCCGTCTATAATAATGGACTATTTGGGTTGGATAACAATACGTATCTAATTCGTAGTCAAAGTCATTGAAGCTATCTTCGCTCAAAATAATTATAATTGGTTCCTCTATCTCACCGATCATAAAATCGAGTTTCTACATTTTCTTTTACTCTTTTATTATATCGATTTTTCCGAATTTTCTGCAGTAACTTTATTTAAAAAAATCTTTCAAAAAATCAGTTAAATTACTAATTTTGTAAGTTGTGTTATTTCTAGCAACTCTACTTATAAGAACAATTTCCTATCTGGTTTTTCCCAGCAAAAATTAAGTCCTCTGAGCAATTTTCAGAGCTCAGTTCTTTTAACTTCAAGTACATCCCGATCTTCATTGATTTTAGTTAGAATTTTGTCGACGGTTGGGATAAAATGTATGTACAACCCCTTTTATTGCAGTTTACATTTCTTCTTGTAACGAGGTTTTTCGTCTGCCTGTGATCGAATGTGGCTTGGGAGTACTAAAGATTCGAGTCGTTTTTTTTCCTTCAGTATTCGGTACATAGTAGATTTTCCAACTCCTGTCAAGTTGGAACACATCTAAACAGAGCTTTTAACATTATTATCTAGACACTGATATCTTAAGGCATCATAAACATTCATCGTAACAAGTTTTTCGTTAAGGAAAAAATGCCCTGGTTTAACGATTTTGGAATAAATATAGATTTGGAAGCCATATCTTTTGGGTATCTCACTAATCTCAAATAATATATAAAAACAAGCACAAAAGAGATAAATCACTAAGGACACATTGTAAGGTGTTCTTTGCTCACTGACAGAAATTAAATTGAACTATCAGAAAGTTTATTGTTGCAGTAAATTTATGAAAACTTATAATATTTAAATATAATTAGATTTACTGCAGTCCTCAGTTACCTGCGGCACTGGAGTAGGTACGTTGGAGGTTTCGGTAACAGTTTGATTGCTCTCTCTTGTTCTTGAATAGAGTATAGGAATGTGTATGTTTGCCATCGCCCCTCCTCTTCCCAAGAGCTTTGAGTTCAAGGAAATTAAAACCGATTCTGCCTTTTATATTCCCCCCCCCCCCCCCCCTGTTGACAACTCGTTTTTCTTGTGATAGCCCTTCCCCCAAGAACTTTGAGTTCAGGAAAATAGACCCGATTCTGCCTCTTATACTAAGAATGGTATGCTGCTCGCATTGTCCCCTCCTGACGGCAAATTGTTTGTTCTTGTGGTCGCCCCTCCCTCCCCTATATATATATATATATATATATATATATATATATATATATATATATATATATATATATATATATATATATATATATATATATATAGCTGCCAATTAACCGTTAAAAGTATATGCGAAAGTCCATTAGGTTTCCGTTCGTAGTCTTTAAAAAGAGAAGAGTAGTCGACTATCGTGAATCGGGTCGTTACTTACGAGTATTTCTGTGATAAGTTCACAAAACTTTGAAAAAGTGACTGCGTTGCGTCTCTTGCTGAAACATTTCCCATTCGATTAAATGGTCTGGTATTGGATTTTCAGTCAAGCAGTGTTTTAAGATGGCTCATGCAAGATTCCGACGTTTCTCTCCGCATTTCAGCACCGCAAATCATGGAATGGGTTTTCCAATTCAAGAAGTTAATTTAAATGCTGGTTGATAATTGTACCATGGAAGCGTTCTTATTACTACCATACAAATATGATACTTCCTCCTGTTGTATCGATAGACCTTCAAGCCCGCAATAATTTATTTCTTACAAAGTATTGGCGATAAATGATAAAACTAAGGAATTTCGTGTCATCGTCGGAATAGTAAACAAAATCATTAAAAACTCTGTTAAGTCGATGGAAGTACCGCAGCGCATGTATGACCTTGTGTAACTATTGTTAGTCGTACCCGACAAACAGTACGAAATAGTAAATAAATAGTTTATTCATGTAAAAGCCGTGTGTTCGTTGTGACGTAAGCACGCCAAGGTTGTATTTAATGAGGTGTTGTTCGGGATTGTTTATTTTTTATGCGTTTTTAACTAATAAAAAATTGAGTTTTAAGATTGGATAGTCGATGTGTAAATAACAATATATCAAAAATAATTTTGTATACTTGAAGTTTTAATATGCTATCTTGATTTAAAAAAAATTACCACGGTAAGATGAAATAAATTATACTAAAACACCACTGGTTCATAACATTTTTTAGTAGAGTATCTTAGAAATTAATAGTCATCTATTAATAGATATACTAGAAAAACATTCTTGGAAAATAGACAGTAGTTTACAAATAATATATATATATATATATATATATATATATATATATATATATATATATATATATATATATATATATATATATATATACACAGATATTCACCCTATACGGCACGGAATATTGCGGCCAAAATACATGACTTTCAAAAAGTTTTAATTTTGGGATATATGGGGGTCCAATATAGTTACTTTTTAAAATTATTTTCAAATTATACAGGGTCTCCCATAAGCTTGGAAAATATCAGGGTTGTGTTTTTTTTTTTTTAAATGGAACTCCCTATAAATTATTGCATTTTTGAATTCTCCGATCAAAATCAGTGCCCATTTTAATAAAGTTTATAGTACCTAAACCTTAAGGGTTTTTAAATAATTTGAATTTTGACAAAATCTAACCTATATTATAGAGGGTGTCCAAAAATTAAAACCAATCAAATAAGAACTTTAAATGGCTATAACTTGATTAATTTAAATGGAACCCTATACTATTTAACTTACCAGAAAATGTACGTATTTTGGCCGCAATATATATATATATATATATATATATATATATATATATATATATATATATATATATATATATATATATATATATATATATATATATATATATATTGTTACAGTTTTGTTATTTCATGAACAAAACTATAAATAATTTAACCAAAAATACCAACAATCAAGCCAATACTCACCATAAATTAAACTCTTATTTTCATCAAGTAGTCTCTTTAATACATATAAAATAAAAGCTAAAAGTTTTTGTCACTGTCACACCAAAAACCGGTTTTGAAAAAAAATCAAGTGTGCCTAGAAATGTATCAAGCACTCCACTTTTGCCACTTTCATCAAGGGTGTAGTTAGTTAATCTTTTGTTTTTTTTCTTGACGCTCTTGAGTGTCAGTAGAGAGAGTCTGGGCCAAGCCTTGGTTGTGAAAACTGGCATAAACCCAGAAAGCAGATTTTTTGCTGATTTTCTCAGAGTATAATACTACTTTTATTCCTGTTTGCTGCTAAAATCATAGTTTAGTGCGTTAAGGCATCATTTGCCAGATATTGAGGATAAACAAAGTTTTATTGTATTCGTTTTTCGTTAAGTACAGTTTAGTGAAAGTGATCTCACCTAAGAAGTCAACAGACCATCTTTGAGACTTTTAATACTTGGTGCACCCTTAAAGACAATCAGGTACATGCCAAAAATAGTTCTTATTATACTGTATACTTTGTATTCGTTTCTAAGTTTGGATTTGCATGCCAGAGCCGGCATATTACACACCACTGCTCCATAGAGGCCATCGGCTATCCAGCTTGTCAAAAGTATTTGGATTTAATGACAAAACTGCCTTTCAGGTATTAGAACTTCGTAATAAACCGTGACATTACCGGGTTTAATGTATACTTTCCTTTTTCCCCTGTGATTGGGAACTAATAAGACTTTATGCGAGCAATTACAGGACACTTTATTTTTAAATTTCATTTAAAATACCTTGTAAACCGAAGGTATACGTATACACTAGGTAATTTAAAACATCACTTCACATATTAATAGTCCAACACTTTTAATTAGGCTTAAGTAAACATAATTTTAGACGTAATCGGACTACTAGAAAAAGTAAGGTTATTCAGTTCAGCCGATAGTAAAAATTAAAGCTGGACCTACATCTAAACCGACTTGGCGTATGGCGCAGATGACGTCATACTTGTAGTAGGGTTATTCATTGTTTCTGTTTTTTTTTGTTATGATCCATTTAGCAAATAGTCGCATATTTCTTTAGTTTAAAACTGTAATTCAAAATCCCCTTTTGTTAAATATAGATTTTAATTGTTTTTGGAATCGGTGTGTTTTATTTTTGGAACCAGTTGTTTCCTGTTTTCGATAAGATCATCGCTTCTTCTTACCGACGGGCCTAAAACAGGTGGCGCTTTGAATTTAAATAACCCCCCCCCCCTATCTCCGGCATGCTAGCCTAGGCACTGCCCTAAAAGAAGGAGCGATCAACACTAAAAAATAACCACCTGCACAGAAGCATTAAATATTTAATTTTCATTCATTCTTTTTCATTTTAATTCATTTTCTCTCCCGTAACGTAGCAAAATTTGGCACCCTAACCGTGTTAAGGGTTGTTTCTTGACAACTTTTATGTGACTATTTGTTTACTTTTTGACAGTTTTTTTTCACCGCACTTAATTTATCGTGACAATGAACAATGCTGCTTGAGATTTTAACAACAAATCTGAGTGTCATCTGTAGCTAACACGTATTTTATTATTGATAAAGTGGCATTTGCACTGTGTATCTTTAGGGTAAGAAAAGTATTGTTTTGTTTTGTTTTGTGCAGTAAATTTTTGGTGATTTTTAGTTAGCCCAACAATCGTTTTGGATTTCTAACTATATTATAAAATTTTCATTTTTGTTGAAAATTGAGCTACCGGGTACGCGCAAAACAAAAACGAATTTTTCAGATGAACATTTTAGATTTCTTAATTAGTTTCTTGTAGATTAAGTAAATTTTTGAAATAATAGGTGGCTAAACGTATTTTTAGGAATTCTTTTTGGCCTAGAAGAACCTGCGGTTCTTTTTTTTTATTAGCAAAGGGCGGGTTTCGTGTCACTGATAAACTCCCATTAGTTTTATTATTAATTTTTAGTGCATATTGGCTTGCCTATAGACATTTTTGATTAAATTATTTATAGTTTTGTTCATGAAATAACAAAACTGTAACAATATATATATATATATATATATATATATATATATATATATATATATATATATATATATATATATATATATATTTATTTATTTATATATAGGCGTTAGGAAGCGCTTCCTTCCTTACACAATCGAGTAACAAAACGTAAGGAAGGGAGAAGTGAAATTAGGTTGAACTACTGCAATTAATAGTTAATTGAATTGAATTCAGGATAGACAGAGATGTTGTTGTGTCACAACAATCTTAAGACTGAAAACCCGCTAAAAGCTCTATTAACAGACAATATAAGTATAATGGAAATGGAAAACCAGGAATCCAGCAATCCAGAAGGGTTCTTATAACATACTTATTTGGCTAAGACTAAAAACAATCACAAGTTTATCCTTGAAAAATTAACGCGTATAATTATCTGCAATTAATCTGCATAAAAACCTTTTTTTTTAATTACTTTTCGCACAGCTCAATTGTTCAACTACATGATCTTTGAAAAACGCGTAGTACAGTGCTAATTGTTAAGATACGATCTTAGGAACTAAACTTATCTGGTTTTAGATATTAGAGGAAGTTTCATTACATATTATTTTTCAACACATATATCATAATGATCGTGAGAAAGTTTGTCTATGCCACTCAATTTTTTTTAAAAGGTCAATTATGAGATTGCATATGTCAAATCTCGATTTATGTAATTTGTTAATTGCATTATTAAGTTCTTTACTCGCATATTTAATATTTTATGCACAATAAAACATTTGTCATTAATAATCCTAAACGAGCTAACTGGATTACTAAGCATTCATTCTCAAATGAAAACATTCAGATTTCGGCAGCTGCCCAGTGAAGTAAATTGACAAGATGTTTATGAACAGAAATCTTTAAATGTCTTTTGATTTTTTTTGGAGAGTTTTTCCACATTTGTTGTCTTCTGCGGCGATTTAATATAAATAACCCAAGACACTTTTTAAATTAGCAATTAAGTCACAGTAGACCAATCCCTTTATAGATAATAAATTATTAACTCCTAGTCAACATGGGTTCACTCAAAATCACAGCACAAAGAGTGCTCTTTGTGACTTTACTAAATCGGTTATTGATTCATTATTTCGATCAAAGGCTTTTAGTAGACTTTTCACGGGCTTTTGATCTTGTTCATACAATCCTGTTGGAGAAATTTTCTCGTTATGGAATAAGAGGCATCCCATTTACTCTTCTTGAATCATATGTGTTAGACCGATGCCAGTGTGTCTAATTTAAGGATGTTAAAAGTGAAAGTGGACTTATATCTAAGCGAGTTCCCAGGGTTCTGTACTAGGGTCTCTCTTACATATCATATATGTTACTGATTTGATTCCTTTCTTGTTAAAGACTTGTCTTAGGGGTGTAAGCTATGTTGCTGACACAAATATATTGATTACAGAAACCAACCATTTACAACTACAAGTCGAGTGTTCTGTCTACGATATATGCCAAAGAATAAATTTAAGTTTCTGTTTGCTTTTTAAAAGATTCTTTTTGTTTGTACATACTTGTTTAAAATATTTTTTACTTATTTATAAATATTAGATAATAAAAATCCAATAAATAAAAAAATTCTCTCCTTTTATTTTTTCTTCCAGCGATATGTTAATGTTTTGACGTTTTATGCTTTTGTTATATTTCTTTGTGTCAATAAACTTATTTTAATACGACAAAAGTAAAAACGTCAAAATAATAGTACTATTCATCTAACAATAAACAATAATTTCCGTAATTCCCTGGCTCCTTCGCCATATGCATTAGTTGTTAGCACCACCGTTGGGGACGATACTATCGAATTTAACGTCATAGCCGTTTCGATCCAATTAGCACGTAAATAAGTTTTTTATTTATTGTATTTTATGAGTGGTATACGCAGATTGATCCGTTTTGTGCCAATTGCGATTGACTTGCTACGATCTAAATTTTGTGTCTAGTCAGTAGCTTGCTGCTTAGTGTAAGCAAGCTATCTTCATATGAAGAAGTATGTATGATAAATAATAAAAAACTTTGTAAAAGCTCACTATGTAGAGCGAAACGTCACATGAAATTAAAATTTTTTGTCGTTTTTCAATTTAAAAGGAAGAAAACCTACACCCAAGAAAAAATTAATAAAAAATATAAACAAAAAGTTTATAATATAATATATATATATATATATATATATATATATATATATATATATATATATATATATATAATTTATTTTTGTATCTTAAACCTTTTGTTAAATATTTTTTTCTAATATTTTCTTGGGTATAGGTTTTTCCATTAGAGAAACAAAGGACAACAATTTTCTTTCTGACGTTTCGCTCTACATAGTGAGCTTCTTTAAAAGAGCTAGGTATATTTATTTTACATCTACAAAAATTACAGAATTTTTTATATAATAAACATATATCACAGTAATTACACTTTTATATTTTTAATTTAATTAAAATTAATAAAAACAAAACAGATTTTAAAATAGTCTTAAAGTTTAAAATTTAAAACAATACAAACAGGTTAAAATAGTGAAGATTATAAAATAGTACATACCTTGAAAGTAGTTTTGTGTGTATGTTTAAAAATAAATTCAATTATGATCTTTGGCATGCAATTGATATGGATAGATTTATTTTTATAAAAAGCAAAAAATAGGAAAAAAGATTATTATTTATTTTTTAATGACGTTCTTTCACCCGTATGAGTGTATATGAAATCGTTCCAAGCATCATTTACATTATTTCTCATATTTTTTATAGAGTCGCTTCAAGCATGTTTTATTCAAAAATCAAATTATAGTATATCTGACTTAAATTTTTGACATCTTGCTTGTCATTTACAACTTTTTTATCTTTTTTTATGTGTATCATTTCTTTGATGACTAATTTATGATAATTTCTGTCAGTATCTAAAATATGGGTGTTTTTAAAATCAAATTCATGCTTAGATGTTTGTTTATGCTTATGTAAAGATGTCGATGCGTTTTTAGTATACTTGTGTCCATTCACTCTATTTTCAATATATTGTGTCGTCATGCCAATGTATTTCTTAGGACAATTTAGGCATGGAATTGCATATATTACGTTAGATCTTTTTTTGATGGGAACTTTGCTTTTTAATTTCGTATAAACTGACCCAAGTAAATTGTTCGCCTTATGGCATACCGTTATATTATGTTTATCCAAAATATATTTTATTTTTTCAGACAGTTGGTATACATAAGGTAATGCAATAAAAGTGTTTTGTGTTTTGGTATTGTTAATTTTATTTTTTTTGTTTGTGTTATAATGTAAATAGGTTCTTTGTTTAATTATTTTTTTTATGAGAAGTTTAGGAAAATGGTTCATTATTAGGGTCTCTTCCACTTTTTTTAGCACTTCTGGGCGAAATTTGGGTGAAGATAATTTTATAGCTCGATCAACTAAGCCGATTATAACACTATTTTTTTGTTTATTTGGATGTTGAGAGTTAAAATTCAAATACCGGCCCGACCAAGTATCTTTCGTGTACCATTTTGTATGAAGATTGTTATCCGTCTTATTTCTCTGTATTGTTAAGTCTAAAAAGTTTATTTTTTGTTCTATTTCAATTTCAGCTGTAAATTTCAGTTTTGGGTGGAAATTATTAAAATATTGTAATAAGCTATCTATTTTGCTTTCGGGTACAGCAGCCAAACAGTCATCTACATAACGTTTAAAAAAGATTATATTAAAATCCAGTTTTTTCAATACTTCTTCTTCTACATATTCCATAACTATTTGTGCTATTGTTGAGGAGATTGGTGAACCCATAGCACAACCGTCTAATTGTTGGTACAAACTATCTTTGAACTGGAAATAATTATTATTTATTGTAAGTTTTACAGATTCTATAAATTCATTGAGTGTCAATGTTGTGTGTTCTTTTAAATCGGCCATTTTTCTTCCAAAACTTTGGGAATGATGTCATTGGGTATATTTGTATACAAAGAAACTACATCTAGTGAAACTAATTTATAATTTGTTGGTATTTGTATTGTATCAATGAATTGTTTAAATGCGAAAGAGTCTTTTATATAGTGATTATTTTTCCTGTGATGTTTGTTAGGCAATTTGATAAGTACTTGGACAGGTTATAAAATGGGGACTGTATGCTTGAGACAATTGGTCTGAGAGGTGTATTTGGTTTGTGTAATTTAGGTAACCCATAAATTTTTGGTGCTATAGCATTATGTATTGTTAATTTTTTACTTTCTTCCTCAGTTATATGTTGATTTTTTAATAGTTTCTTAATTAGTGTGTTATTTTTAGTTTGGAACATTTTTTTGCTTTTTATAAAAATAAATCTATCCATATCAATTGCATACCAAAGATCATAATTGAATTTATTTTTAAACATACACACAAAACTACTTTCAAGGTATGTACTATTTTATAATCTTCACTATTTTAACCTGTTTGTATTGTTTTAAATTTTAAACTTTAAGACTATTTTAAAATCTGTTTTGTTTTTATTAATTTTAATTAAATTAAAAATATAAAAGTGTAATTACTGTGATATATGTTTATTATATAAAAAATTCTGTACTTTTTGTAGATGTAAAATAAATATACCTAGCTCTTTTGAAGAAGCTCACTATGTAGAGCGAAACGTCAGAAAGAAAATTGTTGTCCTTTGTTTCTCTAATGGAAAAACCTATACCCAAGAAAATATTAGAAATTATATATATATATATTTATATATATATATATATATATATATATATATATCCATCTGTCGGACCCGGAGTTTTTCCATATTTTGGAGTGCTCCGCACTTTTTAACACGAGAATCATGTAGATTGACAAATTTTCACGTCCGCTTCGCCAATATTTTATTATATATATATATATATATATATATATATATATATATATATATATATATATATATATATATATATGTATATATAATTGTGAGATACAGGAAAAAGTTTCGTTCTTTTCTAATTAATTCTACTTTGATTTAAAAACTGTATTTATGAAGCGTTTTAACAAGCTGAGAGAGGATTGTGTTATTTTGAAGTAGCTGCGTGTTCTTAATGGTGCTAATAAAAGAGATCTATAGCATACGCCGGGCCCTTAGAGTATCATATGGAGCCTATAAATAACCACCGGCCACGTAGATAGAGGTTGCGTTTACATTTTTCTCCCTTGTAGGATTATTTACGCTCGATGTTCTCCAATGCATGTGGAAATTTATCTTAAAAATATGTCATTTTGAGCAAAATCTAAAAATGTTCTCGCAATATATTTCGTCCTACAAGTAGAATTCTTTCGGTAACAAAATCGTAAACCTTGCAGTTAAAAATCTAGACCAATCCTATAAAGAAGCAAAATTTGTTCTTCCACCAATAAAAAATTGTTTCCAAATAACCATGGGCTGCGTTATATTACACCAACTTTAAAAACTCTGAAATGTTTGAAATAAACAACGGTCTTAAGCAGGGAGATGTGCTCTCACCACATCTTTTTAACATAGCGCTGGAATATATAATCGGAAATTCGAAATTGAAGCACCGACATCTATATTCCATCAAGATGGACCAAATCTACTGTTGGCATTTGCAGATGATGTCGATATGATTGGTAGTAGTAGAATAAAAATGAAAGAAACTCTAATACAGTTCGAAAGGGAAGCAAAGAAGATGGGACTTCAAATCAACGAAGACAAAACTAAATACATGTTCATGAGTCGGAATGACCCAAACAGAGACAGAATAGGTCAAAACATCACCATCGATGAATATCACTTTGAACGAGTCAAAGAATTTAAATACCTATAAACAACAATATGCGAAAATAACAACGGATCACAGGAAATAAACAATAGAATACAAGCAGGAAATAGATGCCTGTGCGCACTGCAAGAGATCTGATGAAATCGAAACACCTCACAAGACGAACAAAGATGGACCTATACAAAATAGTTATAAGATCAATAGTTATATATGGTTGCGAAACATGGACGCTAACGGTAGCGAACGAAGAGAAACTATGAGTCTTTGAAAGAAAAATCTTGAGGAAAATCTCGGGACCAACGATAGATGAAACGACAGGACAATACAGAACAAGAACTAACAAGGAACTAGAAGAACTATTCCCAGATACAGATGTAGTAAAAGAAATAAACGCCAGAAGACTCCAGTGGGCAGGACACATCAGAAGGCTTCCTGACGACAGAATATTAAGACTAACTTGGGAGGAAGCACCGACTGGGAGAAGGCCACTGGGACGACCCCGACTCCGGTGGAGAGATAATATAACAAAAGATCTCAAAACTATGGACATCGAACACTGGATGGAGGTTGCGAGAGATCGAAATGAATGGAGGCATGTCGTAAAGTCGGCTAAAACCCACCCAGGGTTGTAACGCCACGGAGTAAGTAAGTAAGTAACTTTAAAACCTAAAAAATAATAAATAAAACCACTGATCACTGTTTTATTACTTTGTTTTATCTGTGTTTTTAGGCATATCTGGTGAGTTCGGCGCTCATCTTAAGCTGGTTATATTTTCTTCTTCACAAAAATTGCTTATTGCCAATGTGCGATGTGGAGGCGCATTACCTTGAACAAATTCAATGTTTTTACCCACTACTCCACCGAGTAAACTCACTTCCTGAATATAAAGGTATCCTGTCACGGACCCCTCGTAAATAATCAGAGGAGCTCAAGCACCTCTCATTATTTCACCTCAAAACATCACACCACCCGGAGTCAGCTGCAGCTAATTTGATCTATCTTCCTGGAACTCTCTGGAGAAGTGTGTGATGAGAATATGCCATTAAACCTATCCTTGTCTCATCTGAGAATATGATGTAATCCCAATTTTGCCTAAGAGCCATTATTTTCTCTGGATTTTCGCCACGTGAGATTGTCTTGACACATTAAAGATTTATAAAAGTTAAAAATTATTTAATTTCATCCGATTTCCATATATTTCTTTTCTTACTTTTTTATTTTATTGCTGCTTTTGTTTGTGATATTTTTTAAGAAAATTTATAAAAAAAATTTCTATCATAAAAATGATAGACTTTTTTTTTTAACCACGAGTTAACATGGCCGCTGCGACTGAGGCAGTTTAGCCAGTTTCTTTCTCCCGTCCCGCGCTTATACCCTCTTTGCCCGTAGACCCGTCGGGAAGGTTTACACGTTAACCGGGTTGGGGAGAACGTTTTATAAGAAAAGAAATCCGGAAGGAGGACCTGAATCATCCAACCAGGATTGTTGATCACGTGTGTGACTTACTCTAACAAAAAAATCACTTCTCACATGTGTGACAGATATGTTCACACCGATTCTTTTGCTTGAACTGCCACACAGTAGGGAAAAATGAGCAAGAGTCTGCATCAGACACAAATTTTAAAGGATCTGGGTTAAATTTCTTTTTTAATTACTCAGATACAACGTATTCCAACGGTACACCTGCGACAATACTCTAATCCGTGAACTCTAAACTTATGGACTCGCGAGTGTGCGAATTTGTTTTTCGTTGAATGAAACTGGGGATTCTAGGATTGGGGTTTAGGCTTTATAGGTACGGGGGTTCATAGGTTTAGAGTTCGTGCGTTTATGGGTATGGGGTTATGAATATAAATGTTGTATTGATTAATTAATTTGATTTAGTCCACATGGAAATTTTTAATGACGCATGGGTATTTTTTTGTTGGACCAACCCTGTACCTATTTTGATAAGCGTCACATTTACTCGTAATGTTAGTGATACTGATTTTTAGCGCCTTCATATTGGATAAAATGTAAAATCGACTCTTATTTCGGAAATATTCCACAAGTAAGTAGTCAAAACCAATCCAGATTTTCGCTCTTTAACCAACGCTCTATAGTTCTAGCTCCTTGCGAAGGCTTTATATCACTTTTATATCGAAAAAGTAACAGTATCCGTCCACGGAACAAATAAAGGTCCTAATCTGTAGACCTAAAAATATACGGTTGTGTTTAATACCCTTTGATCGATTACATGTTTTTGTGGGAACTATGTTTATCCAGGACCGGGTTTCCGACCGCTTATTCCCTGGGATTTACGTTCGATACCTTTTCCATTACCGGGCATGGATCTTTGGGTTTCATTAATCATCCATAGGCGTGGAAACATGAAACAGTTTGTTGATTCCAAAAAAAAGTTCGTTTTTAGATTGAATTTAACTAAAACTGGTTTTAAATTATTTTACCTTTAATTTAGTCGCTAGAAATCAGAATACTTACATTTACCTAAATATACAGGGTGATTCAAAAATCGATCACGAAACTTAAGGGGGTGATTCTACTTGACAAAATAAGGGTAGAGCTTCATATAATTTTTTTTCAAAATGTCATTCGTTTTCGAGTTACAAGCCGTCCAAGTTCAAGTTTTTATTTTTTGTTTTTTGAATTACTCGCTTACAGGAAAACCGATTTGACTAATATTTGAAAGATAGGCTAAGTCTTCTGCGCTTCATCATTTTAGTAACAATTCACATTGATTGTTTGCCGCTAGAGGGCACTTTACCTACATTGAAAATTGTTTTTTTGTCATAATTTTTTAGTGTTGACAGCTACAGTAGTTTTTGGCATAATTTCTGAAAGACTGATGCCAGGCCTTTAAAAAAGGTGCTCTTTATTTACATCGCTAAACCCAACGGTTTAGACGTAAATCACCCTTAAAAATTAAGTGGTAAATTTACTTTTCTCATTTCATTACCACCAGCTACCAGGTAAATAGCTATCAAAGTATACTAGAGCTGTCAGTTTAACATCAAATAAATTCGCTTTTTAAACTATTTAATTTATAATCTTAAAATAACTAATAATGGCTAATCACCAATATTCAAATATCGAATATTGTGATATCCATTTTTGTTATGGAAAAGCAAATGGTAATGCAGAGTTGGCAAGAAGATATTATATGGAGAGTTATCCGGAAAGAAATATCCCTCATGCTCAAACATTTTCCAGTATGCATAGGAGGCTTGCGGAATGTGGTTCCTTTAAAAGTTATAATGGAAATAGGGGAAGACCTAGAACTGCTAGAAACGTGCAACAAGAAGAAAGAGTGCTTGAAATTATTGAAGATAATCCAGGTATTAGTAGTAGAAAAATTGGGAATGAAGTGCGGCTCTGTCAGGCTAGTTCATGGAGGATACTAAGAGAAGAACAACTCTACCCGTTTCATTCAAAAAAGGTGCAGGCTCTTAATGACGATGATCGGCCGAGACGGTTGGAAATGTGCAATCAGATCCTAGCTAAGTATGAACACGATAATCGATTAATTGGCGTCATATTATTCACTGACGAAGCTGGTTTCACTCGTGATGGCATAACAAATCTACACAACATCCACACATATGCTTACGAGAACCCAAACAATGTGGTAGAAACGAAACATCAGCGTAGATTTTCACTAAATGTGTGGGCAGGGATAATAGGAGATTACCTTATTGGTCCTCATTTCTTTGATGGCCCATTAACTGGTGACGTATACTTAGATTTTATCCAAAATCGTCTCCCATTGTATCTGGAAGATGTGCCATTGGAAGTAAGGGCCAACATGTGGATCCTCCAAGACGGAGCTCCGCCCCACTTTAGTATACGTGTCCGACAGTATTTGAATGCAACGTATCCTGAGCGATGGATAGGACGAAGTGGACCATTGGGCATGGGCAGCGAGGTCACCAGACCTTAATCCTATGGATTTTTTCTTTTGGGGTCATTTGAAACAATTGGTGTACGATATTCCAGTAATCAACGTCGAGGATCTTCGCTTCAGGATAATCGAAAAGTGCCAAATTATTAAAGAAACACCAGAAATTTTTCATCGAGTTAGGCGACATTTTTTGAAGAGTGTTAGGAAATGTATTGAAGAAAATGGGGGGACATTTTGAGAATCTTTTTTAGTTTGTTTAGTACTGTTTCATTAATTTTTATCAATTAAATGTATATCGCAATAATCCATAATATGAATATTTACTGATTAGCCATTATTAGTTATTTTAAGATTATAAATTAAATAGTTTAAAAAGCGAATTTATTTGATGTTAAACTGACAGCTCTAGTATACTTTGATAGCTATTTACCTGGTAGCTGGTGGTAATGAAATGAGAAAAGTAAATTTACCACTTAATTTTTAAGGTGATTTACGTCTAAACCGTTGGGTTTAGCGATGTAAATAAAGAGCACCTTTTTAAAGGCCTGGCATCAGTCTTTCAGAAATTATGCCAAAAACTACTGTAGCTGTCAACACTAAAAAATTATGACAAAAAAACAATTTTCAATGTAGGTAAAGTGCCCTCTAGCGGCAAACAATCAATGCGAATTGTTACTAAAATGATGAAGCGCAGAAGACTTAGCCTATCTTTCAAATATTAGTCAAATCGGTTTTCCTGTAAGCGAGTAATTCAAAAAACAAAAAATAAAAACTTGAACTTGGACGGCTTGTAACTCGAAAACGAATGACATTTTGAAAAAAAATTATATGAAGCTCTACCCTTATTTTGTCAAGTAGAATCACCCCCTTAAGTTTCGTGATCGATTTTTGAATCACCTGTAGATTTTAAATGAAGATGAAAAATCCAAATATGCATTAATTTGAACTTATCTTGGTAACTTTAAAATGTAAAATAATCAGTGATTGCAAGATTACTGTCATGTCAGCTAGGCTAGAGACGGTTTTACTTCGAACAATTAATACGAAATACCTTCAAAATGTTGTGACCCTGGATTCGGCAGATACAGTATATATAAATATTCCTATGAGTCTGATTGATTACTACTCAAATATAAAATGCACGCAATAGCTAAATCAAGGGTCAAAATGAAATTATATAGCATGTTTGGATTTTTTGCTACATTTCCGTGTAAACAGAAAACACCTACACCTAACAGAAGTATAAATATTTAATAATTTATATTTTGTTTGCTTTAATGGAGTGCTGAATATTCAAAAATCTTCCATTATTGATGGAATATCCCTTATTCTTTATGTCTTAATTCAAAATATTTGCGATAGCTTGGCATCTTAACAAAAATTTAAACATATAATGACGCTTTATTGAAAGAAGAAGAAATAGATAATTCATAAAAATACAAATATTGTTATTATGAATTGTACATAACTATATATTATATTATAGATTGGTAAGGGATGAAATCCAAAAACAACAGAATTATTTGCACAATGGGCGGGAGAACCTTTCTCTTATTAGTTCTTATGATTTCCGTTGTAAATTAATCTCAATAAAAATTATGTGATTGATTACATTGGCACGTGTTTCTTAGATTCAATAACCAGAATAGTTTTGAAATACAAACATTTTATGTCGCCGAAGATTAATATTGATGCATTCTATTCTAGGCAACCCACCATATATATATATATATATATATATATATATATATAAATATATATAATATATATATATATATATATATATATATATATATATATATATGGTTGGGTTAGAATTTAAAGATGGTGATTATCTGTCCATATCAATCAAAAATCGATATTTAAATCTAAATAACTCACATATATATAAGGAATCCATCTTAAAAATAAATAATGTTTATAACAAACAACAAAAACAGCTGTACTAAAATTTTGCATTTAAATATCATTAACAATTCAAACTATGATATAGTCACCTAAAATTATTGTTAGGTAAATTAGTAATTTTACTTCACCGGGATTAATTATGAAGTTTTTTTTTTTAAATTTCCACCTGTGGGCAGCGACCAACTTATTATTCAATTTTCCAACACTTTCTGAGAAATATCCTTAGCAACATTGATATTTTAATAAAAAATAAGACGATTTTTTTTAAGTTTCTTAGTAATATATATATATATATATATATATATATATATATATATATATATATATATATATATATATATATATATTATCAGAAATTATAGATCTTGTTTCATATAGGTACTTTTTTTTCTGTAAATATTAAATAAAATGTAGACTTGGTAAAGTCGATTAACTAAAATAATATTGTTACAGCAGTATTTTTTTTCAAAATGAAAGTAAAACTTCAAACAATTTATTACATAGTAACAAAACTTTTGGGGATAAATTCCATTTATTTGTGTTCCTTAATTTTTTGTTATTTACTTTTGAACTGACAAGGAGCGATCACGACCTTGTTATCACCGATTTTGATGAGACTTAATAATTATACCGACTAAGGTCATCAAAAGAAATCCCCAAAAGTGTTAATCGCTCATTTGTTTTTTGTGAACAAATTTTTAAAGTCGAACTCGTTATACGCTGACAAGTGAGATACGCTTTTAGAAGCCCTTTCACATTTGTCGCGTAGCGCATATGGGTAAGCGGGTTCGAACCCCGCTCGATGCAAAACTTTTTCTTACGATTTCAAAAAATAATTAACATAAGTTTTTCTGATTATTATTAATTATTCCTTGTAATTTTTATACACGAACTCTAAAATACATACATACATAATAACAATAAGTGACGAAAAAACGTTTCTCTACACCCTTGAATGGTTTTGTTTTTCGATTAAAAATAATTGATTTGGAGATTTTTCGATTACTAGTTTTTGTATAAGTTTCAGTTTTCATTATTTGTTTCCCAAAAATTAACACAAATTGTTTAAAAAAAAACAATTCTGAAACTGCAAATGGAGGTAATGAGAGAATTATTTTAAAAAAGCACTTAATGTATTTGTTTTAAATGATATTTCTAGATATAGAATATTAAAAAACAAGATCTGAAATTGGTACCATTTTGTGACAAGTTGTAAAAGAAAATAATAATTTTTTTCTTGTTTGCAGGTATGGAACCACCAGAGAACAGCTTAGAAAGTCCTGTTAAATTAATTTCGGTAAGGTTTCCAAAGGAAGAGCCGTGGAACAAAGTCAAAATACTACAGAATAGTTTTTTAAAGGCTATTATAACGTACTAAAACAACAGTTGCTAATAAATACTTATTTTTAATTGTATTTTAAGGAAATGCTGTCAAGCAACTGCTTGGTTTTGTGTGATAAAAATACGCCGGTTTCTCCGAGTTGTGAATTTCAACTTTTGATGAATTTATAAATAAAGAAATTTTAAGGATTATGTTAAAACAAAATTTAAAAAAAGTGATATAAATACATAAACCAAGTTTTGTTCTTCTATTTTTCTGAGGCAAAATGTGAAATTTGTAATTTTTGCATTTTTATACTTTATACATTTTTTTAAAGTCTAGTTTCTGTCAATTCTTACACGAAACTAGCCTAAAATGTGGTTGTCGGTTATGTACGGTCTTAATTTTTATTTCTTGGTACGATGTTTCGATTAGGTTGTATCTCTAATCATTATCAAGTACAAATTGAGTGTTTATTTTAATGTAAAAAAAAGTAGTGGTTGTGAATATAAGTTGGATTTCCACTGTCTTTATTTTTTGTTAAATATCATGACTAGTTATCTCTGAACTAACCTGAACTATTTATACCAAAAGTAAATGCAGTGGAGTGGGACCAAGATGAATATAATAATGACTCTTACGCTACGGTCTCATTGATGCTGCATTTTTAGTTTACAATTACTAAGAAGTAGTTTTCACACTTCTCTTATATTTAAAAACGGTTTACTAAAGAAATTCGTGTTCTGATGTATAAACGCGTCTTCTCCAGTGTTGTACTCGATGTAGGATTCTAGCTTCAGCCCATTTCGTATGATGTCCATGAGTTGACGGGGTATCAGATTTTTCTGTTTCTCCACGAGATTTTTTCTTCCGGTATTCTTTGATGTTTTATTACGAAGATAAAATATCAAGTTTTAATTTTTTAAATGGATATATATATATATATATATATATATATATATATATATATATATATATTACAAAAAAAAAATTAAAAGTGGGGATATATCCCAAAATATCGAAAAGAGTTATTAGAAAAAGTTGTTTTAAATGCAATTTTTAGCCTAAATGCAAAATTTCAGCTGTATAAAATAATTTAAGTTTTTTGTAAATTGCACAACTGTTGCAAAATAAGGCTCAACGCAATCTACATGAAACTTATTAGTTTTGACAATGCTTTATCCCAGACATATTTTGTTTAAAGTAGCGCCATATTAAATGAGTGTTTTCCTACAAAATCCAAATAGGGCTATTAAAATTTGGTCACATGTGATGCAAAGTTTATTTGTTTTTGACCCTGTATAAGGTAACTTCATAAAATAACTATTTTTGAAAACATCGTTTGTGTTTAAAAGTAACACACATTATAATTAAGACAAAGAGGAATACAGTGTCATCTGTAACATCTGCATTAGGTAGAAAATAAATTTTTATTTAACTTTACGTAAAGTTTATCTAGTTTGAACGATTTGATTTAAAACGTCATTATTAAAATTTGTTATGAAGCTATCTTATTAAAAATGTTAAAATAGTCTTTTGTTATTTAAGTGCCGTTTCCAAAAAAATAATTAATATTGTACCTTACGATGATGCATCAAAAACAAGTTGGCCGCAAAACAAATGATAAAAAATATCATCAAACCCTTGTTTAATAATGACAGTTAAATCGCTTTCTGTTTGTCATAGTGACTTCTAATTAATACTGCATATTAAATTTAAAAAAATGTAGGAAAAAATTGAAATTGTATTAATATGTGGTGAAAACACAAGTGATCGTGTAGCACCCAACATTTTTAATGAAAGGCATCCAGGCAAAAATGAGCAACAATCTACTATAAGTAGGGTTATGGCGAAATTTAAATCAACTGGATCGGTGGAAAGTTTATTTAAAAAACCTCACATCGTGAAGAAGTCCAATTAAATGTGTGCCCAGATGTTGTGGAACATGGTCAAACTAGTGTTTCTTACAGAAGTGACGTTCAAAGAGAGAGTCTAAGGAAGATTTCGAACAAAAATAAATTTAAACCTTATACACCGGAATTTATAAATACACTTAAGGAACAAGATTTTGACATACATTTGGAATTCTCTTTTTGGTACCAGGGGGAAAAAGAAGAAGATATGTCCCTACCTTTTTACGTCTTATGGATCTACGAGTCCACGTTCACTTCAAACGACGTTGTTAGTTCTCAAAATTGTAGATGGTGGGCTCAAAAAAATCCAAATTTTATAATAAAATGCAGAGACCAGTATTCTTTTAAAACAAATGTATAATGCGGTGTTTTAAACGATCAAGTTGATGATCCTTATTTTATTAGAGGTCATTTAAATTCTGAAGAATACGCTTCCTTAACACCGAGATCATTGAAGTTTTGGATAATATGCCTATTGAAAAGAGGCATAATCTGTGGTACCAGTGTGACGCGGCTCCCATCCACAATACAAGACCGGTTCAAAAATGCCTCTTGGAAATATTTAGGGGCAAAGTAATTGGGCGTAGTATGGAGAAGTACTGGCCGGCTAGGTCTCGGGATTTAACCCCACTTGATTTTTTCTTGTGGAGTTACCTAAAACAAAAAGTTTACAAACAAAGACCTTTCCATATTGTTGATCATTTGGCGGCAAAGGGGATTCGAAACTGTATTTTAAAAATAAGGCCCTTTAGTATCAGAAACGTCAAGAAGAACAATTGTTTGTATTGAACGCAATGGAAGACACACAGAAATGCAATTTTAAATTTTGAGTTTTTGAATTGTTTTTAATTTAATATTCAAATAGCAAAAAATAGTTTGTTATCAATTAAAAAAGTGGAATTTCAAATGAGTTTAATTTTTATATTATGATTTTTTTTATTAGAAAATTAGAGTCTTTTCAATTAAACTATTTTTTTTAAATATTAATGTGTATTACTTTTAGACACAAACTACGTTTTCAAAAATAGTTATTTTATGAAGTTACCTTATACAGGGTCAAAAACAAATGAACTTTGCATCACATGTGACCAAATTTTAATAGCCCTATTTGGATTTTATAGCAAAACACACATTTAATATGGCGCTAGTTTAAAGAAAATATATCAGGAATGAAGCATTGTCAAAACTAAGACATTTTATGTAGGTTGCGTTGAGTCTTATTTTGCAACAGTGGTGCAATTTACAAAAAATGGGCAAAAAAATTAAATTATCTTATACACTTGAAAAATTGCATTTAGAAAAACTTTTTCTAATAACTTTTTTCGATATTTTGAGTTATAATTTTTTTTTCGGATTGATATTTGTTTTTTTGGTTAATTTTCATCTCGGTCGAAGCAGAAATTATTGCCAAAGACAAATTTCGAATAAAGCTATTATAAAAAGAAATCCCATATGATGCGAACTATACTGGTATATATATATATATATATATATATATATATATATATATATATATATATATATATGTAAATAATTTTTGACTTGATTTTTTTCTTATGTAGGTGTAGAAATTGACCTAAAACGCTGGAAATTTCAAGAGCGTAATAACCCTTTAATAACACTAGTAAATCCCACTGAAATTTTCACATTTTACTCGTAATTCACCAATTCCACTCCAAGGCCAACCATAATAGTTTTAATAGCAGTGTAAACAGCACGTGTTGCAAACTCCTGAGAGCAGGTTCGGCTCGTACTTCGACGAGGCTCCCATTATGAGAAATCTTAATTTAGATCGTAATTCAGATACGAGAGCGGAGGCAGTCGCGCTATCCGAGCTGCGGCGGCAAACTTTCGACCGCCATAATGGAAATAATGGAATAATGTTTGCAGGGTTGTTTTTGATATCAGGCTTGATTAAATACTGCAGTGTATTGGATGGAAACATTAGGAAGATAGACAGAACGAAATTTCAGATATAAAAACGAAAAAAAAAGAGAACGGTCGTACTAACGACCGTGTTTAAATCAAATTTATCTTTAAACATTTCCAAAATTGCAATGAATAAACCTTTATTGTTATTTATTTGATTTTTTTGTATATATTAGAACTTTTATTTGTAGTAGAGGGCAGTGGTGGCTGATGCGTTAAAAAAGTAGGGGTATTTCTTGACCATTTCATTTAGATTTTGTGACAATATTTATGGGCTTTCGGTTAGGTATATGTCTATCATTTAAGGCCGTATTCTTAACGTTTGCTCCTCTTAAAACATTAAAAAGGGCAAAAACATTAAATGTAAAAGATGTAAACAAATCAATGTGGAGAAAAAGTTAGGTTAAACGTTATATATCGTCACTGTACCTTTTCTCTGTACTCTCCTGGGGCCTGCTTGTAATTTATTATTGGGATAGTGTAGTTCTTGAGCCAATATTTATTCTTTTTCAGAGGAAATGTGTATTATTTTCCGGCTTTGTTATAACATTTTTCGTGACGTTAGAACTGTCATTGGCCGAGGTTTATTTTAGTTGTAAGGCCGTCTGACGTAGCTTTCACGTCACAGGTTGAATATTGCTTTCCTAGAGAAATCCCGTGGGATGAGGAATGTAACCACGAACTTGAGATATAAAAGTGGACTGCTCATGAAAATAATTTTTGACCCCCCCTTATTGGTCGCCATTCGGTGCAATGATTTGTATGGCAACATTGAATTCCCTTCTAGTTTCTTACATTGACGTGAATGTGTCGTGTATGAATGTCAATTCTATTATTCTAACTAACAGGTTTAGAAAATAACTATCTCTTTCTATACTATATCTTAAACAATAAATTGCTCTTCCTTGTTTTACTTTACAGGTTAATCGAGTATATTCAATAAAAAAAGACCAGAGCTCCTATTCTGTAAGCATATTTTTTGACATTCTCTTTCCTTATCTCTTTTAGGACAATGATATACTTATGTGTTAATACAGACTGAACAAAGATAGAAGATCCTTATTATGACATTCTCTTTACTCTTATAGAATCGCAGCCCAGGATAATTGTTTCTGTAAAACAATATTTAACTTGATTTCTACTTTTAGTTTCCTCAAAATTATAATTTTTCTGTTTAAAGCAACTCCAATAAAGTAAATTTTTTTAACTTCTTTGGAACAGCGTAAATATGCAACAATTTTATTATTTTTAGATAACAAGCATGAAATGTCAGTTCTTATAAATAAATGAAAATGCTTTTTCTATGACTGTTTACATATTTTATTTTTTACAATTAAACTGTTATGTAGCAAAATAGCTAAAATGTGAAATTTGCGCCGAAAACAAATCGAGACTAATTTTTTTTTTGAAATATCTGTTTTAGAAACATCCTTATTCGGACGTAGAGTATAAAAAGTTGAAAAAAAGTATTAAGGCATTTATTTTTAAAAATTTTATATCATGAATTAATATACTATATTGTTTAATGTAAGGTATCGAAATGTCCACATAATCTATTGCAAAGTAAGATAGTTTCATCATTTAAAAATAGCTTCGATTAGGTCTTTGTTAAAATTATTTTCTCCTCGATGCTTTTAGGGAACTAGTATGTTAGGTATTTATATAGGGTTAACAACATTCATAATAACGTTGATATTTCCTTCATAAAAACGGAGCTTTAATTTAAATGAAGTAAAGTAACATTATGTACTAAACCATTTTTATAAAAAAAAAATAGACTCTAAAGGGGATAGTGTTAAAGTAGTTTATATTTAATTGTAAATAAAACAATATTTATTAAGACACTTTAAATATAAAGAAGCTTGTAAATACAAGAGAATTCTTACATTAATACAATCATTTTTAATCTAAATATATACATAAAGATTTACTAGCAACTTTTAATTTTTACACTAGGTCAAACTTTCAATTTACTTAACTGTTTAAGGATCTGGAATTGACCTTTCCTAGAGTTGAATTTTTGAAATGGTAATCAATCGCAGCTTCTCACTACTTTGACAAAGGATTTTCATGACACAAATTTCCTATCTGAGCTAAAATCAAGAATTTTTGTTTTATTAATTAATAACATATTCAAACAAAAGGTTATTATTTTATTTTTAGACAAAACAAATACATAAAAGTAAAATTTATGTAATTTCCAAACATGCTTAATAATATTGAAAAATTTCATATTATTTGCAATCATTTATTTCTATTTTAATATGGCATATTGGTTTTTAAACATATAATCATTTTAAATTTTAACACCATACCAGTTTCGATATTCAGCTTTATATGTCAGTGGAACATTAACTTTATGGTAAAACGATATTGTTGTTGGTTAATGCACACCTAATTCAGGGCTTTTTTTGTAGAGCCAGTGTATGTTATTAAGTCTACGTTTAGTTGCTTCAAGATGTTTACATCAAACAGTGCTTCGTAGTTTTTTTCAGGCAGTTTATTTGTAAGAAGCACAACACAAACTTTTTGCTCATCTTCTTGTATAAAACAATTTCCAGGAAAATGCTCTGAACAGAGTTACTTACCTGATGTATAAAAGAATTATGATCATGACCAATTTGCTTCAGCTCTTGAATTTGAAGATTCTTTTCTCTTAGAAAACTAAAATATTGATAGCATTTATTAATTATCATATATCATATCCATAAGATTAAACTTGTTACCCTTAGATTTACAATTTGATTCTAAGGTAAAATTTTATGTAATTATTATTGAATGCTTTATAACTTACCAATTAAATAAATTCCAATTTGCCAGATGAGGTATTTGCACGTCTTACGATGAAGAATCACATTTTTTAAAATACAAATTCCTGTTTGAAATTTTCAGGAAAACGTTACATAAAATGTGATAAAATCCATAAAACAGCAAAATCAAAAATAAATTTTTGTCAAAATAAAAAGTATTCAGTCAATGTCAAAAATACACTTTCACCAATATCATAAAAACTTAGGGAATTCATTGTTGTCAAAGCAATTATTTGCACCAAATGGCACGAAGCACGGTGGGGCCATTTTTTTTATAAGGGAGATATGGAACACGAGCAGTCTAGTTTTATATCTCAAATTCGTGCTTTCACGTCACAGGTTGAATATTGCTTTCCTAGAGAAATCCCGTGGGATGAGGAATGTAACAGAGTGTTGGAAAGGGGGAATGTTAGTTATTCTGTACTGTGTATTTTTCTGCACTATTTGTTGGTTCAAGAAATGCACAAATTTGGGCAGCTGTTGTGTATGATTGGTTGCATATCGTTGGCGGGGATATGTCAATATTAGTCCCAAGTTATTTTACAGACATGTGCAAAATCCTGTCATTTTTTGTGTAAGGCATTTTGTTTAAAAGTGATTTGGGGCAGAAAATCATTCTTTTTCTAAAGTGACCGTTGGAAACATTACGGTGCGTGAGCCACTAAGACACTTTCTGGAAATTTTATTCCACCTGAAAAAGGGAGTAAGTGTATCTTTTGGCCCTGTAATAATTCCTAGTATTTTGTGGGTTTAAAAGCAGTTTTAGTATGGTTGGATTGTGACTAGCTGCAGTGTAATCTAGGGATTATTAACCCATTGTGGGGATCATTTTAGGAAGAAGCACGTTGCCGTGGAATAACGAAAAACCCTCCAGCTAAGAGGTTTTTTTCCTACTACATTGCGTTTGATTCATGTGGTAGCGTACGTGCGCGACGTTTAGCACCGCCCCTTTAGAGAGCGAAAGTCTGTATCCTTATATATCTGCGTCTCTGTCATACCAAGTACAGTGGGACCCGCATTGGGGGCAGTGGTCGCCCCAAAATAAGTATACGTGCTTAAAAAATACCAGTAATTCATAACACTTTCTTGGATAGTAATTTGAAGGGTCTTACCTGGTATACATTATATTAAGAAGAAAGTAAAATATACCTGGTGGTTCAATAATTATGTGTAAAAAAACTTGATTCCATTACGGTTCTTTGGGAGCCCATATCTACGAAAAAAGTTGTAGTATTCCTTTCACGTGTTTTTTTTTTCATATCCGGGAGATTTCCCACATTTTTCTGGACACCCTGTATAATCACAGTATCTAATATTGTTGTTTAAATAATCTTAATGCGTTTTATTCTTGAAGTATGGCATATTTTGTAAAAATCATGAACATTTAAGAAAACTACATGCTCGTCATTTTTACGCGACACCAACCATCAAGACCACGATCCATCAGTTCGCCTCGCATCCCAAACAGCACAAATACGTCCCAAAGACGTCCATAAAACGTTTGATCTCAACATTCAGGACGTCTTATGGATGCCCATTAAAGTCGAATGGCGTCCATAAGACGTTGTGTAGACGTCTTATGTTACAAAAGGTAACGTCTTTAAGACATTTGCTTACAACGTCTTATGGACGTCCTTTCCCAACATATTCCACCATTAAAATTATGTACATTAAAAAGGGTCCCTTTAATTTTTTTGTTTGTCTTGTTTACAAAGTCAAACCGTGATTATCCAAAAGACCAAGAAATAACTTTAATTAAGAAAAAATCAAGAGCAAAATATACACTACCATTTTAAATAACTACAAGTTCCGCATGAATAATTTGCTTTAAAAAATATGTTCAACATAATCTCTTTATACAAAAAAAATACATAACTTAAGCATAATGTAAACTTTTTCTAATTTGAAATTTAAGAAGTGAGGTAGAAGAGCAAATATTTTCAGAACTACTACTGTTCGAACTATAAGTGAACCTATCAAATTTAAGCCTTAGTTTATCCCTTCGATATAATAACTCTAAAAGGGAGATTATCAACAAAATAAAAGTTTATTAAAATAAAAAGTACACAAATCTTTAAATAGTTTTAAAAACAAGAATTTTTATTTAGTCGAATAACAAATCTGGTCTGATGCCCTTTTCAGCCATGTTTGGATTGAAATTTCCTCATTCTTCCGACTTTTTGCCAGTCCTGTTGTCTCTGTAAATCCTAATAACAAACTGATTTTAATTTTATAGGATAAAGTTTATCATTTGTGGGAGTAAATTTTTTGATATTTTTGCGAATTTTTATAATTGTCCTCTACTATAGAATCGTGACTTATGCTATTTCAATGTTAATATGTATAATGAAAGACAGAACTTACTCATAATAAGTCTCGCCAAGTTGGAATCGTAGAACTTTCTCTTTCCTTTTCGTACTAATCAACTGTACATGGTAATTTTACAAGCTCGCTTTACAAAGTCATTAATGCTCCCTACTCCCAGTTTTGAAATTTCTAAAACCTTAAACAAAATTACTTCTTGTAATTAACAAAACTCTATTTTCTATGTTCTTTAAATATAAACCAATCATCAGGAACAAATTAAATCTTACAGGTTTCATTAGTGGAGCACTCCATAAACAAACATTTCGCCTTCCACTTCATTAGTAATATTTCTTGTAATATTTAGGACCGGGTCTGGATGAGCTGTGCAAGCCTTTTTTGCACAGATATTTTTGAAAGTTTCATTTCATATTTCTAGTAACATAGAGTTACTACAAAAATATAAGCAGTAAAGCATTCGGAAATTTCCTGTAACAACCAATAAATAACGTTACTGTTTTTCCTAAGTACATATGATTCTCAATCTTACCTTAAGTATTACATAAACACGAATAAAAAAGATTTTCAGAGGCACATAGATAAATCAACTATTTTCATAAAATTCTTTCAAAAGCTAAATTTTCACAGTCGGCACCCCAACAATATTAAAAATGAATAACGACATGACAAAACACAAATACAAAACTGAAAAATGACAATTGACAGAAACAAAAGGCGGGTTTTTTTAAAGTTATAGTTTCGCTGGCATCATATTTATGTGTGTCATTGTTATCGGTACATCAAACAGTCTGTGACAAAAAGCACTAAAGTATTGATAAAAAAGATCATGCAAAAGTTCTATTAACCAAGGTCGTAGTGAGGCTACTAAAAATTTGTCGTTCAATCAAAAATTTTAACCTCAGCTTGTATTCAGCTGAGCTCTGTGCGGCGTTGCAAACTTATTTATTACCCAACTGCGACAAAATCCATAGGGAAGGAAATGCTTTTTAGTTTTTATCAACTAAATTATTCACAACTGTATTCATTTTCATATAAAATGTAGTATGTAGACTTTTAAAAGATATCTTAAAGACGTTGTATATAGACGTCTTATGAACGTCTATAAGACGCCTTATTTATGTCTTAAGACGTTCAGACATAATCTGGATATAAAAATGACGTCTAGTGCTGTGTGGGATGCCTCACATCAAACAAGTATCCTAAAGGCTATTAGACTGCACTGGTTTCCTAATTAGTGCGCCAACTGAGTAAGGGAGATAAGCATCGCCTGATAATCCAAATTATGTTCCTTATTGCCCCCAAATGATATCACACCACAGTGAATTCAGCGCGTAACTCAGTTAAGACTCCTGAAAACCGAATGATCTAATGTGCATTATATCCTTTATTTTATAGCATATAATATTTAGTCATCACCAAGCAAATTCTTTTCTTGTTAATTAATTCCGTTTCTTTTGAAATTAGGTCAGGTAATTTTATATATTGGAACCTTAGGTGTGGGAGGAAAAATGTGCAAGGCGTACCTCCAACTAATACCGTATTTACAGGGCAGATAACAAAATCTAAAAAGAATTAGAACAACGTTTAACAACAATAAACCATTACTTCCAATTTCGACATTTCTTGTTGTCTATCTAGGTTATCTAAATTGTACGGCAGTCTAGTAGAGAGGAACGAGGTAATAAAAATGGTGTAAGGCATCTTGTATTCTACTGTGGTTAAATAAAACTGTCGTAAATTAATTATAAATTTGGCCTTGTATTATAGTGTACTCTTATATAAACCAATTTAAAATTGAAAACTGAAAGCCCTTTGGATGCTATAATCTCGGTAAACGGTTATTCTTTAAGAAAAGGTGCCATGATGGAATGACCAGGTTATTTATTCTTAATTAAATATTAATATATCATGCACTGATAAAACTATCGGCATGTAGGGGAATGTGGTGTAAGATGGCACAGATTTTGAAAAAAAATATTGTAGGAAAACACGTAATTAAATTAAAATAATAGTCATTATTAAAAAGTAATTGATTATTAGTAAATAAGCAAGCTAAAAGTTTAACAAAAACTATAATTTCTTCTAAAAATAAACGAGGTAATAAAAATGGTGTAAGGCATCTTGTATTATACTGTGGTTAAATAAAACTGTCGTAAATTAATTATAAATTTGGCCTTGTATTATAGTGTACTCTTATATAAACTAATTTAAAATTGAAAACTGAAAGCCCTGTGGATGCTATAATCTCGGTAAACGGTTATTCTTTAAGAAAAGGTGCCATGATGGAATGACCAGGTTATTTATCCTTAATTAAATATTAATATATCATGCACTGATAAAACTACTGGCATGTAGGGGAATGTGGTGTGAGATGGCACAGATTTTGAAAAAAAAATATTGTAGGAAAACACGTAATTAAAATAAAATAATAGTCATTATTAAAAAATAATTTATTATTAGTAAATAAACAAGCTAAAAGTTGAACAAAAACTATAATTTCTTCTAAAAATAATCAAAAATCCATCTCACCTAACCCCTATGGCTAAGATGACATATCGCCTATAGGTAAGATGGTATACACTACTCTTGATATGCCCAGATGGATTTCAAAGCAAACACAAGTCATTATTTATCATATTTAGTAAGTAGGGTTACTTACAAATATAACACAAATAACGCATTTTGCATTCCGCGTGGCACCATTGACGGAAGATAGCATTGTCCAACATTAACAGTTCTTTCTCTTCACTAGAAGCTACCAACACGACCCTATTTTTAACTTGTTGAGCAGATTTCCTTAAATCTGAAGCTGTCTTTTTCAGCAACAATATCTCTCAGTTGTGTTATTTCTGGAGATGCATTCGACATTCCGAATTTGCCCTTTTTATGGTTTATTCGTTTTATTTGTGCAGATTTGAGCAATAGAGAATTATCTGTTATAGTTGGACTTGGCTCAGTTTGATTGTTGTACTGAGAGACTCTAAAAAGTTGTTTGACTGGAAGCCATCGGGCTCAGAAACCCCGCCTCGGCTTGATTGTTCTACTGAGAACTCGGAGGATTTGAACTTTGTACTGCCTAAATTTGTTCTTTCGACTGGAAGCTTGTAAGTTCTGTCTATTCTGTCTCGGACTGATCGTCCGACTGGGAGATCAGAGCACCTAAAGGTTGCGTCTCATCATAGTCATCCGGCAGGATAGGGACAGAAGAATATCCAAGATCATTATCTGTGACATATGCAGGCGCAAACATCCACTCAGGGAAAATTTTCTCATTAAAGGAAAAGTATCACTCGCAGCAAATCCATTTTGACCATTGTGAACTGTGGCTGCTCGAAGATAAGCTTGCTTAGTCACCTGGAAATGTTTGACAATTCTTTCTGGATGGTGCTTTGGCCAAATACGGAGCTCTTGATTGTAGAATGTGTTAAGCGGATCAAGAAGCTGACGTATTTTATGGGCGTAGTCAGGGGGGCCACTAACTTCGGATACTTCTTTAATTTTACTGGAAAAAGAAAAGCTCATTGACTTATCGTCTCACAATTCTTTAAAAATTGTTTTTAAAGATTACCCTTTAATTAATTTTTGGCTCACTGTAAGAAATGCGTGTCCTGTTTTGGCAGAAAACACTATTAAAATTTTATTGACCTTTTGTACAACATGAAAAAAGGATTTCCGATATACACTTACCTCAAAGATAAATACAGGAACAGGTTAAATACAGAACCTAATATAAGATTCAAACTTTTAGACATTGAACCAAATTTTTAGTTTCTTTGTTCCACCTAACAGGCAAAATTATCCCATTGAAGGTATTTTTCAAGTTCTGCGTTATTGTATTCATTTTGTATTAATTCTTTTTTGTTAAGTTAAGCCATCACTTTAGTTTTAATAATGTTTTTCGTAATGAACTGTTATTCAATATGGAAAATATATTTTAATAACCCAATTTTACTGTACCTAATGACTATACAGGAGGTTCGCCAATTTATCTCCCTTTTTAGAAGGGGTTCGAAAGAAGGAAAAAGTTGGAAATCGCTGATCTAGAAGCTACATAAATTTAATTAATTCATCATAATCATAACACTTGGCTCTAAAAAAATACATTCACAAACCTACCTGACACCTCATGAAGTATACTAGTAATCTTGGTTATTCTTTTATGAAAAAACATATTCTCGTGAAGCAATTTTACACAAACAAACGTGATATCTCCTTGAAGCTGCGTTATCGCGTACCAGTGATCAGCAGGTAGCGACGTATTGGCGTTAATGATCTATTCTTGAAGGTAATGACGCAACTTGACTGCGAATTGTGGGGATTTACTTACTATGCTCTCTCAGACACATTCCCCTACTATCTTTTTATCTAATAAATAAACACGTGGTCCGGAGATTGCTTTTTCTCTCAGAATTTGCATATCCTAAGAAAAACTGACTAAAATTGGAAGCATAGGCGTATCAAGTTAATAAAATCAAATCAACGCGTCCATAGCCGCAGGCAACAGCTAGAAATAAATATTGTCTATTATTTTCACGAATATATCTTATTAATAGTTGCTAAACTTACATAAGAGACCGGTTTATCGTGTTCTTTTTTAACCGGCTTCCTACTAAGTTGAACTTTACTAGTACTTATCTTGGGACACCGAGCAGTGCCGGATCTAGGTCGAATTTCGCCCGGAGCCAATCGGAATGTAATTTTTCGGAAAATGTTTTTAAAAATATTCTCTGATTCACTAACATGGCCTTAGATGACAATAAAGAGTCTAAATTGACAAATCTCTCAATAAATTAACTAAGAATCAAACCTTAAAAACGCAATAATGGAAATTTGGATATTATTTTCTAGGTTTTCTTTATGAATTATAGACCATCATAAGCAAACAAGACTAATCAACGAGATGATGTAACTTTTGGTTTTTAAGGAATCGTTCGTAGTAAGTTTTAAGGATGTTTTGTGTATGAAACGTCGAAGTATGATGATTTAGTATGTGAAAAACGACCTTGAATTTTTTCAATATTTTATAGGGGGGATTTTTGCGAAAAAAATAACTCTATAAGTAGCCCCTAATTATATTGATTTTTTAAAATACTCCATGTTCAGGACATGAAAAAGTGTATAATTGTAAATACATTGTAAAAAGGAAATGCATTTAATGTAATGCATTAATTTTAATAATTTACATAAATCCAAATCAAATTTAATGTCATCATACATTAAATTTAAAGTTTGATCATTACTTTTTAAGGCGATTATGTGTGCACTGTTAAAACTAACCTTAAATTTAATGTATGTTCCTTAATCAAATTTAATGATTTTGTACTTTAAAAGTCACATGTACTTTGAAATTACAGCGTTGTACATTAAATTTAATTGAATGTTACCTTAAATCTCAGTAAAGTAACTGAAAACATACCAAATTTAATGTATAATTACATTAGATTTAATGTAAAACTTAATTTAGTTAAATTTAAAGCATTAACATTAAATAAATTTAATAAACGGTTCATGAAATTTGCTTTCAGCAAGTAAATGTAAATTATTCACGATTTTTGGTACAAAATTATTAAATTTAATGTAGAATGTACCTTAAATTTGCATTAAATTTAAGATTTTTTTTAACAGTGTTCTATGACTTTTAACTTTATGTTGGTTTTTCCAATAACTCCATTTGAAAATTTGATGAATGAATGGACAAAAGGTGGTGAAATCCAAGCAGCCTAATGGCATCCAGTGACAAAATTGAATATCCGAAATATCTTTGCCTCAGTTCGTTCAGTGCTAGGAACTCTTTCAAGACATGACGAATAGTTTTAACTTACTCCAAACACCACCTGCACATCGGGTCTTCTACGACACCAATCTTATGAAGAACGGTCACTCAGGTGACGATGTCCTGTCAACAGTGTCATCAACAATGATTTAATATGCTTTTTCTTACTTTACCGCATATTTTGGAAAGAAACATGTGCTTAAACTTTTAGTTTTAATACTTTTTTTATGTTCTGCCACGACGAATGAGAAATTGGACAACACCGCCTGTTTAGATCATTCTCAAAGATTTTTTATACAGGGTGTCTCAAAAGAAAGTTCACATTTAAAAAATCGATTTAAAAAAAAGTCAGGACTTTATTGAAAAAATGTTTATTACATATTAAAATACATTGTTTGGGAATTTATTTTTTAAAAATGATATCGTCCAAATGTAATCCGTTGCGCTCACGGCATTCACTTAATCGAGCACTAAAATTGCCCATGACGGCTCGGCAGGTATTCTCCGTGATGTCTGCCATTTCGTTGCGGATATTTTCTTTTAATTGTGCCAGGGAAGTCGGTTTGTTGGCGTAAACTTTTGATTTGACATAACCCCATAGGAAAAAGTCCATGGGTGATAAATCAGGACTGCGTGGAGGCCAACTTATGTCACCTTTCTTTGAGGTCAATTTGCCAGGAAAAATTTCACGCACTCGTGGCAGAGACATGTTGGACGTGTGTGAAGTTGCTCCGTCTTGCTGGAACCATGTTCTTTGGTTATAGCCAGGAAAATTTTGCAGTTCAGGCACGAAGAAGTCGTCTAACATCTCCACATACCGCTCTGGAGTCACTGTTACTGTGCGTTCCCGTTCATCTTCAAAAAAGTACGAGCCGATAATTCCTCGCGCCGACATCGCAGCCCATACAGTCACTTTCGGCGAATGTAGAGGTTTCTAATGTTTGTGTTTTGGATTGTTTGTACTCCAATAGCGGCAATTTTGCTTGTTTACATGACCATTAAGATGAAAATGGGCTTCATCCGAAAAGAAGATGTTGGTAAACGTTGAAAAGCGTTCAGTCATCTGGTTTACGAAGTCAAGCCTCTGACCAGCATCCTGAAGCTTCAATTCTTGCACCAACTGAATTTTATAGGGGTTCAGCTTTAAATCTTTGTGTAAAATGCGGAATAATGATGACCTATGCACATTTAAAGCAACAGCACGCTTACGAATCGAAACGTTTGGGTCGTCACGAACAGACTGAGTAACACTCTCTACGTTTTCGACCGTTCTCGAAGACCTCGGACGCCCGGATTTTGGTTTATCTAGTGTTGAACCGGTCTCTTTAAACTTCTGGACCCATTTTCCAATAAGCCGAGCGCTTGGCGCATCATTTAAGTGACGAATATGTCGAAAATTGCAGAATTTTCTACGCGCTACAGTCGCCGAATTACCGTTTTTGTAAAACTCACGTACGCACAAAGCACGGTCCGCTCCCGAGAAACGCTCCATAGCGACTAAATTCCCAAGAGCCAGGCTACCGATTGACATACCCCTCGCGCCGCTCGGAATAGTTGCGTTCACGCAATAAGCAAAACAAATGTGTACTTTCTTTTGAGACACCCTGTACAAATATGCCTTTCCGTCGGACCGTCGACATAGTTCGCGGAGATTCGTTAAGAAAGAAACAAGCACCATTGATAAACAACGCATTGAGAGATGTCAGGAAAACCAAAATTTTAACATAAGTTCGCAAGCAAAAAATTTCCAACATGTATGTACTGTTGCCAAACTTCATTAAATAGGTATAAAAATAATTTTTAAAAACGTTTTATATTTTAATAGTACAACTCGAAATATCATTTCCTTGGGATATTTTATGTTATTTTAATCATTTGAGAGATGTTAAAAACATATTTTTTTCTCTAAAGTTTGCATCACTGTGATCTTTTCATGCTTCCTCTGTCCCAGCACCCCCTCTAGCACACCACTGAACATCCTTAATTGGTGTCAAATCTTTGTGAAGATTTTTAATGCAATTATTAACGTTAATGAAGTGAACTGTAACATCTCTATTCGTATTCATTTCATCGTATAGAATTCTGAAACCATTACTGAATTCTCCGGCTCATTTACATCACAGTTTAGCTCTAGGAAACCTACATAAAGCAAGGAAAAGCAATAAATAATGTCCTTGAGTGAGATTTAGTTTCACCTATTATTAAACCACAAGTCTATTAATCTTTGTTACGTGTCTACGGTCTATGGAGTACTGTTTAAAAATGATAGATTCTCGGAAAGCGGTTTTGCAACGGTACAGGTTAATCATTTTTTACGGACTTCGTGGATTGGGCGGTGTGACGGGCACTATTTCATGTTGAATGTGTTTCGTGTTTTTCATTAGACTGATTTCATAGAAATTCGAGGAAAGTATTTCAGGTTTTTAACCTACAAACCATCATTTAAGTCAGGATTATTTATGTGGTAAAGCCCGAGCATTAAAGCATACTTTTATCAAATATTTTTCTTTCAGCATCCATTCAAACCCATCAGTTTATTTAAACGGCATATTTTTAATTGGTACTGTCAAATTTATATATATATATATATATATATATATATATATATATATATATATATATATATATATATATATATATATATATATATATATATATACAGGGTGATTCAAAAATCGATCACGAAACTTAAGGGGGTGATTCTACTTGACAAAATAAGGGTAGAGCTTCATATAATTTTTTTTCAAAATGTCATTCGTTTTCGAGTTACAAGCCGTCCAAGTTCAAGTTTTTATTTTTTGTTTTTTTAATTACTCGCTTACAGGAAAACCGATTTGACTAATATTTGAAAGATAGGCTAAGTCTTCTGCGCTTCATCATTTTAGTAACAATTCACATTGATTGTTTGCCGCTAGAGGGCACTTTACCTACATTGAAAATTGTTTTTTTGTCATAATTTTTTAGTGTTGACAGCTACAGTAGTTTTTGGCATAATTTCTGAAAGACTGATGCCAGGCCTTTAAAAAAGGTGCTCTTTATTTACATCGCTAAACCCAACGGTTTAGACGTAAATCACCCTTAAAAATTAAGTGGTAAATTTACTTTTCTCATTTCATTACCACCAGCTACCAGGTAAATAGCTATCAAAGTATACTAGAGCTGTCAGTTTAACATCAAATAAATTCGCTTTTTAAACTATTTAATTTATAATCTTAAAATAACTAATAATGGCTAATCAGTAAATATTCATATTATGGATTATTGCGATATACATTTAATTGATAAAAATTAATGAAACAGTACTAAACAAACTAAAAAAGATTCTCAAAATATCCCCCATTTTCTTCCATACATTTCCTAACACTCTTCAAAAAATGTCGCCTAACTCGATGAAAAATTTCTGGTGTTTCTTTAATAATTTGGCGCTTTTCGATTATCCTGAAGCGAAGATCCTCGACGTTGATTACTGGAATATCGTACACCAATTGTTTCAAATGACCCCAAAAGAAAAAATCTATAGGATTAAGGTCTGGTGACCTCGCTGCCCATGCCAATGGTCCACTTCGTCCTATCCATCGCTCAGGATACGTTGCATTCAAATACTGTCGGACACGTATACTAAAGTGGGGCGGAGCTCCGTCTTGGAGGATCCACATGTTGGCCCTTACTTCCAATGGCACATCTTCCAGATACAATGGGAGACGATTTTGGATAAAATCTAAGTATACGTCACCAGTTAATGGGCCATCAAAGAAATGAGGACCAATAAGGTAATCTCCTATTATCCCTGCCCACACATTTAGTGAAAATCTACGCTGATGTTTCGTTTCTACCACATTGTTTGGGTTCTCGTAAGCATATGTGTGGATGTTGTGTAGATTTGTTATGCCATCACGAGTGAAACCAGCTTCGTCAGTGAATAATATGACGCCAATTAATCGATTATCGTGTTCATACTTAGCTAGGATCTGATTGCACATTTCCAACCGTCTCGGCCGATCATCGTCATAAAGAGCCTGCACCTTTTTTGAATGAAACGGGTAGAGTTGTTCTTCTCTTAGTATCCTCCATGAACTAGCCTGACAGAGCCGCACTTCATTCCCAATTTTTCTACTACTAATACCTGGATTATCTTCAATAATTTCAAGCACTCTTTCTTCTTGTTGCACGTTTCTAGCAGTTCTAGGTCTTCCCCTATTTCCATTATAACTTTTAAAGGAACCACATTCCGCAAGCTTCCTGTGCACACTGGAAAATGTTTGAGCATGAGGGATATTTCTTTCCGGATAATTCTCCATATAATATCTTCTTGCCAACTCTGCATTACCATTTGCTTTTCCATAACAAAAATGGATATCACAATATTCGATATTTGAATATTGGTGATTAGCCATTATTAGTTATTTTAAGATTATAAATTAAATAGTTTAGTTAGCGAATTTATTTAATGTTAAACTGACAGCTCTAGTATACTTTGATAGCTATTTACCTGGTAGCTGGTGGTAATGAAATGAGAAAAGTAAATTTACCACTTAATTTTTAAGGGTGATTTACGTCTAAACCGTTGGGTTTAGCGATGTAAATAAAGAGCACCTTTTTTAAAGGCCTGGCATCAGTCTTTCAGAAATTATGCCAAAAACTACTGTAGCTGTCAACACTAAAAAATTATGACAAAAAAACAATTTTCAATGTAGGTAAAGTGCCCTCTAGCGGCAAACAATCAATGTGAATTGTTACTAAAATGATGAAGCGCAGAAGACTTAGCCTATCTTTCAAATATTAGTCAAATCGGTTTTCCTGTAAGCGAGTAATTCAAAAAACAAAAAATAAAAACTTGAACTTGGACGGCTTGTAACTCGAAAACGAATGACATTTTGAAAAAAAATTATATGAAGCTCTACCCTTATTTTGTCAAGTAGAATCACCCCCTTAAGTTTCGTGATCGATTTTTGAATCACCCTGTATATATATATATATATATATATATATATATATATATATATATATATATATATATATATATATATATATATATATACCCATGTCTTTTAACCAAAGAGAAAGCCTACGCAGCAAGCTGTATATAAAAGTCCTGTTTCTAATAGCTTTAAGCTGCTGCAAAAAAACGTAATATAATGGAGGCACTTACAAGCTTAAATGTCAAGGGGATTCTTAACCGTTTGCTGGGTAACCTATACCAAATGGCAGAGGGATTTCGCAATTTCAAACGAATAAACTTTAAGCCGGACATGGTCACATATAAAAAGTTAATATTTATTGAAGTAGAGATTTTAAAAAAGTCCTCTTTAATTTTTGGCTTCAACCTTATAAACAAAAACCTGTAGTATTTGACTCTATTAAAAATATGTTGCAAACTGTTGTCATTCTAACAGATTTCAGTGCCTATTTTATTTATTTTTCGAATAAAATACGAGGGTGAATCAAATGTTAACTGGACTTTTGTTTTAGAGCATTTATTGGTACATTTTGAATACACCTTATTTTTCTATACAATCTCCTCTTTTGTTCATACATTTTTCCCACTGAATCGGAAGTGTTTTAATTCCGGCATCAAAGAATGAATCTAGTCGCGTCGGTAACCAATTTCGCACGAACAGTTGTACACCTTCGTCGTCGTTAAAGTGATGACCTCCCAGTTCTTTGAGTGGCCCAAACATGTGGTAGTGACACGGCGACAGATCGGGACTGTAGGGCGGATGTTCCAGTATTTTCCAATGAATTTTGTCCAACTTTTCTTGGTTTAATGAAGCTGTGTGTAGTCGAGCGTTGTCACGGAGCAGAATCGCACTTCAAATAGGCATGTTTCGCCTTTTTCGTCCATTAGCCTGTTTCACTTCCTCAGGTAGTTGGCAGTAGTACGCAGCATTAACAGTACGCCATTCATGGAGGAAATCAACGAGCAATATGCCGTTGCAATCCAAATAAATCGTTGCAAGAACAGGTCTTGCTTTTCCGCGGTGTTGCTTCTCCAGGTTTTCGCCACTCCACACTTGCCTGCTTAGACTCTGGGGTGTAATGATGTGCCCACGTTTCACCACAGGTGACAATGTGCCTCAAGAAATCATCCCTTCTGTTCGATATCGTGCCAATACTCTTTCACACACGGCAAGATGGTTTGCTTTCTAATCTTTCGTCAAGAGGCGAGGAACTTACCTTGCCGACACTTTTCGGTAACCCAAATCATCTGAAATTGATTGGGCACTCCCATACGATATTCCGACGTGTGCAGCAATTTCTCATATTGTAAGTTGGCGGTCTCCTTCAATCATCTCACTGATCGCAAGACGTAAACATGTTGACTTATCTTTTCTTTTAGTTTAATTGCTTGTCGTGACTCTTTTCAGTGTTTTTAAGTCTTAGAAATTACTATAAATTCAATTAATATTAACAAAAAGAGGATTTAAAAGGTTATTTTTATCGGTAAATATTGTTAGATATTGTTTACATATTGAAAATAACAATAATAATTTAGGCAACCATAAATTCATACTTTTATGTATTCTAGAATTGATGTACCAATTATTATATTGTTACGAACGACTAAAAGACAACTTATTGATACGCCCTCTTATATACATATATTCCGACGTCATTTTTATTATAATGGGCCGAAAGGTATAGTGTATCGATGCGTCATAGTTTTAGATAGATCCCAACTTGTATGTTCTAGATTTATTCGGGAATTTCCATAAGTATATACGAGGATGGTTCGATAAGTTCTCGGCCTGATAAAGAAAACAAAAGATTTTTGAAAATATTTTTATTTATTTTTCAACATAGTCCCCTTGTAGTTCGATACCCGTAGTATAATGCGATTTGTCCAACTCTGCAAAATAAGCGATTGTCACTGCTCTGACCTCGTTATTTGAAGGGAGTTTTCGTCCAGCGAGCCATTTTATCAAGTTTGGGTAGAGAAAGTAATCGCTAGGAGCTAGATCCGGCAAATATGGCGCATGTGGAAGCACTTCGAAACGTAGGTCATCGAGTTTTGCAGCAACAACCATAGATTTGTGTGCAAGCGCGTTATCCTGATGAAAGAGGACTTTTTGTTTGGCAAGATGTGGACGTTTAGCCTTAATCACATGCTGCAAACCGTCCAGTAGTGAAGCGTAATACTTCCCGGTGATGGTCTTGCCTTGTTCTAAATAGTCTATAAGCACTACGCCATGTGAATCCCAAAAAACTGTTGCCATGACTTGTCCTGCAAACGGAACCGTTTTTTGCCTTTTTTGGCGCATTTTCACCTGCCCCCACCCACTGTTTAGACTGCTGCTTTGCCTCTGGCGTGTAATGGTGAACCCATGTTTCATCTACAGTTATAAAACGTCAAAGAAACTCAGCAGGATTGCGTCTGAGTAAGTCTAAACACTCTTACGAAGTGTTCATCGAAGGCGTTTTTGGTCGACTGTTAGCAAACGCGGCACCCATCGCGCAGAAAGCTTTTTCATGCCAAGAACATCATGTAAAATGTAGTGGACACGATCTATCGAGATGTTTGCTATACCAGCAAGCTCTCGTACTTTCACTCGGCGGTCATGAAGTATGACATTGTGAATTTTTGTGACAATTTCGTCAGTTGTAGCGGTTCTTGGGCGTCCCGAGCGCTGATCATCTTGAATTGATGTACGACCACGATTAAATTCAGCAGCCCATTTTTTTACTGTCGAAAACGAAGGGGCGGAATCCGTTAAAGTAGAATCTAACACATTTTTAATGTCCGTAGGAGTTAAGCCCTTTAAAGCAAAGTACTTTATAACCGCTCGAACTTCAATTTTATCCATCTTTCACAAAAAATCGAACCTTATGTGTTCCCTCGATCGCCACAAACAAGCAACTCAACGCAAACATCTGAAACTTTGCAAGGCGTCACCTCAAGGTTAATCCTTACAAAATATTATAGTTATTTGATCCTACTAGCGCCCTCTCTGTTTCAGGCCGAGAACTTATCGAACCATCCTAGTAAATACAGATATGATAAACACAGGATGGGCAGTCATATAGTAGTTGTATTGTTAAGAGTCGTAGAGCTGTATAGTTGGTTGTTTAGTGGTACTTGAATAGTGAAGATTAAGTTATGATAATAAGACAGTTGTGATAATATAAGTGTTTTATTCTGCGAACCCAGTGAACGATTTTTAAAGAGGCGAAAACGTAACAATATGATACTCGTTTAATACAATTAGAAAAGGATATCATAAAATCGATATATGCGTACCAAGCAATGAAAAATTGACTGTTTAGCAACAATTTTTCAAATATAAATAAAAATATTATTACGTTATTCAGCGTTCAAAGAACCGGGCCCTAGTTCTGACATTGTGTTAATTCTACAGCTTTTGCATGTTGATATTCATTTGCATCTATATAAGATCGAATTGACTCGAGAATTGAAGCCACAAAACCATCACCAACGCCGTACTTTCGTCAACTGGATGCTTGAGAGAAAAGAGGGTTTTTCTTCAAAAATCATTTACTCCGATAAAGCACATTTTTATTTGAACTGACATGTTCATAAACAAAACTGTCGCATTTGGAGCTCGGAAAATCCTCTCATGATTCATGAAGAACCACTTCATGCCGAAAAAGTTACTGTTTGGTGCGCGTATTGTGGGCTGGCGGAGTTATTGGACCCTTTTTCTTCGAAGATGAACGTGAAAAGGCCGTTAAAGTGAATTCTGGGCATTATCGGGGCATACTGACGGCCAAAATTGGATGAATCGAATGTGAATTATCTTTGGTTTCAACAAGACGACGCAACACCACACGTAACATCCGAAGCAATGGGTTTATTGAGATCGACATTCAGTGAACGTCTATTTTCCCGTGATTTTGATGTAAATTGGCCTGCAAGATCATGTGATTTGACAACTTCAGATTATTTCGTTTGTGGTTTTTTGAAAAGTAAAGTTGAGGTCAATGCCCCACGGACAATGCAAGACCCCAAACGCAACATTCAACATGAAATAGAGGCCACTGAAATCTTATTACTGGAAAAAGTCATCGAAAATTTTGGGATGCAGGCCTGCCAAAGGAGCAGTGGTGGTCACATACACAATTGCCACAGATACACCTTTCATTTTCAATAAAAATTCACGAATTTAGTTACTAAAATATACGTCGAATTTTAACTTAAAAAAAAACAACAGATGGCTCACCCTTTATAACTTTCCCGCATTCAAGTACTGTTCTCAAAATAAACACATACGCCTCACGCCCTAGGAATCTGCCTTTATCGTGCTTAGTACTCCAACCGAACGATTTCTTGTTACGCTATCGAAAATCACCAAGAGCTCAATGACGGAATCGCGATGATTGCCCGGAAATTAATTCTGTGCGGATTATTGTGTAGTTTCTCTAATTTCGTACCTTGTACCGTTACGAAAACAGCAAAAGTGGTATTATTATTTAAACCAAACATCCTGTTTATAAACAATCTATTGACATAATTTGCAAAAAAATAAACGATTACACCTTGTAGACATAAAAAAAATACGATAATTCATTCTAATTGGTGACTAAATTCGTCGCGCTTAATTATTTGCAAATCTCATTGAAATGTCTGTATAATAAATACCTATTGCCAATTATCGCGAAAAATATATTCAGACTGCACTATGTGTAACTGCTCCAAAGTCACGGTCAAGGACGATCTCGACGAAACGTGTTTTTATCATAATTTTATGTGAAATTTATTCGTATGACAGATCGTGCGAATTTTTTTTTGCGCTAATAAATATTTCAGAAGCACAAGCCGTTGTGACGCGAATAGTAAATGGCTGTCGTTAAAAATTCATCGTCGAGTAAAGGAGTTTAATTTAAGACCTTACTTTACAGCTTGTTTAATGTTTACGTTCATAATAATTTCTTCAACAGGGTGGAAACTGGAATAAGTTGAGGAAAAGGGCCTAACATTTTATTGAAAAAAAATTAATAACACTGTGTTGCATGAAAATTCTCTCCTCCAAACTAATGTCTTATTTCTACAATTTCTATCTGTGTAACCCTTACAGTGACCTAGAAATTGTCACGTAGCAAAATTGATTGATTACAAAACAAGTATGAGGATGCCCCTATGCGATATAGAAGTTGTTATAACGTACTGGGGTGCAACGTTCCCAAATCTACGTTTCCTTTAGGTTTAGGGAAATTATGCACAATCTAGCAATACCGCATGACCCCCTTCTACGAAGTCTCAACTCCCTAGAGCTTAAAATAACAGAGATACCCATTAAACCCCATGTAATTTCAAATTTCACCAAACTCCGTAGTCGTCGAATGGTTAACTACTTATCTAAGGGCCCCTGTATACAGGAATTATGTCGTTGCTTCTGGTACTCTCGATACCCGATATTTCGAGAACGTCTGATGTACGAAACGGGTACATAAGCAAGCGGTGGGTCGTTGGATGATCAGTATTGGATATACGAGTGAAGTCCAAAGAACTAGCGAGTAGTGATAACGTTGTAGCAATCAAAACAAAACTTAGGCTCCCCAAATTTGCTGCCACACTTATCCAAGAACCTTCACAGGAGGGTTACTGGGTACTCACAAGTCAGTGAAGTTTGGAGTGCCAATGATTTGGCGGGAACTTCAGAATTGTTAAATTCTGTGCAAATGATTCATGGTTATGTTATGTAATAACAATAAAATTATTCTGATTTAGTTAATCGATAAGTAATTATGTGTACCATTGTATGAATTGATATGAAATTTATGAAATTAGTAACTCGATATGAAAATTTGAATGTGCGTTTCTTCATATTTGGTCAAAATTTTTGATCACTACCGTTGTAAAAGTATATTCCAAATTCCCACGGCGTTATGTCGGGAGATCGAGGAGACCAAGTAATAGGTTCTCCTCCACCTATTCAACGGTTTGGATAGACGTTATTCAGGTCCTCCCTCACAAAAACATTAAAATAAGGTGGTGCCCCATCGTGCATGTAGTACATGTTTCGGTTTTAAGTGCTCTACTAAATCGTGAGGAGCGTTCTTGAGGAACTCCAAAGTTCTCCATTCAGTCGTGCCGGCAATACGAATGGTCCAATCAAAAAATTACCAATGATTCTTGCTAAGACATTAACTGATTGGAACTGATGTTGACGATGCGAAACAATAGTGGCATGAAGATTTTCATCAGCCCATACATGTGAGTTGTGTAGATGATACCATATTTGGTGAACCTAGCTTCATCCGTGAAGAGAATAGTGCTAATGAAGTTTACATTATTTCGTTGCTGATCTAATAGCCAGTTTGCAAACTGCATTCTACGGGGAAAATCTTGAGGAATCAATTGATGCACTTTTCTACCTTCTCCCTTAGACGTTGGTCAACTCATTGAAAAGTTTTCTGATCTGATAGAGTACGATTGGGATATCTGTCGTGATATAACCTCCTGGCTTCCAAATCATTGCAAGATGTAAAACCATACATCAGATGTACATCTGCATACTCAATGAACGTGTATTCCATGTTTCCAATTATTTCACAATTAATTTCACTACGAAATCCAAAAATCAGTAAATTAATAGAACATGCAGGATATTTATTTCTTTCGTACCTAGCAACGTTTGCAACAATTATATTTTGTTTTGGTGCCGATAAAATAAAACGCACATTTTTTTGCGAACTTAGGTCGACCTTGCAATTCACAGAATTAGAGGTTTTTAACTAAAGAGGTAAACTCTAATTTTGGATAGATTTTTTTTTAACATAAGGTTGAGCATTTGATAGGAACAAAGATGTCTCTTTTATCGAGACACGAGATAAATCTGACATTGCAGGTAGATCAAGATAGAAAGAGACAACCGAGATAAAGGAGTCATTTTGTTGTATGAATACAAGCTTTCTTTTGACTTCACTCAAAATTGTATTTTATTGACAGTCATCCTTCAAAGTTTTATTTACATTGTTTTTGAGAAATTTTGGTCATTTAAGTGAATTTAAAATGTAAGATGGTTTTATATAAAAGTGTTTAATTTTTGTTTTATAATTTATTACCGGTAAGTATGTAATGCAGGTGCATTTCTTGTTCACTGTACTAATTGGACATTTGCCTGTTATGTACTTAGATGAATAAATAAATTTTTCGTATTTTTTAAACTTTTTTTAAGGATTATTATTTTATTTCTACTTTTTTTTTATATTTTATATGATTATTTATTATTGCTGTTGTTTTTCAACCTAATAAATATATTTTGGAAAATATTGCGTCCACAAAAGTTATAGGAAATGTTATAAATAACTTTTCATAGTTTGTACCATTGTAAAAAAATGCCGATTTTAAATGTTTACAGGTAAACTTTATTGTGCTATATTTACTGTTCTTTTCGGTTAAGGGAGGAGTCTTTATTCCGCCTTTTTGCGTATTGTGATAATTTTTTGTCTTTTCAATAAATTTATTATTATTTCACTATTTTCACTTATCTTAACCGATCTTGAAATTTTTTCCTTTTCTTGATAGCGAATTTTCAATATACTCTCAATGTCTTTATGAATATAAATATTGTATTGACTATTTGATTTTGATTTAGTTCAGATGAATATTATTGTTGACATTTAGGTATTCTTTCCCTTGACCAACTGAACCTCAAAATTAAAATATCCTTTTCCTTCACTTTTCAAAAGGCAATCTGCAGTTTGAAACAAACTAAGGTTTGATTTACCCCCTGAGGGGGTGCGATATTCACCCATCAGAAATATACCCGAATAAAAGTCTGTTTTTTAAATTTTCTCTAAAATAGTTTGCCTTTTTGTTTTTGAATATATTCCAACTAAAGTTTTCACCTTATCAGAAATATATAATTTATACATATGATTTCAAGCCAAACGTCTTCCCACTCCCATCAGGGAATATTGACTCATACCAGGTATACAAAGATACCAAAAGTATGAAGCTCTGTGGGAACCCTTGTCATCTTATCGGGTCCTACGTTTGCTGTATTTCCTGTGAACTTTTGGACGGTCTGCGCGGTTGCAAGGAGAACGGTTTTCTGAATTGGCTTATACAGATGCTCACTAAGGCCCAGTCCCTTGATGTTCTGCAGGAGGTTCTTTGGTATCACTCCAGTTGTTAATCAAATTATGGGAATCGGTTTGACGCTGATCATTGCCCATTGTCTTTGAATTTGCACCTCCAGATCTCTGTATTTGGCGATCTTCTCGTTGTATTTTGGCCTTAGATTGTTGTTGTTAGGTACAGCAATGTCGATTAGTGTAGCTCGCCTAGAAATTGTATGTGTTAGTGTAATGTCCGGTCTATTATGAGCAACTGTCTGATCCGTTAGAACCGTTCAATCGCAATATAACTTGAACTCGTTGTTCTCAAAAATAGGTTCCGCGGATTGTATTTATAATAAGGCACTTTTCCTACCTGCAATAGATTTAACTTATCTAACTCTTGGTGGAGTATCTTAGCGGCTGAGTTATGTCTTTCCTTATACTCCGTGGCGGCAAACGCTTGGCATCCTCCAGTTATGTTCTGGATTGCCTCTGATGGTTGACAGCCTTATCTACATTGGTCGTTTTCTATTGAGGGATCTCTGATGATAAACTTCCGATAGTTTTTCGTCGCAATAACCTGGATTTGGATAGCTAACAAAAAACCCACCGTTTTCGGAAAAATATGTCCTGAAATCAACCAGTAGTTCGACGCCGAGTTGTCGACATTGTCCTGATTGACGTCATTTGGATGCTGTCCATGAAGTGGCTTCTGTAGCCAGGTTTGTAACTTCTCTTGGTCTGTTTGGTGGTGAGAACTAATATCTTGTTCCCTCAACTGTAGCGGCGTTGAGTCGTCTGCCTCGCATATTGCTCGATGCGTCCGCTAACCTGTGAAAATATGAACGTAAGTTCGAGCTGCTTACCAATATCCACCAATCCTCTTCCTCCTTGATGTCTTGGAAGAATTGTACATTGAATAGCACTCCGATGGTAATGTTTTTGTGCTTTTGTTAGGAGTGTTCTTATATTTCCTTCCAGGAAGTCCGTCCTGCTCCATTTTACAATTCCAAAATTGTAGCTAAGTGCAGAGCAAGCTTACGTATTGAGCGCCTTAAACAAATTTCTACTATTTAAGTTACTTCGTAATACCCGCCTTACCCTCTTGACAAATTCGGTTGTCAATTCGTCTTTCATAGTGCGATGGTCAATTCTTTTAGCCTGTATTTGTATGTTTGTTTGCTTCCATTGCAGCTATAGTTTTACCGTTCCGCATTTGAAATGCTCCTGGTTGTATCTTACCTTTAACGATGTTCAAAATACGGCACTTGTCAAGTCCAAATTACATTCCGATATCCCCGGGGAACCCCTCTACAATTTTAAGCATTTGTTCCAGCTGGTTTCTAGTAGCAACCATCAGTTTAAGATCATCCATTTATAGAAGATGATTTACTCTTATTACCACTTCGTTCTTATTTTTGTCAGAAATATATAACTTATGATTATAATTATAGAGGTTGTTCCGGAATTAACAACATAGAATATGCACGGTTATAATTCCTTAAAAACAAAAATACGGTGATTTCGCAAGTACTTCTAGTACTTGTAAAATACAAGACAGATCAACTGATAAGATCCCTGGCACACTTAGTTAGCGTTACCCACATTTACCGTACCGGAAACGGCCTGGTTGCGACAGAGATTCCGTTAGGGTAGGTCAAGCGAGGTTAAAGGTGGATTTTATGAGCAGGTGGTAGTTAAAGTTATATTCAGCTGAAATTATTGGGTCATAAAATTCGTCTCGACGTTCCAACGTATTATGGTTTATAGCAGAGAATAAATTATATTATGATAATAATAACAACAAGAGTAATTTGATTTTTTAATGGAAATACTAAGGTAGCCGGAATAATAAAAACAAATACGTTGAAAAGGGTTTAATTTTTTTTTCAAAATATTCTTCACGATGATCAACACATTTCTGCATGCGTTTAAACCAATCCGAAATGCATTTTTGTTAATGTTAAGACGGTATATCCAAAACACGGTGTTTGAACGCATCCACCGCCATCTCTGGCGTGGAAAATCGATAACCACGCAGGTTCTTCTTCATATACGGAAATCAATAAAATCAGTGGGTGCTAAATCAAGGCTGTAATGTGGATGATTTATCAATTCAACGTTTTGAGTGTTCAAAAAATCACATGTTTGTGCCGATGTGTCATGGTGTTGTCTGTCGTTTCTGATTTGTTGAACTTTTGAAATTTCCGTAAACAACACAAAAAGCGTCGATATGTCAAAACGTTCTGAGTAAATATACCTCGAAAAATGTCAAACTTTACAAATTTTCTATTCTCTCGACTTTTCTATTAATTCGACCTACCAAATGTGCAAATTTCGAATCAATTTTGGAAGTTTGTTTCTTATTTCCCAAAAAATTTGCAATAAAATCTTGTAACTCTGTAAGTTTCCGAATGCATTCCGCAATCTCTTGCTCATTATCAAGAACTACTGAACTTTGTTCCCAGATTTCTCTAAACTGTACGGGAAGGATCTATACCCCTAATCTGAACTTCGTACTCTAGTTCATCTTTAGTTAAACGGTAAACATTTAATTTATACGTTTTAATATTTTATATTCACAATAATATGCTAATAAAAATAGTTAAATCAAAAATAAAATTTGCTCAATCAAAGATCAATTATCAATAAATCAATCAAATATAAATCAATATATCAAATATTATCACTATACCATAAAAAAAATTCAAATACAGTAAAACTTACAATAGCAAAATTTACCAAAATCAGCTATTTAAAAGAATAATGGAAAACAAAACCCGTGGGCGCCCGTGAAAACTTTAGTGAATTAAAGTCAATAATTATTAGACTGTTAATTGGCCCACTCTTGGACTCTGAAATGAACCATAGAAAACCTCAATTACAGAAAAGTACCGCAAAATAAAACATTTAATATTTGAGGTTGTAGTGCCACATAGTCGACTTTGTTTCAAAAGATAAATATTGTAATAAAATAGTAAAGTCCAACTATTTAAATTCAATCAATTAAAAGTTCAAAGCCATGCACAAGAAAATACCTTACCTGTTAGCCCTCTAGGTAATCGAAACGGAATCTTTGCTTAGTGTATTTATTAAGCGACTAAAAGGATTGGTAATATCCATCAGGCTTAAAAGACAGGCAATCTCGTGTACATGTTTTTGATAGAAATTGGCACTTAGCTGAATCACTTTGGAACCGATGTGGTTTACCAGGGTCTGTGAAGTAGATGGCTTCACCAGAGAGGTTGTTGAACTGGGTAACACGGAGATTGTCCCAATCAGAGGCTTAAAATTCCAAGATTGCAGCACATTTCCCAAAACTGCTAAAAATGTACACAAGGACGTAAACGGGAAGTATCCTGATGATACCCTATGGGGTAAACGGAACAAATCCAGAAGCAAGAAAGACCCTAAAATAAAGAAATGAAATTCCAACTCAGTCAGTCGTCCCAAAGGCTTATACAAAGCCTAGCTAAAATTTGCTGAAACAAAAACAGATTATTTCAAAAGAAATATGTACATACCTCGAACTCAACAAAATGGTGGCATCTGAGAAAATTTTAAACCGTTGTTTCTGGGCTGGCTGATGAAAATTTATCGCCAATGTGTGCGCCCAAGCTTTTGTTTCAGTTAACTTATTCGGCCATTTATAGCCAAATACCTTAACTTGGGAAAGAAATAACACAAAACACTTCTTCACGCGGGCTATAATCACTATCACATTCCTTCCAACGGAAGATACCAAAAAACTTAATTAAAAGGTATATCAAATATCCATTAAAAAAAAACAACCTTAATCTCGATCCAAAAATCTAGAAACCTTTTTTTCAAACAGTTTCAACTACTCCAAGCTAAAAAATATACAAAAATACTTCTATTTCAATTAACTGACCAAGTCAGACAGAGACAAACTAATACTCTAAGCTGTCTCGTCCGACAAAACAAATTTCCTATTAACAAGGAACTTTACGGATTCGAAATATTCAAAATGAAATCAAATTAGTTCGAATTGATTCGAGAGTCTAATTTCAAATATAATAGCTACCAAAAATTCTAATTAGAAAGGAAAAAAAGAAATAATTACATTTATGCTGAAATAAATCTCCAAACTAAAAACAACATAATCAAGTAGTCGATTTCTGTCTTATTACGAATTTAATATTTCGACATGTTCAACAGTAGTGACTTATAGACAACCATACAAACTTTTAAAGTATTGAAATAAGTATAAAAATATTAATAAAATCTGGGTACCTATTCTCGTTCTTGAGAGAACGATCATCTTGATGGAAAGTGGGCGTGGTTTTCACGAAAAAGTACGAAAACGTATTTAGAATAAGGTTTCTTACTTTTTCGTGAGAACCATGGCCACTTTCCATCAAGATGATCGTTTTCTCGAGAACGAGAAAAGCTACCCAGAACACGCTTTCATACTTTTTCGTGAGAACCACGCCCACTTTCCATCGAGTGATCGTTCTCTCAAGAACGAGAATAGGTACCCAGATATTTCATTTGTGACGTTTAGCAATTTAGAAATAACCAAACATTTTGTGAAAAGAAAAATCAAAAAGAAAATAATTTAACATTGCCCAACCTATCGAATCATGAAGAAAATACATTTTTCAATGTTATACATTTTCTCGAGGAATCGAACAAAATTTGCAAATTGCAGAAAATGGGTTAAGTTTCGAAATCGATCAATATTTCAAAATGTAAACAAAATGGAGGATCTGATTATAGATGAAAACAATATTAAGGAATGAAAAAGGTAATCATTAGTTTTATAGTAGAAAACATGGTTTACGATAAATTTAAATTCCAAGTTATGTATGCCATTGACAACCCTTAAAGGAAATCGTACAAAAAAAAAACCTATTTATGATTTTAATAATCTGAACCTGTAATTTAATATAGAAAAATGTAAACAAAAATATTTAATTATTTAAGACCAATTTTTGACCGTAACAGGATATGTCAGATGCAGTGGCGGCTGGTGTTTTAAAAAAGTAGGGGTTGCAATTCCAATGATACATTAAAAATATAGATATGTATAAAACCTGCCCATAGGCACCGGTGGATGAAAAAATAAAAGTTTTTAAAAATTGAATTAGTATGAAACAAAGCAGTGTATTTTAAATAACGAAACATAAAGTAAATTTTAAAAATATAGCAGTCAAAACAAAATGCACATATAACTTACGCTGTGAATTATTTATAAAGAAAATCTATACGCTGATATTATTTAGCATTAGCAAACTTATCAATAATCCGCTGATTTGAAATCAGTATGCTTTCGATAAGATCCCTTTCTTTAGAAAGCATTGCCAAAGCACAAAGTCTTTCTTGGCTCATAGTATTCCGTAACAACGTTTTTATCTGTTTGAGGGTAGAAAAGCACCATTTTGCTTCAGCCGATGCCATCGGAATGGTAGTTAAAATTTTTAGAACTTCACTAAATGTCCCACTTAGCTCGATGTTTTGTGAAATATAGTCATAAAGTACAGGAAGTCACAAAATTTCCTCTTGACATACTATAAACATTGCTGGTAAAATTTAATTTTGCATGGTTTTTGATGTACCTTTAAACACCGAAGCTTTATTCCAAATGTTGTTTCAGAGCAGCGTTTAACTCAGCATTAAAATCAATCAAATCTCATAAACCCCGGGGATTAGAGGAAGACTCATCATGTCCTTGTAACTCGAATTCGAGAGCTTTACAGAAACGCACACAATTAATTATAATGTTTAAAATGTATCAATTATGTTTCACTTTTTCATTTTGCAGTTCAATATCTCTTCGATAAGCGCTGCTTAATTGAGTAGCTACATTAACAGCCCCAAAAAGTGAATATTGCAAAACATTTTTCATATGTTTTGCCGATAACATATGCTTTTTAATGCGGTCCTCCGAATGCTTTAAATCGGTAAAACTACTTTTGTCCAAGAAGTTTCTCTTCCAAATAATAATTGTCCGGTCAAAGTTGACATTCAAGGTTACCAAAATTCGCATAGAGCTGAAAATTTGTACAAATGTTCGGAACACCATTACAAATAAGTTGTCGAAAGTCCCCAACGTTCCCATGCCTGGAAAAAAACTTATTCAAGGTCAAAGTGGGGAAAAATGTTTTTTTTTTTGCGTTTTTCAGCCAAACGGTAAGTTTTATCTTCAAAATAGCTCAGCTCAAAATTGTAGATCATAAAATTACCTATAAAAATTCTTACACTTTTTTTCCTAAGAGTCACCGTTTTCGAGATATCATCGCTCAAAAAGTTGAGAAAGCTGCGTTCTCCAAAATATGCACACGTTTCCACGTCACCTGTGAGGTAGTGTACTTGACGCGTTTTTCTTAACGTGGTTTCCCCGGTAGGCCTATTCCACGAACCGTACTGTACTATGTAATGATTAAAGAAAAGAAGAAATAGTTAAAAATAATCGAAGCTGTCTGGACTCTATTGAATTTAGGTCAATTATTCGTCAGATTCATTATCGTTAAATACTTCTGCTTCTTCTTGTTCTTCGTCTTCTCGTTCTTCTTTTTCTTCCTGCTAAGTGCAAATAAATCTCTCCAAAAGCGATGTATCAGACGTCTCTTCGTTGATATGATATGAACCGTCTTCTAATGGAGATTCAACATTGGAACACGAGTGGCTTTGGCAATTTGTACATGCTAATGAACAAAATAACCCAACTTTTTCGCAGCCGCATTTAGCATTACATCCCTTTTTATAGTTGCAAAAAATTGTGTTGAGGAATTTTTCTGGTGCAGGTGGGAGTAAAGTGTGAATTGGTTCCAATGTATTGTCAATCAACTTCCAACCCCAATCTTTTGGATCTAGTTGATTACCAAGCCCCAGTTGAACTTGATAATATACCCGAAATAGATGTTGGGCAGAAGCAGAGGTTGGAGGAAGACAAGCTAATTGCACTCGCTTTTTGTTTCGAGTATTTTTAACAAAAGATGCATAGCGGAACTTATCGATGCGGGTAATTTTTTTTTGGAGCTCCGTACAAGGCAAGAAGAAAGCGAATTCCATTGGTGATAATTTCTTGTGGAGTAGAGTTACTATTTTTAAAAGCACAACCAACTAAATCTTGTTTTTCAAACATTTTAAAAACAGATGTTTTACCCCCTTCTGTAAAATGCTGATGTATCGCAGCCACTTATTGCATGTAAAAACAAAACATGATTTTGGCACTTTGCAAAAGCAGATAAACTTTGTGTTGAATATATTTCAGACTAATGCTGAGCTTTTTCAGGTTTTAAAAAATAAATGGTTTTGTTAGTTGGAGTTCGAGCAGTCAGTAAAACCAGTAAAATCAACGTCCTCACCAACAACAATAGTTGTGTTTATCAAATTGAACTATTCTAATGCTGTTTCAATGATGAGGACATCATTTTATAAGTTTAAGGTAATATACCGATAGAAAAATATTTCAACTCGTTTTACAGCTCCAGTGATGTCTGTACGTGGCGTACTTATGCATGTTATGGAGAACGCAGCTTTCTCAACTTTTTGAACGATGATATCTCGAAAACGGTGACTCTTACGAAAAAAAAATTAAAACAATTTTTATAGGTAATTTTATGATCTACAATTTTGATCTGAGCTATTTTGACGATAAAACTTACCGTTTGGCTGAAAAACGCGAAAACCCATTTTTCCCCACTTTGACCTTGAATAAATTTTTTTCCAGGCGTGGGATCGTTGGGGACTTTTAACAACTTATTTGTAATGGTGTTCCGAACATTTGTACAAATTTTCAGCTCTATGCGAATTTTGGTAACCTTATCTCTCTTTTTAGGGCTAACTTGACCCGATAAAAACAAGGAAAACAAAATATTGCATTTTTAATTTCACAACCACAAAACCATGTATATTATTTTAAAGGTCTGGATTAAACGTCCTCCTTTTTTTTGCTAGACACGGATTGTTCTATTTTTAAATTCGGAGTAGGCCTTTCAAGCCTTTTTGTTTTAGCCTTATCACTTAATGACCTAGCACAGAATGGCTTTGCAATTAAACTCTGAACTAAAATTCATTTTTGTTTTTACCAAAACCAAAACGCAGAATGTAAAAAAAAACAATAATGTATCGCACAACAAATAAACGACAACTACAAAACAACGAAATTAACGGACAAATCAAAGGTGGTTTCTCGTGGGGTAACCCGCGTTTTTTGCCTTTAAGGCATGCTAGTAGTTGATAGCTCTTACGATAAAGAAGCAAATAATCATCTACTTGTAGTTTATACACCATTTTCACAATGGAAAAAATTTTTATAAAAACAATTGTTTCGAACCTGTTATCCTCGATAGAATACCTAAAACAAGTCGCAAAATTAAAAATTTTGTTAGTACCAAAATTGTTGTATCGCTTAAAATACCTTTCTTTATTTAACCACTAGAATTGGTATTTAAATTTGGTTAATTGCCTGTTGCCACACGTCATATAGGCAATGCTTAAACTCATTCAAACAAACGACACTTTATAAACTTAACAGACGTAAAGATATGTTGTACATGTTTCTCGACTAAGCAGAACGCAATAACTTGGAATTTAGGTCAAGCAGACCGTTAAGCACTTTGTTTTAATTGGATAGCAATGGCTTCGACTCGACTCGGCTGAACCGTACCTCGTAAATAGTAATAAAGTTTTGAATTGTTACGAAACCACATTTTGTAAATATCTCGAACACGCTTGTTATATGGAGGAAGCCTTGACAATAAAAATGTGTGATACTGGTATATATGGTACTAGCGACCCGCCCTGGCTAAACACGGGTACGATTTTCTGACCTTGTAACCAATTTTCAAAATTACAATACAGTTTTTGTTGGCCGTCTTGAAGAAAGTACATATGTCGTCTCGGAGTAGAATTTTCTGAAATCTATATTACCGTCTTAAATTGTTCAACCCGATTTTTTACGGTGGAAGTTCGCCCTATTGCTATAAACAAATAATAGTTTGAATATCTGCAAAAAAAAACAACTATTCGATCTTATTCTTTGGGCGATTTTAAACAAAAAAGTCCCCTGGTAATTTTTTACTACGAAGCTTCATTTCCGAGAAAAACAATGTGAAACATTCGAAATGGGATTTTTGCAATTTTAGGGCTAACTAATATTTTCTAACTTTGCCGAGAGAGATCAAAAGTTCGAATCAAAAGCTACAATAAAATGCTACCAAAAATAATGTTTTAAATACTTTTTTTTTATCTATAAACAAATACTTTTTGGTCGCCTGTGTATACGCGTTTTCTGTATAGTGAAAAAGAGGGAAGGCTAGATGCAGGCATACTATGCTGTCAAATGCTGTTTGTTTATATGTTTGTAGTCAAAATAAGCTGAAAAAAGTATTTAAAACATAGCTTTTTCCTATAGCATTTTATTGTGGCTTAAATATATTAATTTCAACTTTAAATTGGTGCAAGCAGAATTGAAACATTTTCATAGCATTTTTTTAATATTTAAGCTTGTTTATCTCGGAAACTAAGCGATGTACGAATAAGTGAGAAACTTTTTTGTTTAAAATTGCTCAAAAAATACGATCCTATAATTCAATATCAACTCTACAACAAATATTTGTTTATTACAATCTTATTTTCTGGGCTAACTTCCACACTAAAAAACATTGGTTGGTCCATTTCAATTAAAGGTTCCTACCCTAAAAAGATATCAATATATATTTTTTTACTTAATAACAGTGAATTTTGCAAATTATAGATATTCATAATTATTCCGTACCATTTCTGACGACTCCAAAAATCAATCTGTTCGACTTGAAGTTTACAGTTTTATGTGCTTAAAAATTAATATATTTTTAAATGTGAATACAGATTTTACATTGCAAATCCAACAAAATGTACTTATATTTAAATGTATCTTTATCAGAATTATGACAAAAATTGTAACTTAATAAGCTAGTATGGTGGATTGTATTAATGACGTTTGCATTTTGAAATAATAAAAAAAAAATCATAAAAATAAAATATTTTCATATCCTTCCTTCAAAAACGCCAGTTCCGCATTGGAAAATAGATAAGTGCACTTGACCTTACATTCCGCGCATTGAAAAATATTTCTAAAGAATTTTATTTAAAAAAAAACACACTTGAGTACAAATACTTTTTTTTTTGTATTCTAGGAATTATTATTCAAATTTAGAACGGTACATGATAAGAACGATTGAAAAATTATTCCTTGTAATAATCTCAATTAAATATTGGAAGATCGCAGACGGGCTAGTTCAGAATATTGACTCCCACAATGGGCTAAAAGATTCAATCGTTAACACTAGAGATTGATTTGAGAATACCAATTGCGACACGAAATAGGCATAATTTAAAAATTAAACTAATGGTCGGTTTATACTTCCAAAAATTAACAACTTGCAAATTAAATGATACACTTTACTTTCATCTGTTTATAGTCTCAACTAAAAATTAACAATTAGCAAGAAGTTGGTCAACTTTTAATTTCTTTAATTTTTATAAATGGACTAATTCGTGCCCTTCTTTCGGAGAAATAACTGACAAGAATATAAAAATAGGAAAAATAACATTATAAGCAAATAAATCTTGGTAAAAATGTATCATAAAATAGTTGAAAAGCTTAAGAATATAATTAGTTAAATAACCACAATTGAAAAGATAAAAATTTACGTTTTACTTTTAGGTTACAATATAAATGGTCCATTTTGATTGGTCATCCTTAATTTTTACTTATTCTCAAATTTTGAAATATGAAAAACGCATTTTTTTCTTAGTGTTAGTTGTTAATTTTTGGAAGTATGAACCGAGGATTAAACTTGATTAACTTCTTAATTGTCAATTCATTTTTAGTTGAGACTGTGAAAGTAAAGTGCATCACATAACTTTGCAAGTGAAAATTATTAATGTATATTCCTATTGCTAGTTGTTAATTTTTGAAAATATAAACTATCCAAAAAGTAGAGTTAAATAACATTTGAAGTTAAAGATAAAAAGTACTAAAAAGTTAAATGAAGTATTCCGTTTAGGAACCAAAAATATTTTTTACGAACGTAATTTGTAAATTTTTTGTATCAAAAAAGAGATTTAGTTTCTCTTTAACCAAGACGACCTAGTTTAAAACCATTACACGTGCACTTAAAACCAAAACAATTTTCTGACATCTTCTGTACTCAACAAATATTCAACTCAACGATAAACTTCTGCCCTTGAACGGTATGCAACTCCTTATACATCCTGTTTACCCATTTTATATTGTAAACATTAACAAAACATATTCCGAGCCAGTATATATATATATTTGAAATTTTTATCTCAAAATATATTTTTTCATCAGACATAAAAAAAATATATTACTGTGGGGTCTGAAAAGTAATAAAAGAAAATATAATATCCAATATGGCCGCCATTCTTTCTTTGTGTTGTTTCTAAACAGAACATTTAATATTCGATTATAATAGTTTCTCGTCTATTTTCCACACACAATGTGTCGTACAATAAGCACCAAGAAAACCGTATCTAATCGCCTTTTCACCAAGCCACTAAGCCAATTTCACAATACCACTTATCTTTTGACACAAAAATCGACTCTATCACTCCTTCGCCCTCGACGCAAATGGCTCGAAATCGAATTTAACCTTCGCACAATGACAGACACTGAGAACCATAGCACCTGCGATCTCCACAAAGTTCACGTCAAATTTTAAACCCGCCAAACGCAAACAAAAAATCATCGAACCCGAGTTTGAAGCTACCTTTTTTCTCTTAAGCCCATTTTTGCCACAATCATCTGTCACCGAAAAGTGACACTTTAACTGCGCAGCGCGAACTCGAAAGTCGAAGCACGCAAATCATCATGGCCGCGCTGTTGTCGCCATGGCAACGGCTCGTAGACAAATGAATGACCGTAAATGACACTAACAACACCGGCTTTCACGTGGATTTTAGAGGCGGCGCTTAATGATTGGAGGCGGAGTAAAGTAGCGGCCATTTTGAATATCGTTACGTCATAGTGTGCTGATCGATGCGTGGCGTACTCTAGTGGTAAAAGCGTAAACCTGGGGCAGTGGCGTATTTACAATTGGGCCATGAATTATTATGCCATTTGAAAATAGAAGTGTTAATTTTATTTTATTGTCAGTGACGATTGAGGATATTAGTTTTTTATTATCGGATTCTTTAAACAAATATATATATATTTAACTTCCATCCTTAAGAATATGTTCTAAAGCGGGAAATAATTATTTGAAGCGATTTTAATAATGAACAAATAATTTCTATGGTTTTTGACATTTTCGGAGTATCACATCATTAATCAAAGATTAAAACTGTGTCGAAGGTGATTTTGAATGACACGGTTGCGTGAAAAAAACAAGAATAAAGATACAGTCACTAAGTTACATTAAATTAGCCTTTATTCTAATTATAAATCATTTACATAATCCAATCCTTGCCAACTTTGACCTGACCCCATCTTAGTCCATTATCTGGCACCGACAACCAGATCGGTCGAGTGGGCGCAATGCAGCTTATACTGCCGCTGCGGATTCGTACATTAATCAAACGCCACCGACAAGAAAGACGAAACGATAAAGTGCCAAACTGAAATATGGGTCTGTCTGAGAAGTTTGCTTTCCCTAGATAGGTCTAAAGTTGTTTGTTTGGAATATTTTATGTTATAACGATTCTTGTGAGAACTTGAAATAGCCGAGGGTATAAATGACCAGAATTATTAAAATTTTAAATATTTATTATTGCTTATTTCGGTTTATCGCAAAACACGGGAGGAAACTTGTTCCTTAGAATTTTTCGCTTTATACTAGTCGTTTTCTAAATGGGAGGAGTTTAGTAATGTCAAAGGAACGAGAATTTTGGACATTTCTATGATATTCGGAGAAAAACGCTGTCATAAAATTCTCAAATAGAATTTCTAATCCAGCGTCATTTGTGAATGAGATTGAGGCCCCAATAACGAGTAGAAGTCTGAAATATTAAGGACATTAGTTTTAACGGATCATGCGAGACCTCTGACCGACGTTTTCGATTGTATATTTTTAAAAAGAATGAGATCTTATTTTCTTTTGTTGTTCAGATGATCTTTATGATATGCAGATCTATGTTCCTCCTTTCCAGTACGCTGCAAATTATCCGTCCTAATAAAGGTACGGACGTTGTCCTGACTAATTTTAATCAATTTTGCGTCTTTAATATTTTATATCTGTTTTTCGATACTCCATTTGCCCTTGCTGTTACACTGGAACTACCAATGACTTTCTGCTTTTGAAAACTTAATTTTCATTGTAGTGTCCCGAGACCATTGTTAATAGTGTTCCTAGGAAGCTGTCTTTCCGACGGTTGGAAGAATTTTTGAAGCATACTAGAGTTGCATCTTGTAAAACTCCAGTACCATTTGGTACGCTTTGTCAACTGAGTCATTGCACCAATTTCAATATTTTTGCGTCAGTGTCAACTTCAGGCTGGATCTTAATTATTTATCGACTAGTGGAAAGTACTGAGAATTATTTACACTTTACTCGCAATCCCTCATCTCTGATTTCTGGTCAGTTTTTCTTGATTATTGGTTTGTATGGCCGCTAAGGCAGTTTAGTCAGCTTCCCTTTCCTTTGTGATAGGCTCGTGCCAACTCAGTCCCTGCATCAAATTCAATATTTTTACGTCAGTTTCGGCTTCAGGGTGGATCTTAATCTTTATCGACTCGTGGAAAGTACTGAGAAATATTTACACTTTTCACGCAATCCGACATCTCTGATTTCTGGTCAGTTTTTCTTAATTATTGGTTTGTATGGCCGCTACGACTAAGGCAGTTTAGTCAGCTTCCCTTTCCTTTATGGTAGGCTCGTGCTAACTCAGTCCCTGCATCAAGTTCAATATTTTTACGTCAGTTTCGGCTTCAGGCTGGATCTTAATTCTTTATCGACTCGTGGAAAGTATTGAGAAATATTTACACTTTTCACGCAATCCCACATGTCTGATTTTTGGTCAGTTTTTCTTAATTATTGGTTTGTATGGCGGCTATGATTGAGGCAATTTAGTCAGCTTCTCTGTCCTCCGTCCCGCGTTTACACCCACTGTGTCCGATAACCCGTCGGGGGGGGGGGGGGTTACACTCTAACCGGGTTTGGGAGGATAAAGAAACTCAGAAGGATGCCACATGTGCCGATTATTCGTCACATGTGTGACCGATTATACCAAAAACGTAATTTGTCACATGTGTGACTGAGATATAAATATTTTAGACCGATTTTTTTTTTTTTTTTTTGAGTTGAGGGATGCAGGATTAACCGCCCGCCACCCACTTTCACTGCACAAAGAAGCGATTTGTGCGGCGAAAATTGCCAAACGATCCACTTTTGAAAGTCTTCTTTATTATCTTTGGCAATAAGATAATCTGGTCGAGATATTCTTCTTATTAGATTCTGTTTAAATTTTTTTTAAAACCGAGTTTAGTTAGTTTAGTTTTTAGTGTCTGGTAGTTTAGCTAATTGAACGAATTATTCCAAATCAATAACTCAATTAACCTAGCTCTGATCGAAGCACTTTATTTTACATAATGATTTATCTAGAGGATCCACATTAATCCCCTATAGTCACGCTGATTAATGAGACAAATTTAAAAGGGTTGGGCTTCCTCAGGAACATTAAAAGTTAACCTTACGTTTTGAATGAGCTTTACAAGCACGAGTGTCAAAAAACGAGTGGTATGAGTCTACCGCTTAGTAAATTAATATTTGTGTTACCTTTAGGAATCGGATATCTAGTGGAATCTCTGCAGTACAATCTTTCAGAATAGATTGAGATTAGCCAAGGAACACTCGTCATCTCACCAAACCATTCTTGACTTTTTTGTCTTGTTACAATCTGCTAATCTCTAAGTGACCCAAGCTCAACCTTGACTTCACTTTAATTGAAGCTTTAAGACTTGTTTGCTGTCCTGGTAGCTTAAAGTCGTTTATCTCCGCAATTGTACTGTTCACATAATTTATCTTTAATAATTATAACATGCCAAGGAAACCAAAAACGCGAATGCAGCACTTAATAATTTTAATTGCCAGAACCTTGCGTGATTTCAATTTTTTTCCTGAAATCAACGATAAATTATGTCCGCAACAACCCGCAATTGTGTTTTTGTTTCTTTTTTACCCTTTCTACGTATAGTTTTTTTGTTTAATATTGAAGATCGCGTGCTAGGTACGTTACGTAAGGTCACATTGTTCCTTATTTATATTTCCTTCTTTCTTATTTGTGTTAGTCATTTGAAAAGAACAATGGCGTTTAAATAATACGAATTTACCCAAAAGTTTGAGAAAAAAACACGAATAAATTTGGTATAATTGGATTATTAAATACTTTCTTTATTTTATCATGGATTTTATGAAAAATTTATACACGGGTAACAGTTTGGTCTGTAGTAATAAGAAGATTAAATGATAGTTGTTTATTTGATGTTTGTTTCCATCTTAAGGTGCGTATAAATATGGCGAGCCGAGCGCGTGACGCTCCCGTGACGAGTATGCGACGAGCTTGCAACGAATCTCTTGGTACTTTGCCGGTTCGAACCATTTTCTTCGGCGCCCTGTGCCAAAAGAGATCTGGGCGGTATAAACCAATCAAGGGTAATCCATTAACATCTCCAATATGAGTGATAATGAATTTGCGGCCCTTACCGAGTAAGGATCTTAAACCTGTCGATAACTCTTCTAAGAATGCTTCACAAAAAATTGTCATATTCTTATCTTCATACATTTTTTTGTACTACGTGTCCTTCTCTGAGACATATTACATCCAGATAAAAAATATTTTTGCCTCCTCTCTGGTATTTTCTAATATCCCACAAGCAACGTCTTCTCTAAAATACTATTTCCTCTGTATCACCTCCATTTTGATTTTCCCTAAGAGAAATTCATTTTTGTCAGCACTTTCTACAGATTGGTTTTTCTCATGCCAGGCACATTCTCGTCTTGTTTCACAACTTTCAAACCTTTATCGAGACTTGGTTTTTATCTTCCAAGATATAATTCCTGAACGTGTCTTCTTAGTATGTTTTTGAAGGATTCGTATAATTTTTTTTTTCTCAGAGACGGTTTAGGCTCGCACACAGTTCCATTTTTCCTTTCCTTAATTCGCTTATAAGTTGTAAATTCACTAAATCCCGTTATGTCAGCACATTTCGAAAACAAACTGCCCACCCTTATCAGGGTCCTTAGTTGAACAAGTGAATTATGCACATGTGAAAGTATTGTCTTGGATTTTACATCCAAAACACCTACACAAAGTTTTGAAGTAAAAGTAGACATTTTCAGCAGCTAGCACTGAAAATTGTAAGACCATAACATAGCAAGACCACACTTATACACATCTGAATTATACTTAAAAATGTCATTACTGTTAATTGCCCCTAATTATCGTTTAAGTATACTACTCTCTCCTCAAATACTTCAGACACATACAGTATCTACTCCTTACTTTATCCGAATTCGGAAAGTCGAATTATTTATGAAATCTGTTCCGAGAATTGCTGTGCCTTTGGTTTATGCCTCTTCACAGGTGTGCATACAATTATCATACTTTGACAATGAAGAACAAACGACAGCTTTGTTACTTTTATGCAGTGGGGTTTTACCGTAAAAAAGTATATTTAACAAAAAACGAAAATATAAGCAATAATAGTGTACTACCTTATATAAAAAAAACGGTCAGGATTCGAACTTCTAGCAACATTATAGTTCCAACATATTAGCACATAATACAGAAATTGCATCAAAATGTCTTCTTACATTTTGAATATACGTTAAACAAAATAGAAGCAGTCATTTCCAAAAGAAAAATATATTTTCAGTAGCCCATTTCCATATGGCAGACGCACTCGAAATTTTCTTCTCGCTGGTCTAATTTTTTGACGAAATTTCATTTCACACATCCACTTCTTTTTCTTTTCTAAAATTTTTGTCCATAACTGACAAATTTTGGAATTGTTTGCAGGTCTCCTCTAAATTCAACATATTTTCTTCAGACTACTCCATATTCACTTGTGAACAAGTTTTAATCAATGTCATGTGCTAAATAAATTTAATTTCATTAACAAAGAAGTAAGAAACTCTCGTGTCTTCACTCTCGCTAAAAGTAAACTTTTTCTAAAGAGCATGTTATAAACTCGTCCCACTAGAAGACAAAATCCTTTGAGTTCGCACCAAAAAACTGACAGAAAAATTCAAAGTAGTCTCGCTGAAAGTTCGTATCGTATTCGTCACGGGCTCGTCACGCGCTCGTCTCGCCATATTTATACGCACCTTTAGGCCACTTATTACTAGGACTACTCGAACATTTGTAAATTGTTATTTTTTGTATTTCATCATATGTATATTATTTGATTGCCGAGAAAGTACACAATAATGTGTATAATAAAACTGTAAATTATGTTAAAAGGTTTCAAAGATTGTACCATACCATGGCTTTCATTTATTTCAATCGAGCCTGAGCAAATGAATATTGATGATCATTCGAATTTACCGTCTTTAATGCGACGTATAATGGGTGCTTTATACTTATTTTACTTGTTCATATTTATTTGCTGTCGGGAATACAATACCAATGTCATTTTTAGCACCAAAGGGAAGAAACAACACAACTTCTTTTATTTAAGTTGCCGAATAATATGGAGAACTGCTTGTACGAAGATTTTGGACACCGTAAATCAATGTATTGTCGGCAAATTCAAACTATTTTCTTAATAAATCTACTTTCTAACATGAGAAAAATTCTTAAAATCGTTTTCAAAGGGGATAGTAATCAAATTTCGAAGAAATTGCACGGAAATCACTATAAAAAAATGTTAACCAAGCAACGTAGCGCTTGAGAGCGATGATCTTTGTCAGCAAGTGACGGCATGTGCTTTGATTGGTGTTCGTTGTCATGTGCCTTGCGAATCATTTAATTACATTTCGATTATTAAATAAAAATTAAATTTCTTAAATATAAAGTAAAATTTAGGATTTTGTTACGGAAACTACCGTTTCGTGGCACAATTCTATTTTTATTTGAATATAGTCAACATCCCTATTGGTGAATGTATAATTTGAAGCAGAAGACGAAGAAAATATTGGTCGTAACTACTAAAAGACAGATTAATGAATATTACAACAATTAGGAAAAAGAAAAACAATAAATAGGAAACGAAAAATTAATAATTACCTTACTGTTCCAGAAAAAACCTCGATAAACGATTTATTTATACTGAAATACCTAATGTTTTTATTTGGTTCAACTAATAATTATCTGGTAATATTTCACATATTTAAATAAATGCAAATTAAAATATTATTTTTAATTATGACACAATTTTCCCAGGAAAAAAAAAATAACTAATACGTCACCTATTTATGTTAAATTAAAAATCTGCATGTATTTGCATCTAATTAGATAAAATTATAATATCAAGGCCAAAAAGAAAATGAATGTAAAATAAAGCAGAAATGTGTATTGTTTGTATAGTAAATCTTTCCGTATAAGGAACCGTGTTATGATATACATATTCACCTGTTTTAAGCTGATCACTTCGGATTTTTTAAACGTTAATGTAGCGTTTCTTTAATATTTATTTGTGATTCAAGTTTCCATAAAAGTTTTAGGCTGAATCCCCTTTAACGATTTTTTGGGATCTAACTACTTTAATTTTTTCTTTGGTTTCTATACACCGTCAAAAGTTCAATATCTCCCTACAAGGAGTAAATTTGCGCCTCCCCTTTCGTTACAGGGCGCCTCCCTAAGGGAGGCATGCCCCATATGTTGATAATTACTGAATGTATAGATATACTTCAAAACATATTAGATAAATCAGTTCTTCGGTAAATAAGAGCTATCATGATACATCCAGAGAGGAAATTCGTACTAAAAAATAATAAATTCTACACTAAATAGCAGAGCTACTCTCAAAATTGACTCCTACTAATATAAAAGCAATAATAAAAGCATTTTCAAAGTAACGTCTATCAAATACTAAGAAAATTCAAGAATAAATAACCATTATTCATAAAAATAACAACAAACGCCATTAAAACCCAATATAAAACTTAACAATAGACTAATTCAGTCAATTTTGGTATTAACGAGACTTAACACAACTTACTAGATAATTAAATTCGAGCTCATACTTTAATAAGTCAAAAATCTATGAAAGATTGTTCTAATCAATTGCAATTAATGAATCTTACCCTAAGTTGTTATTTGGGGTTAAGAGAATTCCATGAGTGAAACCTACAGAAACTGTTAAAATCCCTATCTCCAGGTTTATTCCAATAAAAATAAATCAAAACTGGTTAAAGACAAGGTAACTAATGAACTAAGCTCAATTACCTGAAAAATTTTAATAATTTTCCGCCCCGAAATCCCAAAGGATGGGCAATATAAATTGATTTGGAAAATCTACAGCTCTTAGGTGATTCAAACGGGAAAAGTAAAATTTAAGGCAAAACTGCCATGTGAAAATATAAAACAAGAATTTTACTCGAATAGTAGGCAGGAAGGCCGAAATTTAACTGGAAAAAAAGGTAACAGTAACTTCAAATAAAAATAGATATAAATAAGTCACTCACAGTTTAGTAAATGCCAAGCAAAACAACATAAATAAAGGTCCAATAGTGATAATCAAATGTATCATAAAACCGTGCTTTGTAGTGTAAGAATGTAGCCAAAATTCAGGAAGATAAAACAATTCAGCTGGGAAAGAAATTAACAAGGAAGTAGAACTACGGAGGTTCGTAGTAAAATGAAAAATGCAAATAACTAACGAAACGTATGCTTTTATTCGAGGAATTTACGAGAGATACTTAAAGAAAAGGATATTGTGTTTGACCATAATATGAGTATTTGCAAAGATAAGGTAAACTTACTGAATGGACATAGTAAACGTAAATAGAAATTTGAACCATGACAACAAGTAGGTATGTATTTATTTCACTAGAAAACTACGGAGTCGCGTCGGCTTCGCACACAATGTTTTAAATAATAACTATATAATAATTAGATTCTTGTACTTGACATTATTTGTAGAACTTGTAGGATCTCCATGAGATCTCATCATATATTATTTTGATGTATCTCAACCGGTTGTCAGCGTAAGCCAGAAGAAGACTCGGATCTCTATGTAGTCTCAGACTTAATTTGTAACCATCGTCATAGCCGAAATAGTATATGTATACCAAATGCTTTCTCGGCAAAAGTTTTAACCAATCGGGAAAGCGCTACAAAATTCATTAAGTGATTTTTAATATCTATTGGCCTGGACCTACAGACAAATACAGATCAAGACGCCGAACAAAATTTGCATCAAAACGTGTAATAAGGTACTGTATCAAAACAAGTACATAAAAAACAAAATACTCCATTCGAAGGTTTAACTTCGGCCCTTTCGTGTATTTAAGCATGATTCACTATCAACACGAACCAAATAAACCAAAATCACAGCATATTCATATGACACTATGTAAAAAACAATGTAAAAAAAATTCGACTGGGATTAACAGTTATGTAGACAGAAGTATACTCCTTAATATCATGAATTTTAATGTCCCACTAATGAACTGTTTTTTAAGGTAATGAAATTCAAATCTCATTAATCGGCTTAAGCGATGTGTGGGATTTAGAAAGTTACGAATGACATATCGCCGTTACACCATAACAAATTAATTGTTAGTTAATGAAATTTAATTTATAATTTTATTCATTAATTTTATAGATAAAGGAAGAGCTGTAGTTGCGGTAATATTATTTCAGTTTTTGGTGGTTGATGTAAATCTGAAAATCTAAAATCTATACGAAGTGATGTACTGTCTTTGATTGAGTTGTTTTTGCCATTAATATTACAAATCTGAGTATTTAAAGATATTTACATCGGGGCTTAAAAACAAAGTTCTAGTTTTAGCTAAGCAACCTGTTTGAAAACTTTAAATCACACTTTAGACACCTTGAATGTGGTTAATTTCGGGAATAACAAACAAAAACAAATATTTATCATTGAGAACTAAAAATTTTATTGTTTTTTAAAATAATCTCTTTAAATGGCTCACTGGGTCCGCAGAATAAAACAACAATACTTTTCACTAACTTCCAATATTATATTAACTACTTAACACGTTTACCACTAAATCACAACTCTCTAATTACTATTTGTTAATTCCTTCACTGTTCAAATACAACTATCCATTAAAATGCATATTCTGTCCCTATTTGTACACCAATAGAACCTACTAGAAACAACAAGAAATATGCTAGCATAAGAGTCGAGAACTACCTAGAAATATGATGACTCATCGATATAATATTATAATAAAGATGACTCATCGCATCAAAATAATATACAAGAGCATATCAAAAAGTTATCTTAGTCCTTCGTTACAACATTTTCCACGATGATCAATACATTTCTACAAGCGTTTAAACCAATCCGAAAATCATTTTTGTAATGAAGATGGTATCGTATCAACCGCTTCTTCTGGCATAGAAAATCGTTGGCTGCGGAGTTTGTTCTTCATGGACGGGAACAAAAAGAAATCATTGGGTGCCAAAACAGAGCTGCACGGCATCATTCTCTAGTGTATTCAAGCACTCTTTGAACTATGTCATAGATTCTCGAATTGACCACGTCATCGACATAGCCCTAACAAGATATGTCGAGGTCAGTTAGATTGCAGATGCAATATATTATATACACTGGTTGTCTAAGTATGCCTTAATTACATGACGATGTATTATCAGTTCACCCACAGCATCGATGTTTTTTTTGCACTCGTCTGTGAACGAACGACGACTACGATTGAATATACTAAACCAGCGATCTATAATGTTTTTTTAGCTGCTTTATCGCCATATAAAGAATCAAGTTCATCGATGTACTCTTGTTGATATAAACCACGTTAAAAGTTATGAAAAATAATCGTGCGAAAATGTTCACGAGTTCTTCTTTCTCTTCTTCTTTCTAAAACAGTTAACCATGCTAGCAGGCTATTGCCTGTTCATTGCCATCACGTCTTCCCCGTGATCTTTTTCCTACTGGGTTATTCATTTTTGCGCTTTTAACGAGTCTATCGTCCTCCATTCTCCCTACATGTTTGTTCCAGAATCTTCGTCTTTGTCTAATCCATCTTCCTATGTCCTGTATCCCGCATTGTTGTCTGATATCTTCATTCCGTATTCTGTCGTGTAGAGTTTTGCCTTGTATACTTCTCATCATTTGTAGAGTTCTGCCTGTATCTGGTCTTATTTCTGCCGCGTATGTTATGATGGGTCTTAGAGCCGTTTTATATATTTTAGTTTTGCTTTCGCCATTAAGGTATTTGTTCTTCCAGATAATTTCTTTTAGGCATCCCGAAATTCTAGCCGCTTTCATCATTTGCTCTCTTACTTTGTTAAAAAGGTTTCCATGGCTCGTTATTTCTGCTCCCAGAGTTTTGAAGTGATTTACCTGTTCGACAATATTGAAGTCGATTTCCAACTTGCACCGTATTGGTTCTTTGGATGTTACTAAGCATTTGGTCTTCTCGGTGTTGATGAGCATATTTAGTTCTTTCGGTTTAATGTTAAAAGAGTGCAGTAGTCTTTGGAGATTATCTTCAGAGTCTGCAATAAGAACAGGATCGTCCGCATAGCAGACGATTTGGAAGAATGTGTTTCCTATTTTGTATCCAGCTGTTCTGGGGAGATTTTCTATTATTTTATCCATTATTAGATTAAATATGAAGGGGCTGAGCGAATCGCCCTGCCTATGGTTTAGACCTTTTGTTCTCGTTATTTCTAAGACGTCCGTTAAGCGTACTCTGTCAAAAGCCTTGATCATATCGACGAAGCACATGTACGCAGGTTTATTGAATTCTAGGGATTTTTCAGTTATTTGTTTGACAATGAATATTGCATCAATAGTGGATCATTTCTTTCTGAAACCTTGTTGTTCTTCTCGTATAGATATAATTTTGGTGATTTCTTCCAGTATAGTTATTGTGAATGCTTTGAGAATGCTATCAAGCAGTGTTATTCCTCAATAATTTTCTGGGTGCGTTTTCTGTCTTTTTTTTTAAATAGGTATTGTTACACTATTCTTCCATTTGTTCAGTATTTTTTGTTCTTCTATGATATTCTTGAATAGGGTTAATATTTCATTCCATAGCTTTTTCCCTCCGTATTTAAGCATCTCATTAGTGATCTCGTCTGGTCCAGGGCTTTTTCTATTCTTAAGGGACTTTAAGGTGTTTTCTATCTTGTCATTTGTTATTAGTTCTATGCTATCGTCCTCCTCATATTCATTTTGTATCTGTTCTATGTTCTCTTTTTCCTTATATAGATTTTTAAAGTATGTTTCCCACTACTCTAATGTGATTTTATTAGTTCTGACGATTGATTTCAAGCTTGTTTCTTCTTAATATTCCTCATATTTTTCTCTGGCTTCCGTACATGTCTCTCTCCATCCCTTTTGTGAACCTTTACCAATAGTTTTCTTTTAGTTCTCTTATTCTTGCGTTTGCCTCTTTCGCGAGTTACTGTAAACAAAACAAACAGCCAGCGTCCGTAAGTCGAAACGTTCCGAGTACGTTTACCGTCTAACATGTCAGACTTTATAACGGAACCTACCAACACCAGGGTTACCTGTTCTCGAAATATAAACGATTACCTTCTTATAAGTAACCAAGTAATTTTCTCAACATTCGCGACAAAGTAAAGAAATAATCAAATTCAAAAAGCGAAACCTTGAACCTTTTGACGTATCGTAACGTGACTTTCATTTGCCCTTTATTTCACTTGCCAGAGGCACTGCACTGACTACATTATACACTTTGTTTTGATAGTCGAATGGAGTTAAAACCGTCGACGGGAGGCGGACGCCGTCGCATCATGTTATGCAAATTCAGGTTATTTTACCCGGAGCGCTGAATTTAAATGGGCAAGTAATAAAAATAAAACGCGTCAGGGTGCTTCTGATGCAGTGTTTTTAGTTCGAGCGACTAAGTTCTTTTAGATTAAAGTTGAGAGAAGCGATGACTGATAACAGATTCTTTAGTGGAGCTGGGTTAAATTATTGTCTTACTTTTTAGATCTTCCACCAAGGTTGAGTTGTCATAGAGAAAGATTGGGGTTTAGATAAATAAAATTATGACACGGGGGATTCTAGAAAAGTTGCCTCTCTAACAATTAAAAAAGAAAGATTTACGATTTTTTTTGCTAATTTTGTTTTTCAACACAATCACCTTTAACTTTAACGTACTCGTGCCTTTTCTGCAGGGAGTTTATATCATCAGAAAAACAAAAATATTTCTCTCGACTTTCAAAATCCTCTTTCAACTGATGATCGTCTGCAAAATAACATCCTGTTAGGTGCTTTTGGAAATTTCTGAATAAAAAGACGTCAAATCTGGACTATCTGATGAGTGAATAATGGATAATCTATGTAGGGTTAGGACCAAGTGCTAATCCAAGTAATGGTCATTGGGGCAACACTCCCCTTCCTCAAAAAAATTTTGTACATGTGCTGAAAAAAATATCGGAAATCCTATATCCAAGTACTCCAGCTTCTTGAAGAGTTTTCATGCTCCTCCTCCGAATGTTTTTTTGAATCCGCGCCTTGTTATGACCTAGGTAATGATTATTAGTTTTGCATGACTTGGGTTTATGCACATATAAAGTAACTGTACTGATCGTGTGTTAAATAGAAAATGTTAGGACCATACTATCCACCATTTTGAGGAAAGTTCACCTATAACAGCAGTGAATACACAGTCGCCATAGGAAAATTATACGGACTAAATATCTCAACTGACAAGGGTAGAAGCAATTCGTAAAGCTTTTTGAATTTTTATCGACCTAAGTAGATGAACGGATAGGAGAAAGATATAAAATGACAGTGTTACGTTATAAACTCACCCGACTGATCCAATTTGTGTCAATTGATTATAGCTTCTGGATGTCTGCGATACTCTATGGTTATTAAAAATAATTCGTCATTAAAAAAAAACAATATATTAATGAACCATTTCTTCAGAATGTTTTATTTTTTGAAACACAGTTGAAATGTGAATTAGGTGGTACCCCGCTATTTTTAATATTTCAAGTAAATTTGAGATTACAGTCCTACAAATTATTACAGGAGATTCTGTTTATATCTTAATAGTATGAGAGTGCTATTTAAAAATGTTTTTCTACGGCTAGTTCTGATTATTGATTTAACATAAATACTTGTGTCCATGTGTCCATAACTCAGAATATTTTAGTTTTAAACGTGTTTGGCGAAGTTTCAGGTTTTCTTTCAAACTTAGTTATTTAGGCAGGAAGGCTTGCAGTAACTTGCTGGATGTTTAGTGAATTCATACAATAATTAATTGGTGGATTGATGAGGTAATTGATTTTAGTCATACTACGAAGGGCTGTGGTTTCCACCGTTTCAGGGTTAATCAGTGCTGGCTTTCTATAATTATTGTATATAGGGGGCATGTATTCCGATTGACATCGGTTTGTTGCTTTATGTATATCAGTTGGTATATTGATACTCCCTTTTCTTTATACAGGGTGTTTGGTACATCGATAGAAATTTTGGAAGAGGTGATAGAAAATGTAATTTTGAATAATTTATGCCATATATGCCTTAGTACAAAAATGCACGGTTGTCGAGTTACAGCACATTTTATAATTTTTCGGTTTTCTGGCAATTGGTGATGGAAAATTTAATTTTTATGATACTGGTAAAATTTTTCGGTTTGAAATATTTTTTTTTCTTATTCTTTGGTTCATACACTATAATAACAAGAAGAGGACTAAAATTAAAATAACACACAGAAAACTATGTACTCAAAAATCTTATTCATCTACGAAAAAAATTTCATTCTTAGATTTGAGTGATGTTTTTTCTAACAGTGAGAAAAATAAATGCATTCAATTTATTTTAAAAATAACTTATAGTGTATGAACCAAAGAATCAGAAAAAAAAATATTTCAAACCGAAAAATTATACCAGTATCGTAAACATTAAATTTTCAATCACCAATTGCCAAAAACCGAACAATTATAAAATGTGCTGTAACTTGACAACCGTGCATTTTTGTTCTAAGGCATATATGGCATAAATTATTCAAAATGAGATTCTTAATCACCTCTTCCAAACTTTCTATCGATGTACCAAACACCCTGTATATTTGAATTTTTATTTAATAGTTCTAGAGAGCCAATTTAAGATAATTTGTGGTGTATATTTACACCTAAATATTTGACTGATGACTTGCTCTATATTACTTGGTTGTTAAGTAATATAATATAAATTTAATCCAGGTGAATCACTTTGCAGCAATAACAACAACAATTACACTATTTTTTTTTTTACTTTTGACGCTTAATTTGATGTGTCAAAATTACTTCTTCCCCAAAATGGCGACGAGCATACTACGGACATTTTTGGTCTGATAACTCGATTTCAGTCTGTCATCTATTTTCTTTTTTGAAATCCGTGCTTGGATTGTATGAATGATTATTTCCATTGCCTTGCACTTATTATCTAATTCAGGTTTATAGAGTTACAAACGTTTAATTCTAATAAAAATAGGAGTATGCTACAACGATCTTTTATAGAGCTTTATCCAGAACAATTACAACAGTGATATTTTAATAATTCCGTAAGTATAGATTGTATGTATCACATGCTTCAAAACAAAACGAATGCGTACTTAAGTAAATTAAGATATTATATTTTTTTGCTTCTAATTGTAAAATAGTTTATTTTAAAATTACACTATATTACCATATTCACCACAATGCAACGTAACGCTCGATGTAACGCTACCGGTTTTGGCATATAATTTGAATCTGGTTTTCCTGAAATTTACCCACCCCAATGACGAAAGGTAATTTATTCAAAGCTAATTTACCCGGTGGGGTTACTGGCGCAACTAGGTTTTATTATGCAACGCAGGGGCGGACTAGAATATTGTAATCAAAATTTTTTGAATTAAACTTAAAAATAATTGTTATGTAAATTTTTATCGGCACGTCATTGAATCTTATGGCTGTACAAAGTATTTATATATATATATATATATATATATATATATATATATATATATATATATATATATATATGTTCGGTTCAAAAAGTATCGTGAAGTTTGTATTTTTGCAAAAATTATTTATTTATTCATGAATATCTATTTTGTCTCCTTCAAAGTAATCCCCATTAGATATTATGCACTTGTGCCAACGTTTTTTCAGATCCTCGAAGCACTTCAAAAAATCATTCTTTGTGATCTTGTTCAGCTCCTCTTTGGATGCCATCTTTATCTCCTCAATCGTAGAGCAGCGTCGTTCTTTCATGGGCCTCTTCAGTTTCGGGAACAAGAAAAAGTCACAGGGGGCCAGGTCTGGGGAATACGGTTGCTGCGGCATCATTAGTGTGTTGTTTTTGGCCAAAAATTCGCGCACAAGCAACAATGTGTGAGCAGGGGCGTTATCATGGTGCAAAAGTCAATTTTTGTTCTTCCACAAATCCGAGCGTTTCTGGCGGATTACTTTTCGTAAACTGCGTATAACTTGCAGGTAATATTCCTTATTGACCGTTCTACTCGCTGGCAAGAACTCATGATGCACCACGCCCCTGCAATCGAAGAAAACTGTAAGCAAAATCTTCACATTCGACCGAACTGGGCGCGCTTTTTTCGGTCTTGGCTCATGCGGCAGCTTCCATTGGGATGATTGGCCTTTACTTTCCACGTCATAACCATAAACCCATGATTCCTCACCAGTTATGACCCTTTAGAGCAAATTTGGGTCGTCGCGGACTGAGTCCAACAGCTCCTTAACAGTGTTAATGCGATGCTGTTTTTGGTCGAAATTGAGCAGTTTTGGTACGAATTTCGCGGCGACCCGTCTCATGCCCAAATCATTGGTAAAAATCGAGTGGCACGAACCAATCGATATGTTTAGGTCCTCAGCAACTTCTCTAACGGTGATTCGACGATTGGCCAATACTATTTTGTTCACTTCATCAATGTTTTCGTCTGTTGTTGATGTGCTCGGACGTCCAGCACGCTTTTCGTCGTTCATATCTTCTCGACCCTCTGAGAACATTTTGTACCACCGATAAACGTTGCTTTGGTCCAAGGTAGCTTCACCATATGCCACAGTCAACATTCGGAATAAGCCCGCGCACTTAATGTGGTTTTTCACACAAAATTTGATACAGATTCTTTGATCCATTTTTTGGAATAGGCAAAAATCGAAGACGAGCCAAAACACGTAAAAGCAAAACAGCTGACAAAAATTAACTGAACATTCAAAATGGCCGAACTTGTCGGCATAAGTGAGGGACATGAGTACCAACAAAACGCCACAAAAAAATCGAAAATCGAATATACGTGACCCGCGGAAATTCAAAGTTCGTGATACTTTTTGAACAGACCTCGTATATATATATATATATATATATATATATATATATATATATATATATATATATATATATATGCATGCATGAAAGATGACGAAACGGCAGAAAGTATACTTTCCTAACACAATACTTCTTCTTCTTCTTCTTTAGGTGCCATGTCTGTATTCAGACGTTGGTGGTCATCATGTTTACAATTTCCTGAAATATTTCTCTATCGGCTGCTGCGCGAAATAATTCTTCTACCGTGCAATCACACCACTGCCTGATGTTACGCAGCCATGAAAGCTTCTTTCGGCCTATCCATATTTTTCCTTCCACTTTTCCTTGTATTATAAGGCGAAGTAGCTGGTATTTAGGTCCTCTAATTATGTGACCAAAGTATTCTGTTTTCCGCCTCTTTATAATGTTCAAGAGCAGTCGATCTGTATCCATCATTCTGAGAACATCCTCGTTGGAAGTGTGCGAAACCCATGATATCTTTAGGGTTCGACGGTAGCACCACAATTCGAATGCTTTCAGTTTGTTTAGCGTTGTGGTTTTTAGTGTCCATGTCTCGCAACCGAATAATATAATAGTCCATACATAGCATTTCAGGACCCTTTTACGAATATGCATTGATAGGTTCCTGTTGCATAGAACTGGTTTCCATGTCATAAAGGCCTTCCGCGATATTTCTATCCTTGCTATTATCTCTTCATCTGAGTCCCCATTTACTTTCAACCAACTGCCAAGGCATTTGAAATGGTTTACACGCTCTGTCCTCTTCCCATTGAGCCAAAGTTGACATTCATCTACAGTAACCTTTCCAACTGTCACCCACTTTGTTTTTGATGTTGATTTTAGGGCCTCTTCGGCAGCTCGCTTCATTGACTAGGTTTACTAATGTTTGGAGATCCTCGATGCTTTCTGCAAGAATGGCCGTATCATCAGCAAATCTAATATTGTTGATTACTTCGCCGCCTAGTCTTACTCCTTCTTGTCTGTCTTCCAAAGCCTCCCTAAAGATTTCTTCAGAGTATACATTAACGAGACAGGGTGACAGAATGCAACCCTGTCTTACTCCACGTTTGACACAATACTTAACTTCGCTAAAAGGTTACACATACAGGGAGAAATTTAAATTGGGCGCAGACACAATAAATCTACGAGTGGTACTGTAGGGCCACAGGAACACACTATTATCCTCACTAGCTGTGTACGCAGACTATTATTCCATTCTATAAACGCTATCAAGGTTTCAGTATTATATGGGTATATCATTAAAAAAGAAGTCATAACATTAAAGAACACATCGATAAAATATAATTACATAGTAATTAATACGAGTTCCATGGCGTACTCTCTACAACAGAAATAAATTGCAGAATACTGTAAAAAGAAAATAAAAAGACCGTGCGCCATACGCAGTTAGCGGGCAGCTGGTAACTGCAGATTGTACTTTCACCAGCATGCCTGTGTTGTGCCATAATTTATTTTTAACAGCTCATTGATTGATATGCCTCGTGCTATCAGACGACCATTTTTAAGCTTTATAATAATAAAAAATATACCTTTCAAATAGTACAATTGATTATTTTCCTGTTTTTTTCTTTGAAATTAAGATCTGGTGAAGTATAGTTGACAGAAGAGGTCCTTTAACGGTATTCTAACTGGTGCGAGATATTTGGAGTTTTTTTTTTAAATGACCTCATTCCTGCTCTAATAACTTTGTATCCAGATCCACAAGAACCCGATATGTTCCAGCGTAATCTTTTGTTCCAACAAGATGGAACGCAGCCCCTGTCCGTGCTTATTTAGATTAGGTTCTTCCGAGTCGTTGGATAGGTGTAAGAGGGACAATTGAGTGGCCAACCAGATAACCAGATTTCATCCCACTTGATTATTTCCTAGGAAATACTTAAAAACTAACCTATACTGTTTTTTTATAAACAACATCCAAAGTCGGAAAATTCGATTTTCTATCCGTAGAATTTTCCGGTTACATTTTAGAGAAAACTTGTTCAAATGTGGGTATTGAAAAGACCTTTAATTTAACTTTTTATACGTCAAAATCGATAAATAATTTATCGAGATAATGGCGAAAAACCACCTTTTTGCACTATTTTATAAATGTTAATAACTTTTGCAAGAAAGGCCGAAATTGATGTATAACCCCTTGATGATAAAGCCATAATGTTGCTTTATAACTGTGCGAAAGCTGGACCAAATCGGTTTGGTAGTTTATGCATAATCTTAATTGTTTATCCCAGACACTGAATGTTCAAACAATTGTCCTTGCCCAGAGGATGATTCTACAGATATTTGCAAAAGCGGAATGGATTCTTTGAAGTTCAAACTACAAGCAAAGATGAAAAAACGCTGGATTTTTAAAAGAGTTGTTGTTAAAAAAACCATTTAAAAAAGGGGTACCTTTTTTACGTATAAACAATTGGAATAACTTTGTTAATTTTAATGATACAAGTTTGTGAATAAGTGAACTTGAAAGCTGGTGAAAAAACATGAATTTAAAAAAAAGTCCCCTACGACCAATAGGAGCTAAGATAGCATTATTTAAAAAATCATATCTCTTTTGTTTATAAACATTAAGAGCCAAGATTTTCATAGTTTTTAAACGAAGACCTATATTTTATGATGCAATTGATAAGTATGAAATTCAGGCATCGTTAGTAAAGTTATAGCGCTTCGAAGTGAAGGTACTTTTGCAAGTGCGTTGTAGCGAGTGGTGAAGGAAGCTCGGCTTTCTTACGGTGTGCTTCTGAAATTCAAACTTCAAATTGGAGTGTGCTACAAAATTGTACGATATCTCGGGTTCCAGATAATGTAGTCTTCATTCTTTTTTAAGCAGGGGTAATTCGATGAAATATTACGAACTGACTTATTTTCATTATCATAGAAAATCAGGAAATACAAGAAAATCAACATTTCATCGGAAAACACATTTTTTGGCAATATTAGCACTAATATTGTTTCAAAAAACTTTACTAGCAGTTTAATTTCATTGCAAATATTAAATATAAAACACTGTCACTATATATATATATATATATATATATATATATATATATATATATATATATATATATATATATATATATATATATTCGCGGAATAAATAATCCAAACATATGCTTATGCATAATACAAAACTTAATTTCTTTTTTAAATACACTTTAAATACCCTAAATACACAATCGACTTTTTTTTATTTATATAACTCAACGATAAAAATTTATATTTCTGTTCATGCTCTTTTTTGTGGAGGCTCTTCTTCGTCATCATTTATCATTGCTTGTAGCAAATCGTCATCTTTCTCGGCGTCATTTTCGTCTTCAATTATCACTGCAGCGGAGTTGTCGCATTTTTTATTTCCCTCATCGTTGCAGTTTAAACAAAGAGTTGTGCAATTGAGACCGTGCTTTTTGCAGCCGCATCTACTTATTTTGCACCCAGTAATGCACTTACATGTAATTAAAGTTAAAGTTTCATCGGGTATCAAATTTTCAGATGTGTAAATTAGTTCGAAGCTGTAGTTATGTTTTCGCCAGCCATATTTGGTTGCGTTCATCTGATTTCCTAACTATATTTGCAATTGATAATAAACTCGGAGAACCTGTCCACTTATTCACAAACTTCTGTCATTAAAATTAACAAAGTTATTCCAATTGTTTATACGTAAAGAAGGTACCCCTTCTTTAAACGGTTTTTTAACAACAATTGTTTTAAAAATTCATCGTTTTTTCATCTTTGCTTGTAGTTTGAACTTCAAAGAATCCATTCCGCTTTTGCAAATATCTGTAGAATCATCCTCTGGACAAGGACAATTGTTTGAACATTCAATGTCTGAGATAAACAACTAAGATTATTCATAAACTACCAAACCGATTTGGTCCAGCTTTCGCACAGTTATAAAGGCACATAATGGCCTTATCAGCAAGGGGTTATACATCACTTTCGGCCTTTTTTGCAGAAGTTATTAACATTTATAAAATAGTGCAAAAAGGTGGTTTTTCGCCATTATCTCGATAAATTATTTATCGATTGTGACGTATAAAAAATGAAATTAAAGGTCTTTTCAATATCCACAACTTTCATTTGGACAAGTTTTCTCTAAAATGTGTCCGAAAAATTCTACGGACGGAAAATCGAATTTTCCGAATTCGGATGTTGTTTATAAAAAAATAGGGCTGATCTAGCTGTACTTTTTTACGTATTTTTCATCTGGGTGCCCCCTACGACATGAAACTTTCAGATATCTGCTATAAATTTTTACATGAAATTGCTACAAATTCAATAGGAAGACTGGAAGTATTAGGTCAACAATATTTCATTTATTTTTTAAAGAAATGTAGTCTAAAAACTATTATTGATCCCATAAAATATAACCTCAAGAGGACAGTGACACAGATCTATTATTAGCAAACGTAATTATTCAAAGTCAATCCCTTAAATATTTATTTAACAAAATATCCTTATTATTTTATTCATTTTCTATCTTACAAATAAAACCTTATTTGAAACACGTGGAGGCAATTGAACTCAATAAAAATAAATGAATTGAAATAAATATACAAGAGAGGCTATCAAGCATACAAAACATCGTTAACTTATTGTCTGAAAAAAAAAACGTTTTAATGACATTGCAATATTAAAACAATTGATAAAATTTATATTTTGTTGACTATAGAAGTCAAAAAAATTTTAAGTAAAGTTAAGAGTTTAACTTTTCAATTTATCTTGATATCTCAGCAGCGTATGAGAGGACCCATGCACAAATCTTATGGACAACGATTCCCAGGGAAATCGGCTGAAAATGTAGTTTGATGTAGTTCTTGACTTCCTGATCAAAAGCTCTAATGGGCATGAAGCCACCCTGTGATTTGTTTTCGAGGTACAAAAGGACGGAGGGTGGCTATCTGAGGTAGTTCATCTCACTCACTTGAGCAAATCAGATGCTAAGCTTTCTGGAGACAAATCTTAATACAAAAGTTGTAAACAATTAAACAAGACATGTTGTGGTTACCTTGACAATGTCAAAGTCAAGTTGTTGTTTTTTTTTTTAATGGTAGATGCTGATATGGAAAGTCTGGGAAAGTCTGCTTTCAATGGTATAAATGTCATATGATGGTCATTTGAATATCGAATCTGCTTTTCCGGTGAATCTGTAATAAATTAGCCTATAAACCAGCATTCACGCGTTATGGAGGACAACTTTACAAACGAAAGTTGTAGGAAATTAAACGTGGTATCTCAAAATGACCTTGAGTGCACCTCAAAGCAAATTCAAGATAAGACACTATAGTACGAATAAAACAAAGTGTATGGTAATTTCCAAGGAACCAAGAAGATGTAAGCTACAGATAGAAAATGTCATAATTGACCAAGTCATGAACTTTAAATACCTAGACATTGACACAACAAGCTGTCGTAACCTTACTGGAGAAGTACTGTACAAGAGCCCTACAAGTGGCAGGATGCTTAAGAGATGTTATATTTCGAAACAGATACATGAGAATAGAGGGAAAAACAAAAATATATAAGACCATGATACGACCAATTCTAACTTATACCACGGAAACAAGAGCAGACACTAAGAAGACAAAGCAGAAAATGAGAACCACCGAAATGAAAGTACTGAGATCAATGCTGAACGTGTCAATCAGAGATAGGCTGACAAATACCTTAATCAGAGAAAAATGTAATGTGCAGGACGTGGTCAAATGGACAAAAGAAAGAAAAAGAGGTTGGAAAGAACACGTTGAGAGAATGAGTGAAGAGAAACTAGCCAAAGTTTGTATGTATGGACGACCAAGAGGAAAAAGATTACCAGGACGACTACCAAAGAGATGGGCCCAGAGTTGGTTCTCTTCATCAGCAGAATAAGGCGGGTGTAGATGGAATGACAAACAGGGATATCCCTAGTCAACGTAGAAGAAGAAGAAGAACGTATATTTGACTTTCAAATGACCTCCACACAAGATGGCTTTAGGCCCAAATAACTTTAGATCGAAAAGTCAAGAGCTAGGAATTGTTTTCCATAATGTTTGCTAGGGGTTCTTTGGCAACCACAATATATAGTAACAGTTTAACTTAAAACTTAAATCATAATAGCTAAATAATGTAGAAAAGCTTCTCAAAATAGTTACATGTTTCGTCTTAAATTTAAATACCAATATTTCGCCGGATGTACGTAAAAGGAACGACAAACAAGTTCAATATATTGAGGATTTTCAAAATATAAATATTTTTCTTTTGCCAGATAAAATACCGTAGGTTTATTGATGAAAAGTCGTTGTTGCCTCGCAAACAACTTTTTATTGTTATTAATGACCTTACAAAAGCTTCATCATTCTGTAAAACTGTAAGAAGGGTACGGTATGAAAAGGGAAAAAAGCCCCTTTTGTCGAAATAAGTTTGAATTTGTAAAAAATATTTATGATATTGTAATCGAGTTTTAATTTCTTTTTTAGGTTTTGGTAGAATACGACGATGTAGAATGGCAAAGACGAGAATGGATATGCATTTATCGAGACGACCTCTTCCATCTTTTTCTGGTAGAACAAGCACTTGTATGGGCGGATAGAAAAGATCCTTTCAGCCACGGTACCGTCCTATGGCCTGCTTTGGTAAGATTTGTTTTATCTAAATATAAATTCAATCTTCTGAATTAACAGTCCAACATTTTACTACACAATTAATACGATCGTTACAAGCATGCGTAATTTTTGCATTTTGCATTGATTATAATTACTGATTTAATGAGATTCTTGAAGCATAAATATATTCTATAATATTTTAATAATATTGCTTTAAATAGGAATGTCTCAGATTTATGAAGAAGTACAGGGTGAGATGCAAAATCCGGACAAATTATCCATTCATTACAAACGTATTTTTTATTGCAAAAACGAAAAGGTTTACAAAATTTTTTTAATCGGATTATTTGTAAGGCCATAAAGAACACATTTATTCAATATATCTCCCACTTATTTGACGCGCTTTAATGTGTCACGGTCCTTATCGGCGAGTGCGACGTTTGGGTGTCTGAACTTGTTCGTGTCGCTTTCAATTACGCTCCATATATAGAAGTCGAAAGGTTTCAAATCTGGGCTGTTGGGGGCCTTAATTTTTTCGACTAAAAAATATCGCCCTTGTCCGACAGTCTCCATCTATGGCTTCGTTACATTTATCAGAACACGCAAATACACTTCTTCTGTGACATTCCCTTTGTTAGAGAAATGCAGTGGCAGGACGTCATCTACATTGGACACAGCATCTAATATGTGGCCAAAAATTTCGTTCCTGTAATAGTGAGTCCTAGAAAAAACCGAGAAATATAACATTCCTATACACCTGGCATTTGTAGATTTTCACAAGGCCTTTGACTCTATAGAAACATGGGCGATCTTGAAATTACTTAATAATGCTAGAATTGACTCCAGGTATACCAATATCATACATAACATATATAAAAACGCAACTATACAGGTTAAAATCGACGAAGACACAAAAACCGAAAAAATAAACGTTATGAGAGGTGTGCGTCAGGGAGACGTCATCTCTCCGAAACTATTTACGCTAGCTTTGGAAGATGTCTTTAAAAAACTAAATTGGGATGAGAAAGGTTTGGGAGTCGACGGTTCTTATCTTAGTCATCTTCGTTTCGCCGACGATGTTGTTGTCATGTCTAGCAACCCAGAAGAGCTGAAACAAATGCTTCAAGATTTCAATGAGGAGGCGAGAAAAGTGGGACTTAAGATGAACTTGGGGAAAACTAAGTTAATGAGCCCTGACGGAAATGTACAAATAGAGATTCAAAATGAAGTCATAGAGAATGTCCAAGAGTACATCTATTTAGGCCACGTCATGAAACTGGGCAACGAAAATCAAACGGCGGAAATAACAAGGAGAATAGGGCTGACATGGGCTGCCTTTGGAAAGTTGTAGTACGTATTAAGAGATAGAAACACACCAATCAACCTTAAACGGAAAGTGTATAACACGTGTGTCTTGCCTGTGGCTACTTACAGCATGAAAACGATAACACTAACCAAACAAAACGCAAATAGGCTCCGAGTCACTCAACGCTCCATGAAGAGACAAATGCTAGGAATCTCGTTACGGGATAAAATACGAAATCAAGTAATAAGATCAAGAACCAAAGTAGTTGACGTCATTGAACGCATATCACGACTAAAGTGGCAATGGGCGGGGCACATAGCTAGACAACGACCCGATAGGTGGACGAGTAAATTACTGCAATGACGAGCGCGAGAAACGAACCGAAATCGTGGCAGGCCACAACGCAGATGGGTAGATGATATAAGACAGTTTGCTGGAGAAGACTGGCTCCAGAAGGCGAGAGACATATCCCCGTGGAAGACCATCGGAGAGGCTTATGTCCAGGAGTGGACGTCAGTGGGCTGAGAGAGAAGAAGAATAGTGAGGACATTTTTAAGGTCATTAGTTGTCATTCCTTTGATTGATTTTCTCATTGGCAGTAAAAATTTTCTGGTCAGAAAAAACCTGTGTCGTCTGGCGGTATTGATTCTTAAGAAACACAAAAGCAGATTGCAGCGTTCATCTCTCTTTGCCCTGACGGCTTCGGAAATCATCTGTCTCTTAATCGTGTAGGATCTACGAGGTTTGTCCCAAAAGTATCGAGCCTGCATTCATATCTCCGCGTCAAAACTTCCGAGCGACCTCTGTGGGGCATGGGCGTCACCAGTAAGTCTTCACGAACTCGTTGGTGCGCGCAGTTACCGACTGGACGTGTTAGTTCGTGAACGGTGTGCGTTTGTTTACAGTGTCTTTTTTTTCGTTCGTCGCATTTTGTTATTGAAAAAAATGACGGAAAAATTAGATCAACGAATTTGCATCAAGTTTTGCTTTAATCTTGGAAAAACTTGCTCAGAAACAATTAATATGATGAATAAGGCATTTAGAGAAACAAAGCGACAGTCTTCACAGTTGAAGCATTCTGAATCGCCAAGACCAGAAAAAGCACGTCAAAGTCGGAGCAAAGTGAAGACAATGTTGACTGTTTTCTTTGATTATGAAGGTGTTGTGCACCACGAATATGCTCCGAAAGGTCACACGATCACTAAAAAATACTACGTTGAAGTATTGAAAAGATTGCGTGACGCAGTCAGAAAAAAACGGCCACAGTAATTGGCTGCTTCACCGCGACGCCGGCGCATTCATCGAACCTTGTGCAGCAATATTCAACAAAGCACCAAGTTGTACAGCTTCGCTAGCCTCCGTACAGTCCCGACGTAGCTCCCTGTGACTTCTGGCTCTTTCCCAGATTAAAAATGCCGCTCAAAAGACACCGGTTTGATGACAAAGAGACGGTTCAAACTAATGCGACGAATGCACTGAAGGCAATTCCGAAAACTGACTTCCAGGACTGCTTCAGGAAGTGGAAACACCGCTGGGAACCTGTTATTCAATTAAATGGGGACTAGTTTGGAGGATGTCACTCACCGGATGATAAAGAATAACACCGATGCGGAGATATAGTGGAGTTCTCGACGATTCGAACCGAACGACAATTTTCCGATCAACCATAGATCCTCAAAAATCAGCTCCTGAGACTGCTGAATGATGCCGGGCGTTCTAAAAACTCCCTTCTTCGAATGAGTTTTCCTTGCCAGTGTTGTAAAACCTTCGTTGGACTTCTCCGTCTCATTGTATTTTGCGACATCATACACAGCCGATCTCCGGTATCCAAAGTACCAAATTATTTTTGTTGCAAAGTGCCGTACTTGGTTCCAACATTGCGACTGTTTCAGTGTTATGATGGTTTAGTCAAGCTATCTGAATGTCAATCGCGACATCTGCCGGTGGTAAAGAACGGCAGAAATTTCTAATTGAATTTTGTCCGGATTTTAACACCGCACCTTGTATAAAGCTAAATGTTTTTTATACATATTGCTTCAATGAATGAACAAGAGTGGTAATACGCGATCCTCAATGCTTAGATTTCGTTGGGCTCATTACATCCCACCATGTCCGCAGGTCATTCGAGGCCGATCGCCTTCGCGAATCCAAGTAGCCTGCTTATCTGATCTTGCCTGACTACTTCGGATGTTACTATCGTATCTCCGAAATGTTTCTGCCTCAATCCGTTAAGTGTCGGGCATTCTTTGAGAACATAGTCAACAGTTTCATTCTCTTCCAGACACTATCTGTATATCGGGTCATCCGTGACGCTAATCCAATGAAGATGGCCTCGCAGGAGGGGCATACTACATATTTTTTTAATGTTCCCTATTTGAATACTTTTTCATTTTCTATAGAATGGCGTTATCAAAATTTTGTAAATTGATATATGAATTTTTCATATCATTTTTCGAAACAACAAACCACCTAATACTAATTATTGAATTTGAACGTATCTAAAAATAACACATTATTTTGTAAACAAAAATCGACAATCAAAAGAATCATACAAAATAAAAAAAGAGAATCTAAATGATGGAAATGCTCTTCATTATCCATAATCATGTATCTCAACAACCTTTTTTGTAAATGTCCCGGAGCATTTTGGGGATAATTTTGTTACCAGCTAATGAATTCTTTCAAATCTCTCGGGAATCTTTAAAAAAAACTTGATCTTTCATATATCCCTTTGTTGAAAAAAATCCATTGGTGTCAGTTAAGGAAAAAGCGTCGGCCAATTTACTGACGGAAAATTTAACGCATTGCTGATCTTGGTGTGCCAGGGCACCTGCTGAAATTATTGGAAGTCTCTGTAAACCTACAACGGAAGGTCAAAGAAGTCAAAATACGTGCGTCCAGTTAAGTAATCGCAAAAAAAAAATGGAGCTATAACTTCGTAACGATATCCAACCAAACACTTTCTTACTTTGTGCCAGTCTTACATCACGTGTTTTGCTTACAAAGATCATCCAAACATTAATTACAAACCTTCTTTAGTAGGCTGTTTTCTGGTGAAAGTGTTGGTTCTTTGGAGTCTCCCAAATTTTCACATCCCTACTTTCCGTGTCTGTTTTTGTACCTGCAAAAAGGTGAAGAACTCACGATTTATTATAAAAGTCAAGTTCTTGCTTAAAACAACTTTGAACTCGGCCACATGCAAATATTTTATAATGATTTAATTTCTTCAAAAATTTATACTTTTAAGCGAATTTTCAGTGATGTTTCGTCGTGAACATGTTATTACAATTAAAATGAATTTTAAATCCAGCCAAGTCCTTAAAAGACTAGCGAGTCTGTAGCTTGCACTGTTGTATCAGTGCAGATGATATGGTATAAGGTACATTTACTGTTTTAATTAACTTTTTATTTCTTTTTTATTATCTGCTTATTCTTTTTCTCGGGTTCGTCAATTGATCTTAGAACAATCATTTGCGATCTTTGGGTTTTGTAAGGTGATGCTTGTAAATTGCATTTTAGACAGACCCTATCTATAGTTACTCTGACTCGTTTGTATCCAGCGATAGCTGACTTATTGGACATTAATATCATTATTTTTAAATGCCTAAATATGTACTAAATTCGGATAACAATTACTTGCTTTCTACAACTGAAAAAAATAACAATTTTTTTACTTTCACCATTTTGTCAAAAATAGTGATACCTTTTTTGTTTGGCATCCAAAATTGACTCTTCCAATTTACGCTTGATAGATTTTTTATTTTTGCTCTTATATACATTTTAAATACTACATATTTACTAAATTCTGTGTTTCAAGGACCACTAAAAGTGGTCTATAGGTCTTGTCAAGTTAGCAAGTTGCCTAAAAAAAAAATCTTTTTCAGGCAATTTTTCGGAAACTTCAGTAAATACATACATATATATATATATATATATATATATATATATATATATATATATATATATATATATATATATATATATATATATATATATCGTGATTGGCATTATCTGTCAAATTTTATTTTTTTCAACAAAAAATTCAAAAGTGGGGTAATATGTCAAAATATCGAAAACAGTTAGAAGAAAAAGTTTTTCTAATTGTAATTTTTAGCTCATATGCAAAATTTCAGCTGTATAGGATAATTTAGATTTTGTGCCCATTTTTTTTTTAAATTGTACCACTGTTGCAAAATAAGACTCAACCCAACCTACATAAAACTTCTTAGTTTTGGCAATGCTTTATCCCAGACATATTTTGTTTAAAAAGGGCCATATTAAATGTATGCTTTTCTACCTGCCTTATTTGAGACTATTAAAATTTGGTCACATGTGATGCAAAGTTTATTTATTTTTGACCCTGTATAAGGTGTGACCAAATTTTAATAGCCCTCTTTGGATTTTGTAGAAAAACACACATTTAATATGGCGCTACTTTAAACAAAATATGTCTGGGATGAAGCATTGTCAAAACCAAGAAGTTTTATGTAGGTTGCGTTGAGTCGTATTTTGCTACAGTGGTGCAATTTACAAAAAATGGGCAAAAAACCAAAATTATCTTATACAGCTGAAATTTTGCAAATGGGCTAAAAATTGCATTTAGAAAAACTTTTTCTTATAACTGTTTTCAATATTTTGAGATATAACCCCACTTTTTAATTTTTTTTTTTGTAAAAAAATTAAAATTTGACAGATAATTCTAATCACGTGACTACTATTTTTTGGTTAATTTTCATCTCGATCGAAGCAGAAATTGATGCCAATGTTGAATTTCGAATAAAAAATCCCATATGATGCGAACTGTGCTGGTCACAATGTATGTAACTTTTATTGTATACTCACTATTTACAGTTGTATTTTGTAACGTTCCAAAATTAATGTTTACGTTTTTTCCTTTTTGTATTTACATATTTTGTACCATTTCGAGGTTTACCTCTGTAGTATATTGCTGAAATGAGTATATAAATAATTTCTGTTGTCCTACAGCTATTTTAAAATATTAAAAGCGGAATATGTTGAATTTTGTCGCAGTCACACAAAAATTAAAGCAACCAAAATATATTGATTTTGGTTTTTGTCATACGGGATTTGTGTCGGCCATTTTACATCATTTAGAGTAAAAAAAAAAGGTTAAAAGCTAACTATATTAAATTTAATTTTTTTGGCCAGTAAGATGCTGTACGCATCTTAACGATCATGTTTATTAATCCATTGTGGAACTGTCAACAGTGTCAATGCTGATTTAAAAATCATTAAGCTTAAATCATTATTTTGGCTAGGAAATATATCTTCGCACATACCCCGACATACAGTAGATATTTAATTTCTTGGTACAGACATACCAATTTTATGCTATCCTTTTCTAATTGCATTATTTAAACGAGTATCATCGGTACGTCGATTCTGAAAACAAAGTATGAATACATGGTTGCCTAAATTATTATTATTGTTTATTTTCAATATATAAACAATATTTAACAATATTTACCGATAAAAATAAGTTTTTAAATCCTCTTTTTGCTAATATTAATTGTAAACTTCGCATTTATAGTAATTTCAAACACTTAAGAACACTGATAAAAGTCACGACAAGCAATTAAACTGAAAAAAAGATAAGAAAACATGTTTATGTCTGTCAGACATCAAAAAAGCCTCTCCCCCACCGACCATAAACAGATTTCAAACAAATCTATTGTTGTTTTAATCTATAGGGTATGATCGAAGAAATATATAAATACTGTACGAGAAGAATAATGCTCTGCATATGACCTTGATTTAAATAATATATATTTAGCCGAGTTTGATCTATTGTCTGTCAATCGTGACTTAAAATATTGGCGTTCTATTACCTTTCTTGTTCACCTTTCGCACTTAGAAAGATAAAGAAAATTGATAATATTTTTATGGACTAGAATTATAATTTATTTTATTGCTGTCTGCTAAAATATGGCATTAACCTTTGTATCACCACATAAAACCTCTCTAAAAATAAAAAATTGTAAATACCAGGTATTCCAGTCCGTGCGGCAAATAAAAAAATAATCATATCATATCTATTCAAAACATGATAAACAACTTTTAAATGTCGAATTGATTACACTCAAGTCAATTATTATGTTGACCCGCTTATTTATTTTTTTTTCCAGTTTTAACCAAGGCCGTCCCACACTCATAAATAATTCAAAACACGGACTCTGCCGCGGCTCGGCTCGAATTATTCCGATGGAATTTTAATTTATTCGGGGGATACGGTCGATATTTTATTACATTTGGTAGTTTTTGAAACGTCGAAGTGTTTTGGTTAACGTAACGATATTTAGTACAAAAGAAACATGTATATGGTATATCATTTACCTCTCAAATGGGCTTTTAATGTGAACACTGTAAATAATTAACGCTGAAATAGTTTTGCCGTCCTCTTGGTTCGGAAAGATTCAAATATTGTTACGCATCCATCACTTGATTTATTAAATCTTCTTCTTCTTCTTCCTCTTGTTATAGGCTTACAGCCTGTTTTTTCCAACTCAATCATTCATCTCATTTGATGTTGAAATCCAAGACTCTCTCCATGTTTTAGGTGGTCTACCTATTGGTCTTCTGGTTTCCGGTGTTCTATCTCGGGCGATTCTCGCTATTCTATTTTGCGCCATTTTTCCTAAGTGCTCATTCCAGGTTCTTCTGCGCTTCCGTCCCCATCTTACTATATCCTGCATTCCATGTTCCTCGCGTATTGTTAAATTGCTTATGTGATCTCTTAATGTGTATCCCGATATTCTTCTTAGTACTTTCATTTCGGCAGTTCTTAGAATTGATTTTGTTTTCGTGTTGTCAACTCTCGTCTCTATTGCGTACGTCATTATCGGTCGAATACAGGTCTTGTAGATTTTTGTTTTTGCGTCCTTGCTCATGTATGTGTTGTGCCATATTATATCCGCCAGGCTTCCTGAGATTCTTTTTGCATTGTTTACTTGGTTTCTTACTTCTCTTGTTCTGTCTTGGTTTGCGGATATCTCAACTCCTAAGTAATTAAAGGTCATGAGTTGTTCTATTGGTTTGTCATCCACTACTCGTTTGCATCTTAAGGGCACTTTGCTTATTACAATTGACTTAGTTTTATCGATGGATATTTTCATGTTGAATTGCTTGCTGATGGTGTGGAATGCAAATAGAAGTCTTTGGAGATCGTCTTCATTTTCCGAGACTATGACGGCGTCATCAGCGTAACATATTGTTATTTCCCCGGTATTCATTCTGTACCCTGGTGCCGCTCTTTTGACGTTCTCAATTATTTGGTCCATTACTATATTAAACAGTAATGGACTCAGAGAGTCCCCCTGTCGTATGCCCGACGCTATCGGTACATCCTTAGTTAGGTTGCCGCTTACTGAGATTTGTGTTGTGGTGTTGGAGTTTAGCTGTTCAACTATGTTAATTAAATTGTTTGGGATGCCTTTAATTCGCATTATTTGCAGAATATCATCCAGTCTCACCCTATCAAAGGCTTTAGTGAGATCTATAAAGCACATAAAAGCTGGCTTAGTAAATTCAATAGATTTCTCTGCTATCCGTCTTACGATGAATATGGCATCTACTGTAGATCTGTTTTTGCGGAAACCTTGCTGTTCTTCTTTTTTAAATAATGGTGTATATCAAAGAACGAAATCTTTCACCGCTTTGGTCAAGTTGAAAATCATGGTTCTTGGGTTTAGACCGTGTCAAATTGTAATTATTATTCGACGTTTCGCCTACGATTGCACGATGCATCTTCAGGGATCTTTACTTCACGAGATTAGAACACATTCAGTGTTTAGTTATGATTTTTATTCTTAAGGAGTACAACTCTCCCTCGGGATCGGTTTCTTGGATTTACTGCAGGCATTAGAGTGTCCTGCAAGCACAAACGTGTTTTATACTTTAAAAAAACAAGGGGACAAATTACAGCTGAATATTTTAATACTTATTGTAGAATATTAAAGAATGTTATTGTAAAAGCTAAACAGTTGGGTAATAGAAACCATATTAATTCCTCTGAAAATAAAGTTAGGGCTACTTGGTAAGTTGTTAAACAAATTACTGATCAAAAAGACAAAACGAGTACAGTTATTGAAAACTTTTCTTCAAAATTTAATGATCCTTTTAAGATAATCAATAGGATAAATAATTATTTTATAAATTAATGCCCTACCGTTGCCTTTCGATGTCATAGTTCACAAATTGACGGGAGAGTAACAAATTCCATTTATTTGTTTCCTGCTGATTCTGATGAGATATTAAAGGTTATAAAAAGGTTTAAAAAACAAGAAATGGGTTGGAGATGATCAGATACCTATTTCTTTTTTAAAAGATGTAGGTGACTTTATTTCTGAGCCTTTATCTTTTGTTATAAGTTTATATTTTACAAAAGGTATTTTTCCAAGTAAGCTAAATATGCCCATATTAGAGCAATCTATAAGAAACGGGAGAAATCTGAAGAAAAGAATTATAAACCAATCTCGCTGTTGCCTAATATAAGCAAGGTTTTTGAATACGTTTTATATCAGAGAATTGTAACATTTCTGGATAAGCTTTCTGTAATATCAGATAAATAAAATGGTTGCACACTTGCACAAATTCTAGAATCACTCACTAAAAAAAGCAAAAATTGGTCATGTGCCTGGATCTATCTAAAGCCTTTGATGATGTGAATCATAAAACATTATTGTTAAAACTTGAAATGTATGGTATAACAGATAATGCTCTGGAATTAATAAGATCGTATTTGACGGACAGGACTCAATGTGTGGTGGAGTCTGATCTTCATGGTAGGGCTATAGTGTTTCAGAGGGTTAAAATGAAGAAGGTCGTCCCTCAAAGTTCAATACTTGGACCTCTCTTGTATATTCTTAATACAAGTGATTTACCCGAAATCTCTGATGATCAGACTGTACTATATGCTGATGATACATCGCTTATATTCAGTTAAAGCACGGCGGAGGTGCTATCGATGAAGGTTCAATCTGTGATGGACATTCTAGATGGGTACTTTCGTATTAACAGCCTGTCGCTAAATGTTTCCAAGACACAGTGCATTATGTTTGGCAACAGGTTAAATAATCAATTTACAATAACATTTGAAGATACAACAATAACATCAGTTGAGAACGCTATTGTTTTGGGACTAAACATCGATAAAAGGTTGGACTGGGGATACACATCGGGAGAGTTGCCACTAAAAAAACAGTATTGTTTTGCATTAAGAATTATTTCGGAGAGAGTTGGAATCGATGCAGCTCTGTCAGCTTACCATGCATTTGTACAGTCCAGACTCAGATATCGTTTGATATTTTGGAGTAATTCCTGTGATATTAATAGAGTTTGATTCTACAAAAAAGATGTTTAAGGTGTATTTTTGCAATGAAACAACAAGACAGTTGTAGAAATATCTTTATTAGTAACAATATTTTGACGGTTACAGGTATGTACATTTGGGATTCGGTGATGTTTATTATTGATAACATGGGTTCTTTTTGAGGGAGCATCTATTAAACATAACTACATTATTAGAAATAAAACAAATCTGCTTTCTGATAAATATAACTTTAGTTATTTGCAGAAAAATGTTGAGTTTTCTATAATGAAAGTTTTTAATTCTTTACCTGAAAATGTACATTTACTAACGAGAAATAGATTAAAGTGTATCTTAAAAATCTTTTTGTATAAAAAAGCCTTCTATACATTGGAATAGTTTTATGAGTGTGATAAAGGCAGCATTGTCTCGAAATATAATCTTTGTTATGGGCTATATCATTAAATTTTAAATGTGTGTAAGTTTTCTTGTTATTTAATTTTTTTTTTCATTTATAATATTGTCCTTATCTTAAGTTTTAATTGTTTTGTTTTTACTACGTTAATTTAATAGAATTATTCAAGAAAGGTATTTAAAACTGTATAATTATTGTTGAGGTTTTTTTTCCTTTTCATTTCTTTTTTCTTTTTTTATCTACAGCTGAGAATTAACTATAGTTTTTATTATGCCGTTTATTACAGTAATGATATTTTTTTGACATTGTTCCATGCCCTTGTGGGTTTTTTTTGTAAGTGATACTTATTGGAATAAATAAAGACTTATCTATCTATCTATCTATGGTGTGCTTGTAGTAATTGATAGGTAGCGCTTGGGCATAATATTATGAACCATCTGCTTCGCTACTAGTTGGTAACTGTAATTGCATGTTCCACGTGTTACTTTAAATCAAAGACCAGATTATACCGTCTTTGGACACTAAGATCACCAGATAGGTCGAAAATTGTACAGATTACTATATCATCAGCGGAGTTTGGAGGCAGGAGACATAATAGCTCACTTGAATAGATTCAGGCTTAGGGGTATTAATGTGTGTGTGCATAGATACAATAAGTGCTAATCCATTTACTATCAACTGCAGCTGTCTAGCTCTCAATAATTTTAATCGATTGTACAGGGTGAGTCAACGATTGGATGAAGTAAGTTTGTGCATTTTCGGTGAAATTAACAAAGAAACTATATTTATTGTTTGATACAGTTTATTTTTACGCAGATTTTAAAAATATTTAGGACTCTACAGGGTGAGCCAAAAAACTAGGACAGCATAAAGTTGTATTTTTTTAAATAGAACACCCTATATACGAATCGTATTTTCGATTTAGCTTATAATTCTAAATCTTTTTTATTAAGGGTTTACTATAACAAAACTTTATAGTTTCTGAGATAATTAAGTTTAAAGAAAAAAAGTCACATTTTCAAGCATCAATTCAATCCTAAATAACGTTTTCAATTTTGTGACAAATATATTCAAATTTGGAATTAAGCAAGGCCAAGGACAAGTTAACATAATTTTTACCTAATATTTGCAATAAAAGCTACAGGGTGTTGAACACATCGGCTCAAATTTGAACAAGTTTAAATGAATAAATATCTTTTTTTTTAAATGGTACACCCTGTATATTTTCATGTTATTTAATAGAGTAATAAAAACCCTAAAAGTTTTGTTCAATATATCCTATACCTATTTATAATAGTTTTTGAGATATTTCAGTTTTTCTTATTTTCCATACTTTTTTAAAGAAATAGTCTTCATTATCATAGTAGCCATGGCAAAAACAATGTAAAAGAACATTTTTCTGTGTGTCAAATTTATAACCGCAATGGCTTCTTTTGGTTTTTATGTAGTGTAGTTTGGTTTTTTTTGCATTCATCTTATATTGTAAAATGAATTTTCCAATGAATGAGTTAATAGATATGATTTATACAATAGGAGAGGCTCAAAAAAATTGCCTTCTTGCTCAAAGAATTTACAAAATGAAGTATCCTGATCGACGCCAGCCTAATACCCATACTTTTCAAAACTTAATGCAAAGATTTGATTCTTCTGGTACTGTTGATTATCCAAAACGTAAAGTGGTCAACAAACCAGTAACTAATGAAGAAAAAGAACTACAAGTATTGTTAAATGTTCAGGAAAATCCTTATATTGGTAGCCGTCAGTTAGCAGCATTATGTGAAACATCACAATCCACCGCTAATCGTACTACCAAGAAATATAGGTATCATCCATATCACATGGAATTATACCAAGAATTGCATGGACAGGATTTTGAAAGTCGTGTAAACTTTTGTCGTACAATAAATGCGGAGATTCAATTAAATCCAAATTTATTATGCAAGGTAATGTTTAGTGATGAAGCTACTTTTAGAAGTAACGGTGCCGTAAATAGACGCAACATGCATTATTATGCCACAGAAAACCCATTTTGGATTAGAGAGGTGCAACATCAAAACCACTGGTCATTAAATGTTTGGTGTGGTATTCATCATAATCGAATTATTGGACCCCACTTTTTTAATGAACCCCTAAATGGCCATAGTTACCTGAACTTTCTACAAGAAGAACTACCCCAACTGCTTCAAGGTCTCGATAGGGATGAGCTCGACAGTATGTGGTTCCAGCACGATGGTGCGCCTCCGCATTACCATCGTGAAGTTCGTGCGTTTTTGGACCAACGATATCCGCAAAAATGGATTGGACGTGGGGGTTTCATTGAGTGGCCACCAAGGTCTTGCGACATCACCCCATTAGATTTCTTCCTATGGGGTTATATTAAAAATAAGGTGTATGCTAATCCACCAACAACAGTGGAAGATATGCGAAACAGGATTAGGGATACCTGTAGAACAATAACGCCACTAACTTTGTCCACGGTCCGAGAAAATCTGCAAAAAAGACTAAATTTGTGCATTGCACAAGAGGGTCGTTTATTCGAACACTTATTAAAAAGAAATTATTAATCTCAGTATTTAATAGGTAATTTTTTTGTTTCAATTTAGTATAAAAGTAAATATGTATTTGCCTTGTCGTTATTGTTGTGTTAATTTTTTCACATTATGTTTAATTAAACTATTGCCGTTGTAATATAACGAATAATATATTTCATCATATTTAACCACATTCTGTTTGTTTCTGTAGTTTCTTTTTATTATTTTACATGGCTACTATGATAATGAAGACTATTTCTGTAAAAAAGTATGGAAAATAAGAAAAACTGAAATATCTCAAAAACTATTATAAATAGGTATAGGATATATTGAACAAAACTTTTAGGGTTTTTATTACTCTATTAAATAACATGAAAATATACAGGGTGTACCATTTAAAAAAAAAGATATTTATTCATTTAAACTTGTTCAAATTTGAGCCGATGTGTTCAACACCCTGTAACTTTTATTGCAAATATTAGGTAAAAATTATGTTAACTTGTCCTTGGCCTTGCTAAATTCCAAATTTGAATATATTTGTCACAAAATTGAAAACGTTATTTAGGATTGAATTGATGCTTGAAAATGTGACTTTTTTTCTTTAAACTTAATTATCTCAGAAACTATAAAGTTTTGTTATAGTAAACCCTTAATAAAAAAGATTTAAAATTATAAGCTAAATCGAAAATACGATTCGTATATAGGGTGTTCTATTGAAAAAAATACAACTTTATGCTGTCCTAGTTTTTTGGCTCACCCTGTAGAGTCTTAAATATTTTTAAAATCTGCGTAAAAGTAAACTGTATCAAACAATAAATATAGTTTCTTTGTTAATTTCACCGAAAAGGCACAAACCTACTTCATCCAATCGTTGACTCACCCTGTACAAATAAAATGCTAGAACTATTGTTGAAAAATAAAAAACGATAAATCTATAAAAAATTTCACCCTAATATTTCAATGATCCTTTTCCTGCGTCCTCTAGTGTATTTTATTAGCCTTAAAAAATTATCTATATACTCACAATATTCAAGCATAACTACGGGTTAACGTAAAAACCGAATAAAACCCTATAATGGCCGCCATAAATAAACAAACGGATAGCGGAGCTGTCCAGAACCTACGCAGATTAACCTGATTGATCGGAGGCCTTCGGTTTGACGCGAATAACCGACGGACGAAAGCCGGAAAATATAGGAAAAACTGAAGGAAATATCGGGTAAATTTATTACTAAGCCCTTTTTTAGTCCTGAAGGAGGGTGATCGAGTGGCATACAAACATAAATTCTGCTAAAAAATGAAAAAAAAATAATATTTCAATAACATATTGCTGAGTATGATGTATGCTTGGACTGAGAATAAATCAATAGAGGTGTGTGGGTTTAAAGAAAATGCTCAAGTTGTATGAGGGTTTTGTATATTATTTATTGGAACTTGAAAAGCAGAAAACAACGAATCGATGATAACAAAGGCAATGTAAATTAAAAGCAAAAATTGTCATTCCTAAGGATTGTTACTCGAAACAATAACCACCCATTTATTATGATAGTACTGTTAATGGTTTTAAATATAGATATCATAAGAGAACTGTTTCTTATATTTCACTCCACACCTAAGAATTATGTTTGTTGCATACACACACTAAACATTCGTAAATCATGTGTGCAAAATTTCAAGTTTGAACAAGTTCGTTTAACAGGATGAATACGTAAATTGACTGCAGCATGTTGGTATCAAAATTTAGCGTGTCGAGTAAAATACCTCACGGGGATCACAGTGAAACCATGAACTTAACTATGGTAGAACTCTAAAGACGTTGTTGATGCAGGTGGAATTTCAGTAACTTATGACTCAAGAAATATTACCTTGTTCTGCAAGACAGATCGGGCGATAACTGGTGAAAAGTTTCAGGGAGTTGTGTCATGAAGCCTCGTGAACGTCAGCTGTGGGTGGGTTGAGCAGCGGTGGCCCCCCCACTCACGTAGAAAAAAATTTATTTTTAATCATTTCCTTCCGATTGAAAATTGGTCAAATGATAGTTGACACAATACTTTGAAGAAAAAAAAAAGTCGGTTGGCTGTAAGGTGATGAATTATACGTCAGCTGGTCACACGAGCATCAAATATATATATATATATATATATATATATATATATATATATATATATATATATATATATATATATATATATATATATATATTTAACGTTAGTTGGCTGTATCTCGGTAGAAAGATTGATGCAGTGAAGAATGTAGTCAGCTGACGGGTTTTTCGAGTTTCCACCTTTTCTTTTATTCTTTTATTATATGGATTTTTCCCAATTTTCTGCAGTAACTTTATTCAAAAGTTGTGTTATTTCTGGCAACTCTACTTTTTACTTGAGAGAGATATTTCCTTCTCCAACGGACATTTTCCGGACGATCTGTAAGAATAGATTTCCTATCTGGTTTTTCCCAGCAAAAATTAAGTTCTCTGAGCAATTTCTAGAGCTCAGTTCTTTTAATTTCAAGTAAATCCCGATTTTACTTGGAATTTTTTCGACAGTTGGGATCTTCTTCTCATAATAGAATGTATATACAACTCCTTTTATTGCAGTTTACATCCCTTCTTCCAACGAGGTTTTTCGTATGCCTGTGCTCCAATGGAGCTTGGGAGTACTAACAATTCCAGTCGTTTTTTTCTCCTTCAGTATGCGATACGTAGTAGATTTTCCAACTCCTGTCATGTTGGAACACATCTCAACAGAACTTTTAACATTATTATCTAGATATTGATATCTTAAGGCATCATAAACATTCATCGTAAAAAGTTTTTTGTTGAGGAAACAATTTTGGAATAAATATAGAGGTGGAAGCCATATCTTTTGGAAATCTCACTAATCTCAAATAATATATAAAAACAAACACAAACAAGAAAATCACTAAGGACACCCTGTAAGGTGTACTTTGTTCACTGACAGAAATAAATTGAATTATCAGAAATTTTATTGTTGTAGTAAATTTATAAAAGCTTATAATATTTAAATATAATTAGATTTACGGTAGTCCTCAATTACCTGCGGCATTGGAGCAGGTACGTTGGAGGTTTCGGTAACAGTTTTATTACTCTCTCTAGTCCTTGAATAGAGTATAGGAATGTGTATGCTTGCGATCGCCCCTCCCCTCCCCAAGAGCTTTGGATTCAGGAAAATAGAACCGATTGTGCCTTTTATATTAGGAATGTCTATGCTGCTGGCACTCATCCCCGTTGACAACTTGTTTTTCCTTACGATAGCCCTCCCCCCAAGAGCTTTAAGTTCAGGAAAATAGACTCGATTCTGCATCTTATACTGGAAATGTGTACGCTGCTCGCACCCTCCCCCCTGTCGGCAACTTGTTTTTTCTTATGTTCGCGCCCCCCCCCCCCTCTCCAAGCGCTTGAAATTTAAAAATAGACTCGATCCTGCCTCTTACACTAGAAATGGGAATGTTGCTGGTGTCTCCCCCCTTCAACAACTTGCTTTCGCTTGCCATACTGTACTTTTGTGATATCACCGCCCCCCGCCCCCCAAAGAGAGAGGCTGGATCCGTCCCTGCTCAGAACTCAGAAACTCTAGTACGCGACATACAAATCCCCCGGATAGGCATTATTTACATTTATAAAATTTGCGCACTGTTTGTTGAAAACATAAAATTTAATGTAAATTCTACACTACAAGTTTCCTCCTACAACCGGCCATCAACTGCTAAAATATTAGTCTTGACTCCTTAACGATTATATCTCAAGTTCCAGGATTCACAAAATAATATAAAGTTACGGAACAATACGATATTTTTTAGTCACGATCGATGAAACAACAATAAACAACAATTCTACGCGCCATAATAATAACACCAAGAACAATAAAAGCCATTCAAGGTAACGCCTGCATTTTTTATGGTTGGCTGTTATTTATTCCTCGAGGTTTCGTCATTCCACCGACCGTCACGCCAACTTTAAGAAGCGGTCGATGACTCACTGCACTAAAAAACGTGTAGAAATCGGCCGACCGAAACGAATGGATAAAGATTGTAACATAAAACTAATAAATTACAACTAAAGTAGTAAATAAAGTGTGTTCTGCAATCGAATTACTTTCGCTTCTTTTTCTGTTTTCATTTAATTTTAATCGTATTGATCAATATTACATCCGTTAAGAAAATTAATTTATTGATGTAACAAACGACACGAATTTTTGGAATTTAGGTTATTTTGTTAATTTTATATTCTGTGATTGCGAGTATAGTTTACATTATTTACAGAGATGGCGCTATTAGTATCTAGTACACAGAAAATAATCGATATCAATTTAGCGATTCGCAAATAGATATAATCCCTCATTGTGACTATTGCACAGAACAATTTTATGATGTGGGTTTATTTATAGATGAATTTAAAAATTTTTATACTATCTTATCTCATGAAAGTAAAAATATTGATGACGGAGAAGGTATATTTTTTTCATATATTGAAAATACGGGTTATATAAAGTTCCACAAACATAAATATTGGAAATGGGAACATTTTTATTTTAGTAGTTAGTTCATTTCCTACTAATTACTCGATGACAGTAAAAGATGTGGGAAGCTATGGAAGAATTTGGAATCCCGCACAAGCTGATTAGACTGTGTAGAGCGTGCCTGGTGGGGGCAAAAAGCTGTGTCAAAATTAAAGGAGAGTGTAGCCAAACATTTTATATCAAGAGAGAATTAAAACAGGGAGATGCTTTGTCGCCAGTACTGTTTAACCTTGCACTGGAGAAAGCCGTAAGAACAGTATCAGTTGACGCAGAAGTTTTTGGACCAAGTGGCCCTAAACTTATTTTGGCCTACGCGGATGATATGGGCGCGATAGGAGAAAGCACAGTCAGTGTGAAAGAAAACTTCATAAAGATAGAAAAAGAAGCTCAGAGAATAGGGCTCCGAATAAATGAAGGAAAGACCAAATACATGCACGTCTTCCGCAACCCCGCCCGAGACAGAATCAGGCAGAACGTCACCATGGATGACTATAATTTTGAGCATGTGTGAGTTTTCAAGTACCTGGGCGCAGTGATAACGGCAAACAATAATATGCAGGAAGAGGTTAAACAGCGCATCACACAAGCAAATAAATGTACATTTGCGATACAAACCTTGCTGAAGTCAAAATTTATCACTAGAAAGGCAAAACCCGAAATTTATCGAACAATAATACGACCAGTAGCAATCTACGCCAGTGAAACATGGACCCTGACAGTCCACGATACGGAGTTGCTAAGAAGGTTTGAGAGAAAAATCCTGCGTATAATATATGGCCCATACCGAGACCTTGAAACAGGCCGTTACAAAATGAGAAGCAACATAGAGATTGCGCAAATATATCAAAGCCCTGACATTATTCAAGAAATAAAGTCCAGAAGACTACGATGGGCAGGTCATATACAAAGGAGTCAAAACGATCGACTAATAAAACGGGTATGGGAGGAAGCACCACAAGGAAAAAGACCACTGGGAAGACCTAGACTTAGATGGAGAGATAACATCCACAAGGATCTAGCTATCCTTGAAGTTGACCAGCGAGAATGGAGGGAGCTGGCACAAGACCGTTCCAGATGGAGGCAGATAGTCGAGGCAGCCAAGACCCACCCTGGGTTGTAGTGCTATGGAGTCAGTCAGTCAGTCAGTCAGTAAAGGATGAGATCGAAAAGACCATCCTATACATGAAAAACAACAAAGCAGCAGGCCCCGATGGTGTCCACTCCGAGATTCCTAAACTGATGAATGAAACATATTCCCAACTCATTGATATTCTGGTGGTACTGTTCAGCAATATGTATGACTGTGGCGAGCTCCCTCAAGAATGGACCGACTCAATATTCATCACCATCCCTAAGAGTTTGCTAGACTCACGACCTTTTGAGCTCCGCAAACAATAAGCAGTCGTATTCATTTGAATCTGGATAGTTAGTAGCTATTATACGAATTATGTATGTAGCATAAACAATTAATCAAATTGTGTTTCAACTTTTAAATACATTTACAAATTTTATTATATTTTGTTTCATGTATTTCATTATTTTCGCTGTTCTTTTGTCCAATTATTTGATTTTTGCCCATATTGTAACAATGTTAACTTCAGTATATACTGAATTTTCTAACAATTTTTGTATAAATTGAATTAGATAAATGTAAACTTTAATTATGTAATTCAAATAAACCTGCACTGGAAAAAGGATCAAAATTGAAAATTTAGGATATTTCGTTAATAAACCAAGATAAAATATATTTCACTTCAGAACCATATATCATGTTTTCCTGGTATTCTCAAAATCTAATTAATACAACCAAAACCCTCAATTTTCTCCAAAAGTGTTGAATCAAAAAATGCTAAATACAAGTGGTTATTTTTTTGGTGTTGATCGCTCTTTCTTTTAGGGCAGTGCCTAGACTAGCATGCCGGAGATTAGGGGGGTTATATATATTCACAGCGCAACAACAACGAGTTTCAAAAATAATACACCGATTCCAAAAACAATTAAAATCTTCTATATTTAAACAATAAGTGAAAGATGACTCATATATATATATATATATATATATATATATATATATATATATATATATATATATATATAATATATATATATATATATATATATATATATATATATATATATATATATATATATATATATATATATATATATATATATATATATATATATATATGTTTATATGTTTATATGTTTATGCGGCCTTCACGGATTCCTCCGTGTGAGATGCAATAGCAGTGGATATATCCACATTATGCCGTTGTAGTGCTGAAATCACATTCAGCACAGGTACAACTATATGCAGCTCCGTGTATGAGTGAAGTAAAATACTGCAAACTTCTCTCCATCATATCCTTTCTGTGTTAAAGGTTGCACAGTTAGAATAAATTGTTATAAAACGCAATTCATCCTATTCCACCACCATCGAGATGATGGTCTACCTGTACCACCATACCGAGAAGAAAGTCAAAAGTTACCCTCCCCGCCACAGTGATACGGCAGAGGTACATGTTTCGTCTTTACCAGACTCATCAGGGTACCGATATGCACCTGACTGTGCAAAGGACAGATGGGAAGGAAGCATGCAAATACTGAACGCGCCGACCTCCCGCCGGATGGCGTGTATATGTTTATGCGGCTTTCACGGATTCCTCCGTGTGAGATGCAATAGTAGTGGATATGTCTAGATGATGCCGTGTATATATATATATATATATATATATATATATATATATATTATACAGGGTATTCCATCTTTCGTCGATATGTAAACATTGAATAACTTTGACGTTTACCAACCGATTGATTTGGTTATACGTGTTTTTGAAACGTTAATTCAGTACAATTTTAACCATGAATCGCTTTACACCGAAACAACGCGCCGAAATAGTGACAATATACATTGAAAATAGTCGTTCAGTTGTGTTAACTCAACGTGCATGTCGTCGAAAATATCGTGGCTAACAGGCACCGTCTGACAACACTATCCGTCATTTGGTTTCGAACAGTGGGAGATCGTTAACATACCGTTCATCAACCACCAAGACGTTCCAATGAACTGGTTAAAGCTGTCAGACAGCGTTGCCCAGAACCCAAAAGTGTCGTATCGTCACCGCGCTCAGCATTCGGGCGTCAGTGGAACCACTTTGCGGCGCATTTTGAAGGATGATTTGCATTTGTTTCCATATAAAGTGCAGTTAACACAAAGAGTGTTGCCGACAAACTGTCCACGTCGCTTGAAATACGGCCAAACAGTCGCTCGAGTGGTTGACACTGAACCTGATTTTTGGAAGCAAATTTTGATGATCGACGAGGCCCATTTCACTCTTTTTGGCGGCGTTTGTAAGCAAAATTGCTGCATTTGGGGGACGGAGAATCCACACGAGATCCACGAAACGCCATTGCATGACCGAGAGTGACTGTTTGGGCCGGCGTTTGCGCCAAAACCATCATTGGGCCATTTTTTTTCAAAGAAAAAGAAACAGTCGATGGAATTTGATATCGGTGGATGTTGGCTCATTAAGTCTGCACACAAATGCGTGAAAAAATTCTTGATGGTTACTGGTTTCAACAAGACGGTGCGCCATGCCACACTGCAAATCAAACAATCCAGTTTCTGCAACGGAAATTCCCTGGACGTCTGATGTCAAAAAGAGGTGACATTGACTGGCCACCCAGATCTCCAGATTTGACCGCTCCGGACTTCTTTTTGTGGAGTTACTTAAAAAGCAAAGTATACGCTAGCAAGCCTCAGACCATTAAAGAGTTTAAGGCAAACATTCGTGCCGGAATCACCGCTATATCATCCGAGATGCTTGAAAAGGTAATGGAAAACGCAGTAAAAAGGTCACATTTTGCTTTGGCCAATAAAGGTGGTCACTTGGTCGATGTAGTATTTAAAAAATAATCTCAATAAATTGTAAACGACCAAATTTAATAAAAACACCTCACATATAGAAATCAATCTTTTTTTTCAAAAGTTTTTCAGTGTTTACATACCGATATATTCGATGGCGTACCCTGTACTATTGCAAGTATGACGTCGTCCGCGCCAAACACAAAGTCGGTTAGCTTTAGGTCCAGCTTTAGCTTAGACTGTCAGTTGATCTTAAATAACGGCCTTGAATAACCTTACTTTTCTTTTGTTCAGATGTTTATATTTATTTTGAAAGAATAAACTATCTACTAGGCTGATTGACACTAAAATTCTGTTTATTAATTCTAATTAAAAGTGTTGGACTATTATTATGTGACATGATGTTTTAAATTACCTTGTGTATACGTATACCTTCAGTTTATAAGATATTTTAAATACAATTAGATATAAAGTGTCCTGTAATTGCGCACAGAGTCTTATTAGTTCCCAATCAAAGGGGAAAAATGAAAGTATACTATAAAATTGGTAATATCACTGTTTATTATGTAGTTCTAATACCTGAAAGGCAGTTTTGTCCAAACATTTTCGGCAAGGTGGATAGCCGATGACCTCTATGGGAGCAAGAGTGTGTTATATACCGGCTCTGGCATGTAAATCCCACGAAGGTAAAGTTCCGGTGTAAAAAAAGCTGTTTGTGGCACGTGCCTGTTTGTCTTTAAGGGTGCACCAGGTATTAAAGTCACAAAGATAGTGTGTTGACTTCGTAGGTGTGATCACTTTCACTACGGTTTACTTAACGAACAACGAATACAAAAATAAATTTGTTTATCCTTAATATCTGGCAAATGATGTCTTAACGCACTAAATTATGGTTTTAGCTGCAAACAGCAATGAGAATAGTATTGTACTCTTAGGAAATTAGCAAAAAAATCTGCTTTCTGGGTTTCTGCCAGTTTTCACAATCAAGGCTTGGCAAGACTCTCTACTAACGCTTCTAGAAATCTATCTCCAGCGCATCAAAAACAAAAGAAAAGAAACAAAAGATTAACTACATCCTTGATGAAAGTAGTAAAAGTGGAGTGTTTTATGGATTTCTAGGCACACTTGAATTTTTTTTACAATACCAGTTTTTGATGTGACAGGTGAATAAACTTTTAGCTTTTCAATTTAATATTTATTAAAGAGACTATTTGATGAAAATAAGGGATTAATTTATAGTGAGTATTAGCTTTATTGTAGGTATTATTAGTATAAATATTTATAGTGTTTTAACTATACGAACTGTAACAGATCATACGCAAAAACTTGTGACCAGTATAGAGTAATTAGTTTGCAAAATGTGAATCAAATGTGGCAGAGACTCAACTTAGTTTTAGAAGTAGCTTTGGCACGCGAGAGACTGTTTTTTCCCTCCAAGTGCTTATACAAAGATGTACTTGACTTGACTTCTCAAAAGCCTTTGATTATTTAAAACACGAAAAACTTATAAAACTTCTTAAAGCTACGGGCCTAGATTCTAAAGACATCAGAATCATTACAAATCTATAGTGGAATCAGTCTGCAAAAATAAAATAAAAATCAATGGAAACTTATCAGAAAACATTCAGATCAAAACATATACTAGGAAGCGATCTTTGACGACGTACTTCATGATGCCGCAGAAAGAGTGAAGGTGAATGAAAAAACCATAAATAATAGGCATTTAAAGTGACTGTTGCCTCATAGTCTCAGTCTTCTAAATCTGAAATAAAAAATGGGGTTTACAATTGAAAAAAAATCGATGACGTCTTAGCTCCTTCTTGACTTACCCTGTATATTTCGGTATCACGCAAAAAAATACAAAAAACAAAATTCGGCGTGTCTAAGCGTTTTCCAATATTTTCCTTACCAAATAAAAAAAAAACGGACCTCTACACTCAAATAGTCCAACTTAAAAGCGAATAAACAAATGAGGCTGCTAAAAAAAGGTGGTGAACGACCTCATTATTAGCTTTGTGCTGTAAATATAAACCTATAAAGATGTTTTTACTCTTTTTATATCGCACTTTGTTTTATTTTCCAGACTTTTATGCCCTTGGTGTCCAACGTTGAAATTCCTGGCAACCTCCAACCTGTAGAATTCCTTCTAGACAGAGAGTTGGCATTTAAAGAATACAAGGGTTTGAAACCATACCATGTAAGTAATGTTTTCAATAGTAAATCTTAATACTAAAAATATAACAGTGTGTTTGTTATATGCACTGACCTTCTTAATAGACTCCGATTTATGTAGGCTGTTGGTGCCAAAAACGGAAAGACAGAAAAAAACATTTATGCAGCTCGGACGCCAGTCATATTTTTGAAAAAGCCCGTTGGTATCGGCATGCGTAGAACTGATTTCCTTTTACTGATCAATTGGTTTGATAGCGTCATTCGTAAACTAACGACACCATTTTTCAGGACACTTAGAATCACCCTTAATCATTGGCGTAGCTAAAGAGTTTTTCTGGTCAGTAAAAAACCTTTATCTCAAGATAAAAACAATGAAAATAGTATATTTCTTCAATATTGTCGATTTTTCTAGGGTGGGTAATGGGTTTCGTAGGGTGGGTGGTGCCCAACCTTGTTCCCCCCTAACTACGCCCATGCCCCTAATTAAAATATCGTCAAGAAGAATGTTTTAAGTAGAGGTTAAACATTTGGTTTCCAAATCTCAAAAACATCGGGATACCGGACTTTAAAAAATGCGTCAAAAAAATGGGGTTGAATTTGATAAATATATTTTGCAGCAAAATCGTTGGAAATTAAGAAGGACATATTTTAAAGAATAAATAGAGTAAAAAACGAAATCTGAATACAGAATATTAAAACGATTAAGGAACTTGGTGAATAAAAGTAAAGATTACGCGAAATAAGTGTAGAAATGTTGAGGGCATGGAAAAAATGTGGTTTTAAAAATACCCAAATTTTTGAAATTTTTTGGCATAGTTAAAACACAAAAAAAGGAGTTTCCTTATTTTTCATGCATTATAGATACTTTTATGTTTTACGTTTCTTTTTGGTAGTCTATATAAAATTGACTTATACAGGGAGAATATTTTAAAGTACCCATGGAACAACCAATGACGGATGATGGATTTATCATTCCTGCAAGTTGAGTAGAAATGACCGATTAAGAGTTATTAAATTAAATGTTCGAGATACAACCTATTCGAAACGTCGTAAAAACAAGCAAAATACCGGGATTCTTTATATTTACGGTATTTGCACCTTATTTATTTCACTCAAAGTTTAAAATAAAATTTTTATTTGTGATTAACGGATAACTGATCAGTATATGTTTATTATTTTGAAACAGGATTTTTGTGTCTAAGTCTGGTCGGATTATTTTGCGTCATTATTATTATAAATCTGAAGCAAAACATGGTACTTACATTTTTATTTATATTTGATATGTACATAATGTGTACCTGCATGTTACAATTGATTAATACTTATTTTTTATCTAGAAATTTAAAGATAAAAATTGTTATCTGTTTACTATAATAAATGTAACTTTGCAGATAAGAATAGGTTAGATTAAAATATTATCTGTTAATCTAAAAACCGAAATATCGATATTTGTCAAACTTTAATACTTACCGGAACTAATATTTCTAGTGTGCATTATTACCCACGACTTGCTACTGTCCCAGAAAAAATGGTCATTATACGAATTCTTTGTACATGTAATTAAACAAATATATTGCATTATAGCGATTTTATTTGATTATTCTTTTGTTTCCTAATAAAGCGAGAATTGTTCAATTTAAAAACATTTCATCGGGGTTCGCCGATACCACATGATAAAACTACCCTTGGCACTTATTCCTTAGGTTTTAATTACATAATCAGTGTAGGCTTTCTTTGACAGATTTATTTAAAAATTTTTAATGGGGTTACAACCTTATTAGTTTTATTTTTTATTTAAGGATAACGGTCTTAAGGTGGTAATGTAAGATATACACTTTCTCAGTTCCCAAGCTTAAAATCCATCTACAGAGTGACTCCCTTTAATGGAACCTACTTTACGTTAAACAATATTTATTAAAATTAATCATAATTAATATTCGTTCCATTACAACCTATTTTCTGATAATACTCAAGATAGATACAATTTTGAAGCATACGTTTCTATCAAGCGTTAAATTAATAAAAGTAGATCATTTCCGTTCAGTCCTGGCCTGCGTAATTACTTCGCCTTTCAAATTAAATAAAAAATTTTCAAAAAAACTCTAAGCCGACGACAACTCTAAATCTGCTGTTTTTCTCCATTTTTTAACTGCAAAAACTCAAAGTAGCATTACCGAAGCACAAAGAGGCCTTATTTGAAAAATGTATTTAAATACTCTATATCGACAAAGGGATTTTTTGTTAAATCCTTCCTTTGTAGGTTAAGCTAAACCCTTATGGCGCGCAATTCGAAGGTTGAATTCAAGGAGTATATAGATTAAATAGGCAGAAGTACTTTTGATATTTGAAGTTCTGTCTAAGCTGTTGCGACGTTTATTTTTGAAGAATTTGGCTGTTTTAAAGTATTATAAGCATCAACAAAATCTTCGATGGTGTTGAATTGGACTAAATTTTAAGTATTTTATTTCAATACTTGAAAATTTTGTAAATGGGACATACATATTTCACTTTTGTTTGAAGAAATCAAAGCCGAAACTTTGTCAGATGATCATGAGCCAATATTCCATGAAATAGATAACATATGCAACAAGTTGAAAGAAAATATGGCTAGGAAACTAATTGACGATGTCATAAATAACTTTAGAACAACGAACACTGGACAACAAGAAACACATTCCTTCTTTACAATTCCGTACATTAAGGAAACTTTGGAGAAAATAAGACGAATTGCCAGTAGTTATATTATAAAAACAGCCTTTAAATCAGGAAATACACTTAGAGCTCATTTAACAAAAACAAAACCAAAAACTACCGATAAGAAAGAATGTGTTTACAAAGTTCCATGTGAGTGTGGTGAAATGTGTATTGAAGAAACCAAACGACCACTAGAAGTTAGAATTAAGGAACATAAAACTCATACACAAAAAGGGGAAACGTCGAGATCAGGTATTGCAGAACACGCCTGGGATAAACAACATCATATAAAATGGTCTGAGGCTGCTGCAATATATATGGAATCCAACATGAAAAGAAAAGAAAATTTATAGAAGCAGCGTACATTAGAAACAATAATGGAATCTTCAGTAAACCGAGTGTTGAGATACCTAATCTTAGGCAACCACTACTTTGCAACATCAAATCATTGAGGTGTGCACAGTGAATCGAAACTTTGCGCTTCAGCGGACACAGTCCCTATATAAGCTCGTAGTCTTAAGACAAAACATTCAGTTTATACTTGATAATGATTAGATTTAGTCAAACATACATATTGTTTTATCTTGTTATCTAGTTCAAATTTAACGAATGAAAGGAGTTGGTGGTAAAAGAAAGCAGGTATTCTTTTGCAGAAGAAAGGGGGTTGCTTCTAGTACTAAGTACTAAGCTTCAAAGTATACATCTATGGTGAAAAGCAAACTGGGTGTGTAAAGTAGATTAGCCTAGTCTGTCGACCACGTTCACCGCAACCTTTATGGTAACCTTTATGATCTGATTACATAGATTTATTACTAGTTTGCTCACAAATCTCTTCGCATAGCTCTTTCCTTTGTCAAGCTAATAAAATGATAACCCTAGATTTTTTAGAGGGATCCAGGGCTCGTATAGTAGATATATGAAGGCGGAATTTACCTGCTTTCATCAGTGCGTTGATTTCTGTACTAGCTTCAATTTAATTGTAGAGATGCTGATTTTATCTTGACTGTCTAAGTAGATGGTTATGTTGCTTATTGAGATTTTAGCCTTAATTTGCTTAAAGGAATATCAGCTTCAACTTTGTTGTTCGTTTTTTAGTCGTCCTTGTCTGTATGTAAGTTTAAAGACCAACTTACTAATAAGGTTTGAAAAGTCTCCAGCTCCCCTAGAGACGGCGCTAGCTGCTAAGAAAAAGTGTGGGTTCGATTCCGTAGTTATTACGAACGTCTGTTTGCAGACTTGGACGAAGGCGTTTACATTAAAGACATTCAAGCACTTAACCTCGGTGACTCAAGTCTATATCTTTAAAAAAAGATTTTGAATGAAGTTATTATTCTTATTAGGGCGGAAATTTTTCAACCAAAATAAATACGCATCGATCGGGAAAAAAAACAGCCAAGCTGCTCTAGTAAGAAAATCGTAAGGGGGAGGTTTGTTGGGAGTGCATCGTGCTAAACTTTAAAGATGGGGATTTTGGTTTCAGATGGGAATTTTAAGGTTATCACTATTCCTGTTAAATATACTACTTTCTCGGCACTTGCACACAAGACTGTTACTCCAATGCTATAATTTCGAATCTCATAAAATGGACACAACGATAGGATTCATCATTACAATGTTGCGAATGATTGAATATCAGTAATAAAATGTTATATACATGCCTTTGTAACAAGTATAAAAGAATTTAAATTAATGGATTTCCATTCAAAACGTGTCAGTGTTGCATTTCCCTTCTTACCGACCAAAGAGGACAAACTCCTCCTTGTTGCCGTAAGGTTGCCTCTTCCTAGCAAAGGAATTGTCTCCAGGTTATCTGAATAAGAAACATGCGGTGTGTTCCTATCATTTAAATAATGAAGATTTTATAGATCCAGAAATTAAAAAATTATTTGATTCTGAGAGTTCTTCAAATACCAGTCTTAAATAAATTGGACAAAATAAAAATTTAGTTCGTCTTAAATCCTGTGTCTTGAATTTTACGAAATTAATTTTTGATATTTAATTTACGTTTCCAAAATCCCCCAATACCAATTTTTAAAAAACTTGAGATATGTACATTTTTAGTCTGACATATTTTATTCAGCATATTGAGTTTGGAGAATTTATTTTTACATTCGTAATGTTCGTCCCGCTACCCATTTTTGAAAGATTCCTAAAAATATAATTTTAAAGCTATAATCTACGCTTCCAAAAACAGCCATTATCAATTTTGGTCAAAATTAGAAAAATAAAAAGTTTTTAGTCTTTCTATTGAATTAAAAGAAAATTTTGAAAGCCTTAATCTGCACACTCAAAATTAAGAAATATAAATTATTTAGTCCGCCAAAAAATAATTCGGTATTTGCGAGCTCGAAAACTCCCCTATATCAGTTCTGGAGAAAATTAGACAAAATTAAATTTTTTGTGCGCCATTTTGGATTTTATGAACCAATTTTGACCAAAATGATATGGGATTACTACAGAAACTTCCTTAAACATAACGCAAAAAAATTCATTTAAATCGGTACAGCTGTTCCGGAGCAATCGGCCTACATAAATAAATAAGTCAATAAATAAATAAATAAATAAATATATATATATATATATATATATATATATATATATATATATATATATAGCGTTCCAATTTAGAAACTCCTTTTCATATTTTACATTTTCTAAAACTCAAGTATATCACCTGTTAAATCTAAATGGATAATATATAGTAGTGTTTCATTTCCGTAAAAACTCCTCAATATAAATATAAAATGGTCGTCTGATTCATGGCAATATTTGCTTTGGAAATTTAAGTGAATTGTAAACGGAGGGATTAAAAACTTATACCCGTATTTTAGATTTACTATCTAACACGGCAACACTGCATCCTCTCATGTCTTGCTTTTTTACTACTATTTACTATAACAACATTTACTGAATGAGTTGGATTTAACACTTGAAAATTTATCATCTTGCGCTCTCGCCAAAAATAGCAAAAATAGTTGCTAACGCGTCCATAAGCGGTGAAAGTCTTGTGTTTATTTAGTCTATGGTAAAAGTCATGGTGAAGAAAATTAATTCTTTTTAGTGCATGCAATTTAATTTTCTTCGTGTAAATTGTACATCATCAGCTACAATTTAGTATAGCAGCTGTAGCCAATTAAAGCACATTTAGGTTAAATAAACGAATTCATCTTTTTTTAAATGAAAAAGAACAAAAGAGTTGCTTCATAAATGAGTTTTCGCAGATTATTTGGGGGTCATTTAAAATTAGCAATTATGAAAATATATCCATCTACAAAGTTAATTCTCCGTAATCATGCTATATGAGTATTACCACCAAAGATTAATGACAACGTTTTTTACAGCGTAATGCATTATTATTTGAAGATTAAAAAAACTAAATATCATCCCATGCAAAAACTCCTTCAGAGAGCTTATTTTTCGTCGAGCTGTCTGGCATTTCCGTTGTATTAATAAATTATTTAATTTCGCTTTACGTGTTCTTTCTTTTCTGTTTTTTTACATTTCTTCTTTTGTAACTTCGTTCGACGTTCGAATGGCTTGTAATTACAGAAATGTCGCCGCTTATTTTAAGAATAATTTGTTGGAAATGTATGCAAATTGCTGGCAAAGTAAATGGTATTTTAGTAATTTTAAGTTTTGCATAGTGAAGTATACGGTAGAGGTACAAAACCACATATCAGGTATGATTATTTTTGACGTAAATTGCTGAGTAAAGGAGGTTTTTAGGGAACCTTGAAGTAAAGTGGAGTTATGTAGATTTTTTACACACTGTTCCATTTTTGAAAATATCGAAACACAAGTCTCTAGGCGTTATTAGATTACACGACATTCAGGATTCGTAACTAGAATGTACCAGGTCAGCAAGAAAGTAATTTCGATTTTGTAGTATGATATAAAACTTTTTTTTTTAAATACTGGCTGTAAACGAGACCGCCCCTGTGTCGAAGCGATCTAATTTAAGACCCTAAAAGAGGTTTTTCGTCCTAGCTACTGACGGTGGACTCATCAGTGGCTCCGTCGGAGCTTTTCCCATAGACCTTTGGTACACTTTCTACATCTAAAGGGTTTTCCAATAAGAGGTGTTATTTTGATATTCAAAGAAAAATGCCATTTTTTAAGATAAATGATCGGATATTTATTACATTATAAAGAGGAAGGTATGCCGTTAATGATGGAAAATAACATCAGCCAAATGACCACCACGACCATGCCTACAGGACCATATCCTTTTCATGAAATTTTCCATAACCAAATCGCAAAGTGGCTGCCCTATGTCCTCGATAGCCTCACGAATTCCATCTTTGAGGTCTTGAATCGACGCTGGGCTGTTGGCGTAGACCTTGTCTTTCACGTGGCCCCAAAGGAAGAAATCGCAAGGTGTCACATCACAAGATCTCGGTGGCCAATTGTGATCACCTCTTCGAGAGATAACACGGCCCGGAAACTTTTCCCGTAAAAGATCAATGGTTTCGTTGCTTGTGTGGCACGTAGCGCCGTCTTGTTGAAAGTAAACGTGGTCCAGATAAATACCATCCAATTCCGGCCATAAAAAATCATTAATCATCTCTCGATAGCGCAATCCATTCACCGTAACTGTTGCTCCAGCCTCATTTTCGAAAAAGTAAGGTCCAATGACCCCGCCGGACCATAAACCGCACCAAACAGTCACACGTTCAGGATAGAGAGGCTTTTCAACAATAACTCTTGGGTTTTCCGAGCCCCAGATGCGACAATTTTGTTTGTTGACGAAGCCACCGAGGTGGAAATGGGCCTCATCACTGAAGATGATTTTTCGATGGAATTCCGGATCATTTTCATGCATTTCAAGAACCCAATCAGCAAAGGCACGACGTTGTTGATGATCGGCCGGCTTGAGTTCTTGCGTTAACTGAACTTTATAAGCCTTAAGACCCAAATCTTTATGCAAAATACGGTGTAATGACGTTTGTGGAATCCCTAATTCCAAAGAACGACGAGGAATGGACAAACCTGGGTTTTCTTCAACACTTTCGGCTACAGCAGCAATGTTCTCGGCTGTTCTTGAGCGACGTGCACGGGTTTTCTTCTTCACATAACTAACTTGTCCCAACAGCTCGAATTTTTTCACCAATTTCTTTATTGCGCTCCGACAAGGTGCTTCATGACGACCCAAAAATGTTCGAGTTTTACGAACCGTCTCTGCCAAATTTTCACCATTTTTATAGTGAATTTTAATAATTTCAATGCGTTGTTGAAGCGTGTATCGTTCCATCTTTATTTATGGCGTAGTTTCTACTTGTCAAACGTCAAAAACTTACAGCTTCAAAAGTGACATCTACCGAAATAGCGGGCTTTTCAAAATGACACCTCTTATTGGAAAACCCTTTACATACTCGTATTTAAACCTTTCTACGTCGGAACCTATAAACCAGATTCTGAGTGTGCCGACATCTGCGACATCACCCCGCGAACGCAAATACTTTGTATGCAGACGAGATCGTTAGATGCCTCATGTATAGAAAGTGTTTCCTGATGAAACTGCAGACGCGGACGCTTTTAGGATCTTTTACAGGCCCATTGCTATAAACCAGCAATCCAGGCAACCCTTGCTGCCTTAGTTCCCGTCACGGTCGCCATGTTGTAAACGAGACCGCCCCCCGTGTCGAAGCAATCGGTTCGTCACAATCCAATTTTAGACCCTAAAAGAGGTGTTTAGTCCTAACTACCGACGGTGGATTCATCAGTGGGTCCGTCGGAGCTTTCCCCAGACACCTTTGGTAAACTTTCTACATCTGCATACTCATATTTGAACATTTCTGCGTCGGAACCTATAAACCAGATTCTGAGTGTGCCGCCATCTGCGACAATACAAAGAATAAACTTTAATCAAAATTTTTGATTTTGTTCAATGATCTTTTGCCATCTTTCTTGCAGTTTCATGATTTCGCGCACATAAAAATTTTGGTCGTTATCAGCAAAAAACTGAATCAAGTGCGGTTGAAAGTCATCATCATTTATGAAAGTTTTATCATTTAAAGAGTTTTGCACACGTCGAATTAAATGGTAATGAGATGGTACTAGGTGAGAGCAGTATGGGGGCTGTGACATCACTTCTCAACAAGGCTCCAATAATTTCCCACGAGTTATTAAAAATTAGTGAGGCTTTGCATTACCATGATGGAACACAATTCCTTTGCGATTTTTCAATTCTGGCCGTTTTTCTTTGATTGCTTCATCCAGTTTCATTGGTTGTAGACAGTCAACATCTAAATTGATCGTCTGGCCTCTTGAAAGCAGCTCAAAATACACCACATATTTGTAGTCTCGCCAAATTGACAGCATGGCCTTTTTTGAATACAATTCAGCTTTAGATGTGATTTGTGCTGGTTCATCACGCTTGATTCATGATCGTTTTCGAATGATGGTACTGTAGATGTTCCATTTTTTATCTCCAGGGTCGTTTTTTTAAGTAAACCTCTTTCAATTCATGTGGAATGCAAATATCGAGCTTCTTAGTGAATTCAAGACATTTTAAGCGAGTGTCAGTTGTATGCAATACATTTAACCTCTCTAAAGTTGGCTTTAATTTGGTCATTATCAATTTCAGTACGTCGACCAGAACATTGGACATCTTTAAGTGAAATATTTCCATAACGGAACGGACACGTGCGTTCTGTTATGTACTCAACACCATAAACGTCGCATATGTCTTTTGAAATTTAGAGCGCGCCAGTTACACTGTCCGGAATTAGGATGCTAAATTATGAGGATAATGATGGTCGAGCATACCACAACTCCGATATTTATTATGACACCGTGCTTTTTAGAAATAGGCTAAGTCCTAGCTGTAGTGGATGGTTATAGGAAAATTAAAAAAAAAGTGAGTGCTGGGAAAATTGCACCGTATAAACATCGTATCTAATATGTATGTCAAAATAATCTTTATAAGTCTTCTTCCATAACTATGGCATATTATTATAAATACCGAGAACATTTATACAACGTACTTTTATTTACTTACCGTTTTCGCGCGGCATTAGCCCATTTAGCTGGGTCCGCGTCGCTCGCCGTACATCATCATGTCTCAACTGCGTAAGGAAGACTGACATCATCAGACCGTCCTAATTA